>CAUOFW020001726.1:430066-940883 GCA_963454935.2 Ilex paraguariensis | reverse complement strand
AATAAAGTAAAATAAAATTTTAATTTTTAAGCACTATTGAAAAGACAGTGAATAATTACTATGTTTATTGTTGTTTCTGTCATCATCCGTTCTATTGTTGTTATTTTTTTTATCCTAGGAAGTCTGAAGGGATGAATATTAAAATACCCTAGCTAGTTATTACATAAATCATAATTCAAGACTTACTAACTTCATCATTAAGGTTCTGGACAAACCATAGATTCTCAATAATGCCAGAACCAAGCTTTGTCTTGCCTCTTTTTTCTATCCTACCTCCCTTTTTGCCGAGTTTGTCTATATCTCTCTGTGGCTTTAATCCTCGCAAACATTTACATTCAACCAAGTAATTAAACACGTGAATTGTCCGTCCAACAACTGCAAATACTGTCACTTTTTTAAAAAAGCAATGATATTTGCAGAAAAGGCAAAGGCCCTTGACCCATTACCTCCAGAAGCAACTAATCAACCATAATTTGAAATCATGGCAACATAACGGGTACTAATTGCATTATTCAGTTTTCTTAAGTCTAACTGTCTACAGAAAGGCCACTTCTTCAGGATATAGTCGGTGAAACATTGGACATATCAGAGCCAGGATCAGTCTACAATTAACACCCACAACAATTTAACCAACAACGATTAGGGAAGAAGATCAGCTTCCTATGCCTCTCTTACTCTCTATACATATATGTATGTGAAAGCTTATGAAAGACAAATATACCTCTTCAAGCATATTCTTATTACAAGACTACCACTCCTATTTATACTCTGACAGATCTCCATTTAAGTAAGAAAAAAAATGGGGCATCAGATACAGCCTCGTGGGCATTTGAATGTCTTTGGCATCATGTGGTCTCAAAAAACATTATTCTCTGATTTTACTTCCCGGGTTATGATCTGGCACAGGGTAACAAAAGAGAGGAAATTATAGTGCCCTACCAATTTCAGATTGTGATTTGTACCCCGGACTAGAATGTAATATATAAATTAAAAATGTGAAAAACCACATAACCCCCTATCCACCCCCAGCTTCAAAAGATGTGATGGCCATGACACTGAATAGGCAAGTACTGTGAACCTCATACCCCGTATCCCCTCTGTCTACAGACATTTATTTGAAGCAGTTTCTCCATCCAATATTCTTTCTCTGACAATTATTGATGTTGCTGAAAAACTTCAACAAAGACAGATAAACACCAAGGATGCTCAAACGAAAGATAATAGACACGGCCCACTTAGTCTTTTGTTTGTGTTCCAATATAACTCAATCCCACCCTAAATTGTTTAAATGAGCAACTTATGAAATTGAACACTTTTGGATCTATTCCTTTGAACTCATAAATCATACAGAAGAAAACCATGGGGTCTCGGGCCAAAAGAGAGACTGGTGTTACTTTCCAGAACCTACCTACTCCCCAACAAACTGCAAACATAAGTCAGCCCACCAATAACCTGGCCAAAATGTATATTCACTCAACACAGACCTGGCGTTTCCGATTGAAACAAAGGAATGAAGGTTTTTTTAATTAGTAGGGAAGGATATAAGCACATCAATAAATTTAAGGCAATAAAATAAATGAATTTGTCATTTATCAACTCCTATCAAGGACGCAAACAATAAATGCCAGAAAACTTCACAAATATAACCAAATAAATCAACCCAGCACATGAAAACTTTGAATCCAGGCCATGATCATACAAGGATAAATTTCATGGCAGCAATGCAGGGCCTATGACAACAAAACACCATTCCGGTTGAAAACAAAAAATAATGAGAATTCTGATATGTCATTTAGTGCTGATCTTTTAAAATAGAACTCCACAGTATGTAAACATGTGATAGAAAATATCCTTGGGATGTTTATACATTGAATGATAAAAAACCATCTGTGATGTCTTCTGCCACTGGATACTACTGATTTCTTTCATAGCATATGTTATTGTGAAAAGTATATAGCAACTTACCATGACTAGTGATGTAGTCAAATGACTCAATAGCCTCAGAAGTAGTTCGATATATGTTTGGCGATAAGACATGCACCAAATGGTTGTCCACCCACCTAAAATTATGAGAAGCGACATTAGCATCCCACATAATATGATCAAACGGAGCTCATTTTATCAGCTGATGAATAAAATATGGACATTTTCTATGGATAAGATATCATACAACAAGCAATATTATAACATTACCATAACATATTAACAGGGCTGGCAAACTAAATATTCAAATTGCTGGAATGAGTTTTTGTCATTAAACAAAATGATGCAACAACTGAATAAGATTATTTTAAGTATGGAATAATGGAAGCAAAAGTAGTGTATAACACTCAGAAAGTAGAACTACTAGCCAAATGCATACCCGCGCCACTTCCTCCCTTCATCATTTGAGACAGAATCAACGGGGATCTCAGGATGAATTTTTTGGAACAATTTATCAACTATATCTGCATAAATTAAACACCAGTTTTAACAAGTCAATAACAAAACAAAACTAAACAACAAAGTCGGGTCATTCTTTCCACTCACACAGACTTTTCACAAAATACTCAAAAAAAAAAAGCTTCCTGTATCAAGAACCTGATGAGTCAACCATCTTTTCACCATCAACCATCAATATAGGCACCTTCTTGTAATCCGACCACTTGATTTCCTTTTTGTTGATGGGGTTGACCTCCACCACTTTGTAGGGAACATCATAGTAATCCAGGAATGCTTCGAGAAGAACCAAGGGAAAAGAAAGGAGTGAGACAATCAGAATTTACCATGACAAGAATCACTGTAATGTTTAAATCTATTATTCTTCTATCTTTTGAATTATCAGACAGCTATGAACCCTGTTTGCAGAGAGAGAGAGACAGGATTAGAGGAATCTATGACCTCGTTTATCCAATTGTTATCATACTCTGATGTGTACCATTAAATCATATCTGCACTGCATCCCATAGAAAAGGGGAAAACTTTGGTGGACATGTATATTTTTGGGCTGGAGGGGAAAATCTTATTAAGGCACCAATAAAATCTCAACAATGTTCTATCTGGTGTCGTAGGAGATCATGTCACTTCAACTGGATAGGAGAAATTTTTCCTGAACCCACAAATTTCTTTAGCTATAGTTTCGTATTTTCAATGAGCATACATGGGAGAAAGAAAGGAGCTAAAATTCTATTTAGTGGTGGAGTAAAATAAAAAATCCCTTGATGTTACTCGACAAAGTAATCTATGAATTACAATACCAAAAATCGAATATTAACTTGCCTCTAGGTGGTGATTCAGTATAACTCGAAAAATAAATGCCCAAATTGAAACTAAAATGGAAATAAGAGGAGCAAATAGATCATTACAGAGGAAACGAACTTGAAATACCGCCATTATAACAAGTCACTGCAACATATAAAACTTGCGGTGCGTCCCCTATAATATAACCATTTTTTATCAGCTCAAACAATAGCCATCATGGCCCCAGTTTTTCTTCAACAAAACAAATTCAATACTTTTAGAGACCTCCTTCTGGTCCTGCTTCAAAAACAGTCATTCCAGAAAATTATCGAGAAGAATTTACAAATATAACGTCATTTTCGAAAATGACCTCCTGATTGCTCTCGCCAATGGGAAAACTAAGAAGACGGAAAATAATTAAAAAATTCTACACACGTTCTATTAACCATTTATTTTCAACCCTCCAGAATCTAAAATCTTCGTTCTACGATTGAATTGAAATTAAATAAGCAAATACAAAGAGCAGCATTACCTTTAACCTTGTTACAGAAGGGGCAAGCTTCGTACTGATAAAGAACGACCTCGTTAGGCATAAACTCCTTAGACTGCCGCGGTTCTTTCGCGTGGACTTCTTGAGCGGCGGCGACTGAGAATAACATGGTTCCGGCCATTCCATGAGCGGCGGCGCAATTCGAGTGCCCTAAGTGATCGGTGAGCCTATCAGACGAGAACCAATGAGACTTGGGAGATGAATTAAAATTGCTGCTGACACTGTATAGAGCCACCTGGACATGCCGCTGCGGAGTGGGCTTGCCGGTGACGAAGCCTTCGACTGCACGTGTGATGGCGGCGATTCTACTAATCCTGTTCATCGTTGCCATTAGAGATTGATTACTCTACAGTTCTCACAGTCGCGTACACTCTGAAGTTTCGAGAAGTAGAAACATGTTGGCAAATTTAAGGCGGTTCAGTTCTGGGAGGCGTCTCTTGATCTTGCCAGCGTATTATAATGGACTGTGGGTTAGGCCCAACAGATTTGTCAGGCCTACATTTTATGTTAGTGATGACGAGCCCATTCTATTCGGCACCGATAGAGAGAGGGAGAAGGGGGAGGCTTCACCCATTCACAACTTATGCTTAATAATTAGAGCAATGTTATTAGAATATAATTTATTAATTTAATTTTTTGATATAATTTTATTATAACTAATTATTTTTCGTGTCTAAAGTCATGTAGTAATAAAAAAATTATTAATAATAAACAAATTTATATTCACATTCAAAATTAAATCATAAAAAAAAATTAAATAAATAAATATAAGCATCGATTGTGATGAGAATTGACACTGATAGTGATGGGTGGGGGTAGTGATGGTGGTGGAAAACGGTGATGATTGTAACGGGTGACAATGACTATGATACTAATGACAATCATGAGTCACCAAGGTGATGGTAATTTTTGAATGACGAGGGTGGTAATAATAATCATGGGTGACAACGGTTTTATGGTGAAAGGGATGTGGGTGATGGTGGTTGTGGGGTTACAACGGTGGGCAATGGGGTGGTGACGATAGTGGTAGTGGACGACGACGGGTACTTTTGAGCTACAAGATGATGGGTCATGGCAAATGACAGGTGCGGGTGGTGGAGTTGAGATAAGTGTGGTAGGAGTGAGTAATAATGGCCGGTGACGACGGATGGTGGTCGGTTGTGGTAGTAGTAGGCGATGATAATAGTATTAATAAATATAAGAATGTGATAATAATGACGGTAAGTGGTGGCGGTAAATAACGGTGATAGCAATCTGTGGTGGGTGGTGAGGATAGAGGTGGGGGTGGCACAGGTGGAGGTAGAAGGGGGCAGTGGCAGTGGTGGTGGGGAGTGGCGACGATGATGGTGGTGGTGAGATAATTTCAAACACAATTTTTTTTTTTTAAAGATCTTATGAAAAGTTATAAGCCCTATAAATTTTTTTAAAAAGTCATTCCAAACACATCCTTATGAACTTATTTTTCTATTAAAATTGATGTATTAATATTAGCTATCAGATTAATTTTAAAGTAAAATTTAAAGATATCTTAACCACGAAAAATAAAAATTATTTTACTTATTTTTTGAAATTTGAATTATATTGTATTTTATTATATAGATTATAAAATTAATTGTAGGCCTCATCAAATATTAAAACTTGGTATTAATTCAATAGTTACAATAAAATTAATTTTTTTTTTACAATAAAACCAAATTAAGTCCAACTTTTAGGTCTAAATATAATTACTCTAATAATTATCAAGATAAACACGTATGGTTAATAAAAATGATTAATCTTACTTTGCATTCCGAAAATATATTTTAATATTTAATTTATACCCTTAAATATTAAAAATTTTAATTTGTACCCTCAATAATATAAATTGGTAATAATGTAGATATTGCCCCAACTGTTGTTCAATTTTTTGTCATAAATTAAAACACGTGAGTTACCAGTGTTTCGGACATGAGCTTATGTATAAATTCAAAGATTATTGACAATTTTATGTGAGTTATACATGACAGGTTTAACCTCTATCTATTTAATCAAACCCTATTTTTGATACAAAAAAATATATCAAATTAATCGCAAACGATAGACATACCTCATCCTCATACTTAAAGCATTTTGCACTTCACATACCTCAAATTTTGACAAAAAACTAAACGTTATTTTGGGTCAGGATCATATTGCTATCAATTCATAATATTCAATGTGTAAATTAAAATTTGTAAAATTTAAGGGTACAAATTAAAAATTAAAGTATATTTTAGAGTGTAAGGTGAGATTAACCCTAATTAAAAATAAGAAGACCCGAAGAAGTTTATGGAGTTGACTCCACGCCTTGGCGGTGCATGGGATCCATAAAAATACTAGCAAGATTTTTTTTAAAAATATAAAAAATATAGAGACAACAGTATTTCAAAAATCATTGGTAACAACTGATGAAAATTTTGTATGAGTATATAATAGTTTCGCCTTATATCATGACATAGAAATTTATCAATATAATAAATTAGATAGTGTTTGAACTTACGAAAGTATATTTTTTCTTTTAAATTTCACAAACTCAACACATATTTTTTCCTCTAAAATTTCAAAAATCTAACACACACACTTCATAACATACAACTAGGGGTGCAACTTGGGCGGGTTGGACAATCAACCCTAGGTATAAAATCTTCAACCCTAACCATAACCCTAACCTTACCTCGGGTTGGAAAACTCAACCCGAGCACTGCCTAAGTTTAATTTGGGCTGGCTCGGGTTAATTCCGGATTACTTTACGGGCTTATTTTGAGTTATTTCAATCAAGTTTTTAACATTAAAATCATAATATTTAGAACTCAATGGAGAAATAATGCAACTATAACTAGAATCTTTGCATNTTAATTCCGGATTACTTTACGGGCTTATTTTGAGTTATTTCAATCAAGTTTTTAACATTAAAATCATAATATTTAGAACTCAATGGAGAAATAATGCAACTATAACTAGAATCTTTGCATAACAGTTTAACATAAATAAACATAATCCTTGCACAACGGCACAAGGGGCTGCCACTGCCCACTGCTGCCAGTGTTATTTAAACAAAACACAAAGTGCTGCTACTATAATTTAAATAAAATACAAACTGCTGACACTTTAATTTAAACACTGTAATTTAAACAGAACGCAAACACAAACAATCATTTAACACAATATTCGGGTTGAGCCCGAATATTAACTCGGGTTGAGCCCGATTTTAATATTTGGGTTCAACCCGGTAATCTGATGGGTCAACCCGAGATCGGTCCAAATTGAATTCGGGTTAACATTTTTCAACCCAAGCCCAACCCAAGTTTTAAAAACTCTAGCCCAAGCCCGTCTTTTTTTGGGTTGGGCTCGGGTTGAATTCGGGTTACCCAACCCAAGTTACACCCCTACATACAACTGAACATACATACATACACTCCAACACATATATTTCAATGTATGTATAGTGTTATAATTTAGTATACAATGACTTTAATCACGGGATATCGCTAATCAATTAATATGATTCCAACAAAATAGCATAATTTTGTTTATACTCTATAATAAAACAAACCTCATGTATACATAGCTAATACAACAAAACGAGTTATTTAAATTTGATAATTTATTTTATAATATATTCTACTTATATTTAAATTTTTAATCATAATAAATATGCTAATCATACATATTTTCTAAACCATTTATTTATATTTTAATTATGACAAAAAATAAAAAATTGCACCGGATACCCTAGTGTTAAAGAAAACCAAACTAATTATCTATGAACTAGATATAAGGAAGCAGACATTATATTTTAGAAAAAAACTTCATTCATATTTCTTGTAGTTAGTTTTATCTTCAATCACCCTCCTTGTATTATTTGAAACTTCATTTCACCCCTAAAAAAATATATGAAGTTTTCTTATATTTTATTATAAAAAAAATTCCCCCTAATTCTCATTATTCCCTCTAAATGATTAATTTTTTCATGTTTTCTACTTAAATAAATAAATAAAAATGTTAAAATGTAGTTTAATATCTTATTTTTTGTTTGATGGTCCGTCAATTTTGTGTCAAATTAATCAATTAAGAATTATAAAATAGACGAATGATCAAACAAAAATAAGATAGTAGACCATATTATAATGTTTTAATTTTTTTGAGGAGATAATATGAAAGAATTAATCATTTTGGAGGCAAATTATTATTATTTTTTGTATCTTTTAGAGGCAAAGTAGGATTTACCCTTTATTATATAGTTTTTGTTTTTTCGTACTACTGAACCTTTTCCTTCTTTTTTTTGTTTTGTTCAATCAGGGAAAAGGATATAAAAGACAATTGGTATAAATCTGAGGGCATTATAGGTAAAAAAATAAACCGCTTCTGAAGTCGGCCAATCCCACACGCCTCTTGCCTATAAAATACAGATAGGTAGGCCTCCAAAACGTGTAGCATACTTTGCCTTAGGGTTTCAGCTCTTCGTGTGCGTCGGCGAAAGCGAAACCCTAAACTTGGGTTCCTGAAATTTTTTGATTTTGCCTTCAATCGAACGATCAAACCCCAAGATCTTAAATCTTTCTCAACCCTTTATTCTGAATTAGGGTTGCGACCTACGAATCCATATATACACGTTGTTGCGAGTTCTTGATATTAGAATGTCTCGGTGTTTTCCGTACCCTCCACCTGGTTATTCTGGGAATAGATCCAGCAACGAGGCCTTGATCGAATCGATTAAGGTTTGTTGAGCACTTGATTTATATATGCTCGGCTACTTTCTTGATGTTCTTCTAATCGATTTCAAGGCTCTCTTTATGTACGAAACCCATGTAAATATTAATATAAAAGTGGATGTTCATGTAAATCAAAATTAACAATCAACATCGGGCTCTTTCAATGTTCTTGTAACTCTTGTTAATGTATCATGGGTTTACTGGAATTTATAAAGAATAATGTTGTTTAAACTGTTTGGATCTGTCCTTGAGATGTGATGAATTTATTGGAATGAATGTTGTTAGCATCCCCTGAACTTTTGGAATAGTTTCCGCTGGAGTTGTAGTTCTGTGGTCGAGGTAAAGGGAATGTTTCTTTTAAAATATTGCCACTGTGAGGATGTGTAGTTGATATGATTTAAAAAACAAGAATCGAAGAACTAGCATCTTGTTTACAAAAAACAGGTGGACACCAAATTGGATGATTTTGCAAATCTGATGTGGTAAGGAGCTATCAATGGCACGTCTTTGGTGACTAAATTGATGTAAATTAGGGGTTCTAACCCAAGTGCATGATGGGATAAGCTTACCTGAGTTGGGATTGATGGTGGAACTTTCATAAATAAGTGGGTAAAGATAAGAATTAAATGTTAGAGTTTGGTCTTGGGTTTATTGGCAATCTACAAGTGTGTAAAGCTTGCCTTGATGTCTCTGAAGAGAGCTAATAACCTAATGGTTACTTTATATTTGTGAATGAGTCGTCGTGGATGAAAGGTCTTTCTGTTTTGGGGAAGTGGTTTATGTTTGCCCATCCTATGGGTTTCTTGAAAAAAAGGATCCAACACCATCTTTGTGTATGCACTTTGTTCCTGGATCAGGATTTTGACATGAATAGGTGAAAGAAATTCCATACTGGCCAGTGATATTAGGAGGATTGTTGTGGTGTTATATTGGATGTCTATGGTATTTTGAATTTGTTTCATTCACGGGTGTATTATTGTGTGGGGGGTTTTGGTTTAAACACTAGAGATTTTGTTTTGATCTATACTAGTGACTGAGATTTGTTGAATCATTGGGTCTTAGAAGTGTAAGTTGGCAGTTTGCCACTACTGCATGCCTTAAACTAGTATGGCCTGATATGCTGAGTCCTCATTTTTCTTGAAATATATATCAGACATTTCTGAAACAATTGTACATGGTTCACGCTGTTTGAGACCTGAAGGTCTGTATCACATGTAGAAGAGAAAACTGTGGTAGGATTGCAAAATTTTGGAGATAGTTGCCATTCCTGACACCTGTTAAAGTTACTACAATGCGATGTATCAGCAAGAGACTTCTTCAGTTAGTGTATGGTACATTTGTACTGGCTTAAGAAAATTGGTATCTTGGTTATAAACATAAGCATTAGTTTTGTAGGCTTTCCCAATTATGTGCTTGAAGTCAAATCCAGTCCCTTACACTTAAGAAGGTAATTTTTCAGAAATAGGTTTTAGCTGCCGTGTTTTGAGGATGGATTGACATCTCAGTCATAGGTGGGGGCGTTACAGGTATTGAGCTTCTAATATTCATTGTTAAATGGACACACCTACTAACATCTTAAGTGCTTTAGTCTGGTCAGGGCATTTGACAGTTCATTCGAGGGCATTTGACAGTTCATTGGAGGGTTTTCTTTATAGGGAAGGTTGAGTTCATTGATATAAACTTGTTATATTTTTGAGAAAGATCTTAAACTGTAATACCAGATGCCATTACCCATTAACATTAGGGGTTGTTTGGTATGTGGGTTTGGGAGGGTTTGAGAACATGGTTTGGGGAGTAAACCCATGTTTGGCATCCATGAAATATGGATAGGATTTCAAACTTGGTCCGGTCATGACCCGGTTATGAAACCCACATACTTGGGTTTCATGAAACTCAAGGGGGAAGTGGGTTTCATTTGTGGGTTTGAGGGTTTAACATTCAAATGACATTTATACCCCTATATATCTTATATACCTCATATATATAAATTGGTTAAGGGGTACAATAGTCATTTATATACAAATATATTATCATAATAGTCATATATCCCTGCGAATACCAAACATGGGTATAAACAACATTAAATGTTGAATCTCATCTTTTGGTCAAACCCGTGTTTGAACAATTCAATCCAAACCCCTCCCAAAAAACATATCAAACAAGCCCCAGGAGTTCTATTCTGATAAGAGACTGATCTCCTATTGTCATTTGACTATGCTATTTTTGTAGAAATTTTATCTTACATAAAACCCTTTTTTGTCAATTAAATTCATTGACTTAAGTCTTTGCTTTTCTGTGATTTGTATTTTTTCCCTACAAAACTCATCTAATCACCGTAATAAGTCTGATTTGTGTAATGCAAGTCTTCGGATTGTGCCTACACACACACACATACTTTGATATATAGTTTGGAGTATTAATATGCACTATGTCTCTAAGGTTTACAAGTGTTTTTGGGACATTTGCATGAAGATAGTCAGATTCAAAGCAAAATGGAAGATTGCAGTGGTGTCTTATCTTATGTCAACTTTGGAACAATGATTTGATGGCAAAGTGATGAATAGATTATTCCATCTAATTAGTTATTTTTCCCTCCATTTTTTGCTTCAATACAAAATTGAAAAGGCACTTTTGTGATATCACTGAAGATCTGGCCCCTACATTTGCTTGGTCATGTTGCATCTATGGTCTTCCCGTGCCCTATTTTTCTAAATTTCTTATTCTGGTGCTCTAAAGCTCCAGAGAGAAAGGGAGAAGGCCAAGGCAGAAAGGAAGAAAGAAAAGAGGAGGGAGAAGAAAGAGAAAAAGAGAGAAAAGAAAGAAAAGGAGAAGCATAGTACCTGTAAACTAGCTCATGATGAGAAAGACCATAAAGGGGAGAAGAGTTCTGTAGATTTCAAAGGAGAATACAAAAGAAAGTGGAGTAAAGATGAAGCTGAACAGTTGGAAAGGAGTGGTCTCACTGAAGAGCATGGGCTGTCTGTCTGTGCATACAACCCGTCTGCTTCATCAGAGAGCACCCAAAATAGCAACAAGAGAAGGAGGAATGCTTCACTTCCTGATGGTTGCCATAGGAATGGTGAGTTTGTGCTTGTGTTTTCTGGTTGACATGACATCGATTATTTTTCTCTAGTTGCTAGGTTATTCTATGCTTTTTTCAGGCACGTCATTTTCTCAATTTCTTGTGATCATCAAACAGGGAACATCATTAGAATTCGACTACCCTTGCAAAAACACAAAGAACCTGCTGCTTCAGCCACCAAAGAGGTGCTCTGCTCCACTTCGGGGAGGATAAATTTACCTACCCAGCAAAAATGTGAAATTGCTCCAAGAGCCAGTCAAGAAGGTTCCTACTCTACTTCTCTGTGGACCGATATTGATGCGCAAACACTTCCCCTTAGGCTTGAAAAAGAGTTGAGTTGTTCTACTTCTAGGAGGACTGAAATTTCTACCCAGGATGACAGTCGAAGTGAATATGGCTCTATGTCATCTGGAAAAAATTTGCGGAGTGTGATATTACAGTACCAAAATTTGGTTGAGAACTGGGTTCCACCAGAGCGCCCTGATTTTGATGATGAAGAATTGCTCTTTCAAAGGAAGCATCAAGACACTCGCAAGGAGAAAAGATTTAAAGCCAACAGTGATTTATCTTGTGGTTCATCTGTGATGTGGCCCTGTGCCCAACATTTGCCCAATGCTGATATATTTGCATTACCGTATACAGTACCGTATTGATTTCAATTGTCCCTCGTGAATAGTTGGAAGTGAGGGGCTTGATGCAGCCTGGGAATTTTTGTGGTCACACGACTGAAGGCAGTTGTAAGAAGGTGAATTTGGGTTCAACGGTAAGGCTGTTTTATTGTATAAGGGGCTGTCTTTGATTTGAGTCATGAGAACAATTTCTCAGCACATGGATTGAAAAAATCACTATGAGTGTTCTATAATAGTGTGGAGTACGATTTGTATATGGGAGCAGCGGGAATGGTTATTGTTGTTGCAACAACAGAGCTTTAATTTATCAATTTAATTCTTAGCCTTCTCAAAAAAAGGTTATGGTGTGTCTGAATTTTGATGTTGCTTGGGGATGTTCATTTTATTTTTCTTATGCAAATCTAATCGCGCTACTGTCAACAAGTCAGTGAAGAAATGCTTTCTTGACCGTACCCTCTCCCTTTCTTTTCACTTTCACTTGCAAGTGACGTGGTCAAAAATTGGCCCATGTTTGGTAATATTTTTATTTTTGTGTTTTTAAAAAATTTAAAATTATAGATAATTTTTGTTTGTATTTTATAATAAATCATGTGTATTTATTAAGAAAATAAAAACAAAAACCATGTTTTGTATTTACAAGTTATAGCCTAAATATGTTTTATAATATCTCATACAACAAAAGACAAATCTAAATTTTTTTTAACCCAACATATCCAATAATTCATCAAAATTCACAGACACAATTCTTTTCAAAGGGATGGTTGATCTTCATCCCATTTTGATGGTCGATCTATCTTTCATCCCATTGTAAAAGAAACCAGAAACCAGCAAGCTCAACAGCAGCAACAAACAACAAGCTCAAAGGTGAAACACAATTCTCAAAACAAAACCAAACTCACATCACAGACCTCTTCTCTTCCAAATTGAGCATTTTGCAGATCCCAAATTGAGCATCTTACCATGTGGGTTTTCTCAAAACCTTCACTTTCTGTTCTGCTTCCAAACAATAACTCACCCACTTCCAACCCCTCTAGATCATCAACAGTGAACCCAATTCATTGTGGTCTGCACGAGTTTAGTGAATGCATTGATTCTATAAAGAACACCCATAAAATCACTGAGGCTATGAAGCTTGTGACCCATGCTAAAGTGAGAAGAGCTCAAGAAGTTGTGGTCAATGCTAGACCCTTCTCTGAAACTCTTGTTGAAGTTCTTTACAACATCAATGCACAGCTCAAAATTGAAGACATAGACATTCCTCTCACCAATGTCAGGCCAGTAAAGTTAGCTCTTGTGGTTTTTACTGGTGATCGTGGCCTTTGTGGTGGTTTCAACAATGCAATCATCAAAAAAGCCGAAGCCCGAATTAAAGAATTGAAAGGTCTTGGCGTTGATATGCTGTAATCAGTGTTGGTAAAAAGGGTAATTCATATATACCTTAAACATAGACACAGAACACTCACACACACACACACACACACGGACTCTGCAGATCCACTCACATAAATCCAAATTTTTTTAGGGGAAAATGAAAAAAAGAGCCCATGTTTGTGATTGATCTGAACACAAAATAGACACTCACACACAAAGACACACAAAGTCACACACACACAGTAAAACACACAGATCTGCCTTGTGCTCTGGTTTTATTTTTCGTACCTTTGTCCATTTTTCTGAGGGATATTTATACCTGAATTAGCAATGATTGCTCTAGATATTCAGTCCCATTTGGACATCTCACATCTGACACACTATCCCTCGTGCTGTGAATGCTTCCCCTTTATGCCTCCTCCAATTGAATGCTATGGGAATGGTGTAAATGCTCGGCCACAAGCCGAGCATTTATACTACGAGTCGAGCAGCCCAATCCAAGAGGTTGGCATTTGACACCGACAAAGCACGGACTACTCGGTGAATCAGGGAACTTAGGAGAACCAATCGCGTTGTTTCAGCGCGTCAGTCATTAATGCTCCAGCTATCATGTCAGTAGGCATAGACTTGCAGAAAGCAGTTGGCAGCAGCCTCGCATTTATTTGTCCTGTCACCATCACTCATTTCACCATAAATGCGAGGTCATATCACTTTGATTATGATGTCAGCTGTTGTACTTGGCCGCTCTGTGTCGCTATGCCTCGGCTCACCCCCTCGGCATCTTCCAGACATCCTAATGACTTTATTTGGGCCACGTGTCACCCTGGGGGTTGAGGATCCATACAGGAGTCCCGCCAACTGCCCCCTAGCCGCAATCCCTTACGTGGCGCTCGACAAGTGAAATGAAGGGATTGGGGCTCTATCACCATGCCTCATTAATGGCGATAGTTACTTGCACATCTAATGCCACCCTTTTCAAATGTCCTAATGATGAGCCAACTCCTTGATTCTCGCTTTTTGTGAGGCACTATAAATAGGGGGTTTCTCTGCTTTCTTAGAACTTTTGCATCCTCCATTTCTCCTCAACAATCAGACCCCGAGTGCTCTCCTGTCCTCCGAGTTTCCCTGGTCCTCCGACCTCTCTCCAAAGACCAACCTCCTATAAGTACTTCCACTTGAGCTTTTTTTCTCTTCGTTTCTTCTACATTTCGCCCTCTTAGCTCCCATCGATGGCCGGAACTAGTAGAACTAGGGGGAAAACGTCTGTTAGGACCAGTACTACCCACAAAATGAGGAGAACCCAAGTAACAGATGAGAACATCCACACCTTTAAGGTCAGGTACCATATTCGCGAGCCTGTCTTCACCTTCCCCTTCAACCCTACTCGCCATAGGAGGGACATGGGAAGTGAGGACATGATGCCTTTCTAGACGAAGGTCATCATGGAAGGAGGGTTGACCTTCCCCCTCCATCCCCTGTTGCTGGGAGTCCTGATGCAATTGAAGCTCTTTCTCCTTCAATGCGGGGTTAACTTCTTTAGGATTGTGATGAGCGTAGTCGCCTTAAACACTCGACTTGGGACTAACTTGGGGGTAGACAAAATTTTGTTCTGCTATGACCTAAGGCTAGTCGCCGGGGGACGATATTACCTCCAAGCCCGAGATCCCTCGATGTATCTAGTAATCCACATGCCTGACTTGGACAAAGGGTACGTGAATGATCTGATCATGCTCGACGGCAGTTGGGACAAAGGGACCGGGCCCGAGTATGACGGATTGTACTACCCCAAAATGTCGAGGGATGAAGGTGTGTTTTCATTCCGACTTCCCAATTTACATCTTTTTAGGTCTGAGGGACATACTAATTTTTGCTCTATTTTCGCAGAAGGATATCGCTGGGACGCTGCTTAACCGCTGAGGTCTCAAGTCCGGTTCGCTGATCTGCTAAAGGTCTGGTCCTCGGACCCAGTTGAACGAGCGGCGCATACCCTTCTTGGCTATACGCCAACCTACAACCGGTTCTCCCAGATCCCTCCTCCTTTTAATCCTTCCATTTTGGAAGATCACTCCTCGTCAGAAGAGGAAGAATCCGAGGGTGGTTTAGAAGAGGAGTCTTCGCATAACGCTACCGAGTCTCCTACACCCGACATGTTTAATCCACCACCCATCACCGCAGCAACCATGGAGGTCGCCGCCTCGGCAAGGAGAGCCAGGCTTGCAGGCTTGGCCTGACCTTCCAATCTTGCCCCCATCATTCCTTAACCTCGCCCTCCTCAGAAGCAGCCGCTGCCACCACGTGCGCCACCCAGGGATTCGGCCGTACCGATCAGGCAGAGGGCCCAATCTCAACAAGTCCAAACTCCAGTAGACCGGCCGAGGGACAGGCGTGCCCAGGACGTCGAACAACATGAAGAGCACCGTGTAAAGCAGCGGCATGATGTCGCAGCCCCGGGGCCCTCTGTCTCGGGCGAGTGGGTTGGTCAGGCCGAGACTAAAAGCGACCGACCTATTTTGGAAGCCAACTCAATCCTCCAATCTTCCGAAGTGGTCTTTGCCGTCGCGGGGATACTTCAGTTCGAGGCCGACATGACCGCGTATAAAGGTTACTCGGACAACTGACTCCTGATGAGCACCATCCAAAACAACTTGGTGGTAAGTTCATCGCCTCCCCGAGTAGCTATTCCCCTTTGGTCATTTACTAATATTCCTCTTCTTCCAGGCTAGCCAGCAGGTGGGAGCCATCATTGAACACTTTTGGGAATACAAGCAAGAGGCGAAAAACACCGAGCGAGTCACGGCCGCCAAGGACAACCACATTTTAAAGGTCAAGAGGACCCTCGGCAATCAGACCAAACACATTGCCGAGCTCATCCGCCAGCGAGACGCCATTCATGTCGAGCTGAATAAGGCCAAGGCGGGCGAAGCTGCAATGATGAAAAAGGCCGAGGAGTATGAGCTGCGAGTATCCTCCTCCAAGTCCAAGCTGCAAGAGTCCGAGTTTGTAATTAGCGCTTTTACTGCCAAAGTGGACTCCTTGACAGTAGAAAAATCGGGGGAGCAGGAGAGGCTGCAATCGGAGTGTCTGAGGGTGTGGTCGGCCACTCAAGACCAAATGCTTCCCGCTTTTGAAGAAGCCAAGAAGAAGGCTTTCAAAGAGGGTTGGGATGCCGCCTGCCATGTCGAGGTTGGCTCAGAGTTGTTTGCCAGACACAACTTCTGAAGCGAGGCCGATAACGAGGCCTTGGATGAATAAGTCCGCCCCAACCTCAGTGCCTCTGCTGAGGTTGAAGGTCCGGTCGGTGCTGAAGGCGGTGGTGAACCCATCACACTCAGTGACGGATCTGATCAGCCTTCTCCTGTCTTTCCGTCGTTGCCATCGGCCGAGCCAACAGATGATATGTCCTCTCCGGACCCCATCCTTAGTGGAGAGCATGACACCGAGCAGGACGAGATATCGGGGGTTAGAGATGGGGAAGGAGCCGGGGATGAATGAATGAGTTGAGGGTCTCAGCAGCTGGTCCTACATTTTTGCAGCTTTGTAGCGTCGTACTGAGTTTTGTTTGTCTGTATGCTTGGGGATGCAAAGCCCCTTTTCTATAATGAACTCCGATTTCTAATCAATATGTTTTCTATGTTGATCGTATTTCTAGGAAACAGCCACGCTGAACTCGCTGTTGGGTTTTAGGACGCTTCGGGGCCATATCCCTAACGACCGAGCGCTTGACTCGTGTTGGTATTTTAAGAGCGTTGCTCCAAGGGCAGAGTCTTACACCCCTCGGGACTGTGTCTCTAACGACCGAGCGCTTGGCTCGTGTTTATTTCAAGAGCGTTGCTCCAAGGTTGGAGTCTTACACCCCTTGGGGCCGCGCCCCCAACGACCGAGCGCTTGACTCGTGTTAGTAGCACCATGAAGACTGAAACCTGATTTAGTAATAGTATTTCTTTAAATTTGATACATTCTATGGTTGAATTACATCATCACCATTCATATTTTGCAAACGATATGTGCCAGTGCCCCCTACGGAGATCACCTTGTAAGGCCCCTCCCAATTGGGACCAAGTTTTCCATCAGTGGGCTCGCGCGTATTTCCTACCACTTTTCGCAGTACCAAATCTCCGACTTGGAATTCCTTTGATCGAACTTTCTTCTAGTGCTGTCGTGACAACTCACCTTGGTACTTCGCCAGCTTGATGGACGCCAATGACCTCCTTTCCTCGGCTAGATCGAGATCCCTAGCGAGGGTTTGATCATTATTGCCAAACTCGAAGGCTCGACTCCGTATTGTTGGGAGTCCTACCTCAAATGGGATTATTGCCTCGACCCCATATGTCAAGGCGTACGGGGTTTCTCCCGTTAAAGTCCTCGGGGTGGTCCTG
Source organism: Ilex paraguariensis (assembly GCA_963454935.2). Lineage (NCBI taxonomy): Eukaryota > Viridiplantae > Streptophyta > Magnoliopsida > Aquifoliales > Aquifoliaceae > Ilex > Ilex paraguariensis. The sequence goes on along the minus strand of CAUOFW020001726.1, from coordinate 922,926 downwards.
TATGCCCATAACACGTTAAGTAACTCCTCGGTCCACTTTCCCTTTGCTACCTCGAGTCTCTTCTTGATTCCTGCCAGCACAGTTTTGTTGGATATCTCAACCTGTCCATTACACTGGGGATAGGCTGACGTAGAATAGTAATTGCATATTCTGTATCCTGAGCAGAACTCTCGAAATGGGCCACTGTTGAATTGAGTCCTGTTGTCAGAGACGATAGCCCGGAGAATTCCAAACCGGGTGATGATGTTTTGCCATACGAATTTCTTTACTTCGACATCCCGAATGCGGCTTAAAGGCTCCGCTTCGATCCATTTAGTGAAGTAATCGATTGCCACTATCAAGAATTTCTTTCCCAGTGGGGATCTCGGGAGAGGTCCGACAATATCCATTCTCTACTGTGAGAAGGGTCATGGGCTCGTTAGCAAGTTCAAATCTCGAGCCGATTGCTGAATAATGAGGGCAAACTTTTGACATTTGTCACATTTCTGCACATAACTCTTCGCATCCTTCTGCATGTAAGGCCATCAGTACCCTTGTGTCATTGCTCGGTGCGCAAGAGACCTTCTGCCCGTGTGGCTCCCATACACCCCTTCATGGATTTCGTACAATAATGGTTCCACTTTGTCCTCGGGGACACATAACAATAGTGGCCCCGAGAATAAATTTTTGTATAGTTGTTCATCCAACATCCGAAATCTGGGGGCTTTGAGCTTAATCTTTCTGGCCTCTCGGATGTCCTCCAGAAGCACTCCACCCGCCAGGTACGCAATGATTGGCTTCATCCATCCCGACGGTGCCCCTATTATGGTTGACAATACTTGCTCGGCCTTTTCTTCGTCTATGCTCAGACTGTCCTGAATCTCAATAAGTATACGCCTAGATACCTCTGAGGCCAAAGCCGAAGCCAGGCACGCTAAGGCGTCGGCGTGGGTGTTTTGATCTCTAGGGACCTGGAAAACTTCCACTTTTTTAAACTTTTCCATCCTGGATCTTACCTTCTCATGATATGCCTTCATTCTGCTGTCCCGGACCTCGAAGTCCCCATTGACCTGGTTCACGACCAGCTGAGAATCACAAAAAATCCGAAGGTGTCTAACCCCAATCGAGCTTGCGGCGTCCAATCCTGCTAACAATGCTTCGTACTCGGCTTCATTATTGGATGCCTTGAATTTTAATCTGATTGTCATTTCAATGATGAATCCTTTTGGGTTGGCTAGTACGATACCTGTCCCTGCCCCCTGGCGTTCAAGGACCCATCAACATGGAGATCCCATACATCCTCCGACCGATCCAGTGTTGGGGGCTCGGATGTAGAGAACTCGGCAACAAAATCCGTCAGGACTTGTCTTTTTATTGACGTTTGAGGCTTGTACCTGATTTCAAACTCTTCGAGCTCTACAACCATTTGGCAACCCTTCCGGACATATCGGCCTTGTGCAGGATCGGTTTGAGAGGTCGGTCTGTAAAGACATCTATGGCGTGAGCCTGGAAGTAATGTCGGAGTTTCCTTGCCGAGACTATCAATGTCAATACCGATTTTTTCATTGGAGAGTATCTTGTCTCGGCGTCAAGCAAGGTCTTGCTTATGAAATACACGGGTCTCTGTGCCCCTTCGCTATCCCTGACCAATGCTCCACTAACGACGTCCCGAGAGACGGACAAATAAAGGCTTAGCACCTCCCCTGCTGCTGGAACAGACAAAGTCGAAGGGTGTTTCAAGTACTCCTTGATTCCTTCAAGAGCTCGATCGCACTCCTCATTCCAAACCCCACTAGCTGTCCTTCTTAACTTGGAAAAGAACGGTTTGCACTTATCGGACGATTTGGAAATAAACCTATTGAGGGCCGCCAACATCCCGGCCAATTTTGAACGTCCTTGATAGTCTTGGGCGCCCGGACATTCTGAATCGCCTGTATCTGCTCGGGGTTTGCCTCAATCCCCCGATGAGTGACTAAATATCCCAAAAAATTTCCAGAACTCACTCCAAAGGCGCATTTCGAGAGGTTAAGTTTCAGGCCATATTCCCGGAGGATGGCAAATGTCGTCTCGAGATGGTGGAAATGGTCAATCTCCTCTTTGCTCTTGACCAACATGTCATCAATGTACACCTCCATCGTGTCGCCGAGCTGGTCTTTAAAAATCTTGTTCATCAATCGTTGGTAAGTTACCCTGATATTCTTCAACCCAAAGGGCATTACGGTGTAACAGTAAATCCCCCGGGGAGTGATGAACGTCGTTTTTTCCTGATCTGGCTCATGCAGGAGAATTTGGTGATATCCAGCTCGAGCATCCATGAAGGTGATGCGCCTGTGGCCGGCCGTGGCGTCTACTAGCTGATCAACTTTGGGCAAAGGGTACTCGTCCTTAGGGCAAACCTTGTTTAGGTCCGTGAAATTCACGCAGACTCGTCATTTTTCTTCTTTCTTTTTGGCGCACATGGTATTAGACAGCCATTGGGGGAACTGCACCTCCTTGATGGACCCTACTCCCAACAACTTCTCCACCTCTTCTTCCACAGCTTTCGCATGATGGGGCACTGTTCTTCGGGCCTTTTGCCTGACGGGTTTCAATGAGGGGTTGACATGGAACCGATAGGTCATCACGTCAGCACTTATTCCCGTGATCTCGGCTTGGATCCAGGCAAAGACATTGGCATTGTGGCGTAAAAATGAGGTCATATCATCCTTCTCTACACCGCTGAGTGATTCCCCTATCAATAAGTATTTCTCGTTGTCATCAGGGTTCAGGAGAACCTTTATCAAGGCCTTGGTGGAGCGGTTGACAAGCTCTGTTATGGGCTCATCCACCCCTGGCCGACCGTTCTGTGATTCCTATTTGGCAATCACCGTATCGGGATCACACTCCTGACTCCGACCGCTTATTCCCGTTTTGACAACAGCGTAGAAGCAGCTTTTTGCTGAGGCCTAGTCATCCTGGATTTCCATTACGCCCTGTGGTGTTGGGAACTTTATCTTCTGATGGTAGGATGAGTGGACCGCCTTAAGTGCATGCAACCGTGATCTCCCCATAATTGCGTTGTACGGGGAGTCGGAGTCTACCACCACGAATTCTACTGGAATGGTTACCACCCCCGCTTGTACCATGAGAGTGATTTTTTCAAGGGGCAGGGAACTGGAACCGTTGAATCCGATGAGGGGAGTCTTCATGGGTTCCAAATCCTTCTGAGAAAGTCCTATCTTGTGAAAAAGGTGAATGTACATTACCTCAGAGGAGCTGCCCGAGTCCACCAATATCCTCTTAACGTCGAACTTCCCGACCCACAACGTGATCACCAACGCATCCACGTGGGGGAAGACCACCCCTCCGAGATCAGCATCGGAGAATTGGATTACCTTGGCAGTGCCCCGAGATCTTTTGGGCGGCCACTCGTCCCCCCTTTCATCCACCTTGATTGCCTGGGACACTCTTTGCAACTCGGAGCGGAGGGAGTTGTATTTGGGCCACTCCACCGTGCAGGCATGGATAACGTCGATCACGGGTACTGCCTCAGCTGGTCCTTCGGCTCGTTCCCCCGCCGATCGCCCGGCCCAGCCCTTGTCGAGGAACTCCCTAAGGTGCCCCTGATGTACCAACTGCTCTAAAAAGGACCTATAACTATTGCATTCCTCCATCAAATGGTCGACATCTCTACGATATGAACATCGGAGGGCTGAATTCCTTGTCGACGGGTCGCCAAGCATCCTCAGGAGCCACCTAAAGTACGGTTTATTTTTAATTTTGGGGAGTATCTTGTGAATGGGCTCGTTAAACACCGTGCTTACCCCCTGGAAGGATAGACGACTCAGGGGTGGGATTGGCCCTCCCTTCTGGGATGGCTGCTCCCTTTCCTTTTTTCTTGGCATCGTCATCCTGTTTTTGGGCGCAACGGACTCTTCCTCCACCCGGGCATACTTGTTTATCCGAGCCATCAAGTCTTTCATGTCTGTCGGAACCTTCTTGGTCAATGATTTGTACAAATCTGTGTCTTAGGACAACCACAACCTGAATGACATCGTGGCCAATGTCTCCGTACATGCCTCCACCTCATTGACCTCATCCCAATATCGGACGACATATTATCGGAGTGCCTTTCCCCCTTGTCGCCTGAGCGTCAACAGAGCATCAATGTCCTTAGGCTTCTTTGCTGTTGGTGATGAATCGGGCCAGGAAAAGCCATGTCAACTGTCTCCAGGATCCTATGCTCTCGGGGGCAAGGTTCTCATACCACCTTATGCCAGTATCCCCGAGGCTCATGGGAAAAACTCGGCACAAAACCCTTTGGTCAGTGTCATAGATTGACATCAATTGTCTGTATTGCCGAAGATGGCTCTCAGGATCGGTCTTTCCGTCGTATACCTTGAACGGTGGGACGATAAAATTTTTCGGCATTTCGGCCTCCCTGATAGCCCGGACGAATGACGAAATAACTTCATCGGAGTAAACCGCAGGTTCGTTGTCGCGCTGAGCGACGAAGGGGACCCGGGGATCTCTAACTGATCTATCTCCATGAGGCCTTCGAGAAATGGACTCCGCGTGAGATTCGGCGGCTCCAATGCCCTCAGGTATCCCTCGACGTAGGTACCACCTAGATAGGTCCACCTTTTGACCCATTCCTTTTCGGAGGGCTTATGCCAGGGGGGCCTGAACAGGCCCTGGCTGGGCACCTGGTCCCCGACCCCTCGGCCGCGTTCATCCGTGCTTGCTGACTGCTTGAAATCGTCAAGACGTTGTAGGACCTTGGCGTTCTCCCTCTTGAGCTGCTTAATACGTTTGGCCATCTGCTTCTCCACAATCTCCACAATGTCGTGGGCTCTAAGGTTACGCCCCCCAAGGCATTAATCCATAGGGAGCGTTCTTTGCGATGAACGCCCCTACCCATCTGATTGACCTAATGAATCCGGCTCCAGGACCATTGGAAGCCGAACGGGATCTGCGTTCCTGTCCCGTACACCTACTCCCTCACCCTGAGATCGAGTGTTCACCATCAAACGATTGCCACCGAAAAACTTAGCAATGCTTTCGGTTCCCACAGACGGCGCCAAATTGCACGGGATAATTCCTACAATCTTGTAAGGTAGCGATCCCTTGATTGACGAACCTGAAAAGACGGGGTTAGAAGAAAGGGGGCCAGACGTGAGCCCGACGGATTCCCACAGACGACGCCAAATTGCACGGGATAATTCCTATAATCTTGTAAGGTAACGATCCCTTGATTGGCGAACCTGAAAAGACGGGGTTAGAAGAAAAGGGGCCAGGCGTGAGCCCGTGGATCCCCTCCGAAACTTAAGTCAGTAAGATCGAAGGGCTGTTTTTAGTAGATATGCTCTGGTTTTATTTGCGTACCTTTGTCCATTTTTCTGAGGGATATTTATACCTGAATTAGCAATGATTGCTCTAGATCTTCAGTCCCATCTGGACATCTCACATCTGACACACCATCCCTCGTGCTGTGAATGCTTCCCCTTTACGCCTCCTCCAATTGAATGCTAGGGGAATGGTGTAAATGCTCGGCCACAAGTCGAGCATTTATACTACAAGCCGAGCAGCCCAATCCAAGAGGTTGGCGTCTGACACCGACAGAGCACGGACTACTCGGCAAATCAGGGAACTCAGGAGAACCAATCGCGTTGTTTTGGCGCGTCAGTCATTAATGCTCCAGCCATCATGTCAGTAGGCATAGACTTGCAGAGAGCAGTTGACGACATCCTCGCATTTATTTGTCCTGTCATTGTCACTCATTTTCGCCATAAATGCAAGGTCATATCGTTTTGATTATGATGCCAACTGTTGTACTCGGCCGCTTTGTGTCGCCATGTCTCAGCTCACCCCCTCGGCATCTTCCAGACATCCTAATGACTTTATTTGGGTCACGTGTCACCCTGGGCGTTGAAGATCCATACAGGAGTCCCGCTACTAATATAATGGATACACTTACCTTACCTTCACAGCGAGGAGATTTGGTTCTTCGTCAGGAGATTGAAGGGGAAGCCTCTTCTTCGACCAAGCTTCTGGGATCACTCCATCGCAGGACACAGACGCAGAGGAGAAGAGAACATCGTTCCGTCGAAGGGTCAGTTATGAGAGAGAGACGATTGAGAACGAATGAAAAAGGACCAAAAGCCCGACATATTTATATTGTCATAAAAAATAGTACTCTTTTGTTGCTAACAAAGTCGAAGTGGAGATTTCATTAAAATTTTCCATCACACACGGCGCGTGTTTTGTATTTTCATGTATTTCCTGAAACACATTTTTTTTTCTCCTCATTTTCAACTTGTTTCCAAGACAATATATATGAAATAAAAATAATTTTCAAACATATTTTTATTTAATTTTTTAGTAAAAATTAATAAAAACAAAAACATAAAGCACGAAATAAAAACAGTAAACAAACAGGGCCTAAGAATCCAAACAGATTCTTTCTTGACCCGAAAAATAATAAACAGATTCTTTCAAACATAATCTTGCAGCCAATTCCGCAACAAAAACAATATGCTTAGTGGCACCAACAATTTTGAAATATTCATATTTTGCAATTTATTTTTATCATTTATACTCCTGTTAAGTATAACTTTGTTTATAGGCTAGTTTGGTAATCTTATTGTAAGAAAAAAATAATATCTAATGTATAGTAACACTGTTTTTTTTTTTTTGGGTCATGTGTAACACTGAAATAAGGATAGATTCATGACAAAAGTTTTTTTGACCCAAATATTAATTTAATTTAATTATTTGATGGATAAAAAAATATTGGTCGTCAAATGACACATTCTCACCGGGCTGGCCGTATTACTCATCCAAAGTACGGAAAAAAAAAAACACGGGTTGATAAAGTGTCAATCGGTTTAAACTTTAAAGCCCGACATATTGGTCGGCGAATGTCAGTTCTTCGTTGAAACTGAATTAGTTGTGACAGAGAGAGAGAGAGAGAGCAGAGAATGATATCGGAGGGATTCGAAGACGAAGAGAAATGGCTTGCGGAGGGAATCGCTGGCATTCAGCACCACGCCTTCTATATGCATCGTGCATTGGTAAATTTTCTTTTATCATTTTATCAAAATAGTATAAACCCTAACTTGTCGACGAGTCCCCAACTAAATTTATATGCTATTAGGACTCCAACAATCTCAGAGAAGCTCTCAAATATTCAGCCCAATTGTTGTCGGAACTTCGAACTTCGAGACTATCACCTCACAAATACTACGAGCTTTGTAAGTTCTTCGATTGTACCATTCTATTTATTAGATCGGTGTCCTATTTTTCTCTGATTCTGTACTTTATTGGATCTTTTTTGTAAAATGAATTTATTTCATATAGATATGCGAGCGTTTGATGAACTGAGGAAGCTAGAGATGTTCTTTAAGGAAGAGGACAAGCATGGTTGTTCAATCGTCGACTTATATGAACTCGTTCAACATGCTGGCAACATTCTGCCTAGACTGTAAGTTGCAATGAACTGAGTTTGCCACGATTCTCTGAATCAATTCTTCTCCTGATGCCAATTTGAAACGATTCGTGCCTACAACGAGAAGTTATAGATCATTTACGTTCAGATCCAATCTTTTCTGATCTTTTGATCCATTATCCACTCTTTCTGATATGACTGCATCCTACTATCCACCATGTATTGAGACTTGGTGTTTTGGATCTTTTTTCTCTGCTAATTAGTTGCATGTTTGTTTTGGCCATGTTCCATATTACATGATTTACGACTCATGCACTTGATTTATACTCGTGATGAAAAGTTACCTCATTCTATTATTTGTCACCTGCATATTGGCAACGGTTAAAATGCTAGGCCTATGCGCCAGGCATAGCTTTCAAAGATTTCTGACGACCCCAGGTGATAGACTAAATGATTGCCAGATTAATAACTTAGTCAAATGGAAAAATTATTTTTGGATCATTTATCCCAATTACTAGTTGGGATTCGTGCTCACTTGAGCCCACATTAGCGCCCAGTATATCAGGTGTTTATTGATTGCACACATATCTGCGTATAAAATTTAGTGAAAAGAATTATAATTGCCCCTTATATATGTGACATTGATAAGAAAACTAATAAAATTCTATGTCCAGGAAATTCTCAATCTCCCATGAGGTCTCGCCCATTAGTGTCCAATTTGCTAGGCAAGTGCATGAAAACTGTGGTGGCTGCCTCAATCATGGCCGACTAGGTGAAGGTCATCTAGGTGTAGTGGGTAACTTGCTTCGGCTAGGCAGTCACCTGTAAGGCTGTAACAATTATGCTGCCAAATGCACTCAGACCATTCGACCAGTAGAGTGAGGACTCATTTTGTGAAATAAATATCTCCCACGCTTGATTGCATGAGTCATTTCATTAATTTTCTGCACATTTCTTCCTTTATGCATGTGTATTTTTATATGTTTCCTTGTACAAGCAAGCCTGTGCACACTACTAGACATTAAATGTCTTGTCATCTGTCAGGTATCTCCTATGTACGGTAGGATCGGTTTACATCAAATCAAAGGAGGCTCCTGCCAAAGATGTTCTTAAAGACCTTGTTGAAATGTGTCGTGGAGTTCAACATCCCATACATGGGCTCTTTCTAAGGAGCTATCTTTCTCAAGTTAGTAGAGATAAGTTACCGGATATTGGCTCTGAGTATGAAGGGTGAGACAATTGGCTGTGTGAATTTGCATTCTTTTTTTTTTAACACTTAATAGGGGGTTTTGATGTTACAAATTCTCTCTGTCTAAGAAATATTTTACACTTATTCTAATATTTTATTTTTTCCAAGCAGCTCTTTGGCCTACCAGTACTTCAGTCCTGCTTGGGATATGTATATTTGTTTCCATATGTTTGTTTGGATGTTCTGAACTAACTAATTTAAAGGGTGTAAAAAAAAAAATTGTGTTCTAGAACAAAAAAGCTAATATGTTGCTTATTGATGTTCTAGTTTATAGATCTTATATTTTCACGAAATCGTAAAGCAAATAGTGTTAATATGAAAATGATTGGTGGAATATGATTCTTAAAGATATGAAAATAACTATTTCTTTCGTTCCCATTAATGGGGGTCTCGGAGAAGTTGATTGGATAGAGATCTAATCATTGATATTATTTGCACAAAATAGTTGCCCTCATATTTAAACCCATAACCATAAGGTTACTGTGCTGATTTCTTTAAAAAATAATATTTAGGTCATTAGGTGAATAGTGGTTGCATATAAAAAAGTGCCCAACTTTTTTCTACAGTCTGAATATTGCATAAAATAACATGATGGATAGTATTTGGTCATTTTATGACAGTGGTAAACTTTTCGGGCTAACAACCGTGAGATTGTGGCTTTGTGGGTGAAAAGGTTAGGTTATATCTAGTCCACCCCTTCTAGTATCTTCGATTTACAGGGACTAAACTAAACAACATTGATATTTTGAGTTTTTATATCAACGGTTATTTTCTTTTTCTTGTCCTTTCTTTTTCACATTTTTTCTGGTTTTCTCCTTTGCAGCTTTAAGCTCTTTTTCAAATTCCCTTATTGATCATGTGGTTTTTTTACCTCTAGACTCATGTGGTCTTAATCACTGGAACTTTGTGTACAACACAAGTGAGAGGATCTTTGTTTTCACTATCAGTGTAGTAAAAATTAACCTAATATCTGCAAGCGAGTTCTGTGTGGGTTTGCGTTTGTTAACACCACATTTTAGTGTTACTGTTTGACTAGAAAGTTACCTCGTAAGACAAAATCATCAATGGAATGGTGGTGTCTTACTTTCATGATGATCAGTTGTGGAAGTGCATTTTTTATTTGGTTGAAACTTCTTGAATTTCTGTATCATTGTGCAAATTGGGAATTAGTAATTGGATGTAGCCGATCACAATATTTTATTAGCTACTGAGGCAGTCTGTTTTCACCCTGTAGAGATGGTGATACTGTCATGGATGCTGTTGAATTTGTTTTACAAAACTTCACAGAGATGAATAAGCTTTGGATTCGGATGCAGCATCAGGTTTGTTGGAATACCTCTGTTTTGACATGCATGGCACCTGAGAACTTGCATGCCACAAAGGTGAAAATGAATCGTGAGGGCATGATTTTTTGGCCATGCAGGTGTTCTAGTGCTTGTGATACATTCATACTCTTTGGTGATCCTGAGTTGAGGACTTCATTCGGGCTTTCTGGTCTGCAGGGGCCTGTTCGGGTAGAAGAGAAACTGGAAAAGGAAAGGAGCGAGCTTCGTGATCTTGTAATATTAATGCTCTGAAGCTTTAAGATTTTTCTAGATTATATAGGTATGGACAAATTTCTATGGAAATGTTATTCAGCTGTCTCTACGAATTTTCAGGTTGGGAAGAATTTACACGTTCTCAGTCAGATAGAGGGTATTGATCTTGAAATGTACAAAGACAATGTTCTCCCCAGGATCTTGGAACAGGTCTCAATATCTAGTTTGTTTCACAGCTTTGTTAGATGCGATTAGGAAAGACTATGGTATCACAATATGTAATCTAATCATCTATGGAATGTGGTTCCAAAATGGTATCTGCAGGTTGTTGACTGTAAAGATGAGCTTGCCCAATATTATCTGATGGAATGCATAATCCAGGTCTTTCCGGATGAGTACCACTTGCAAACTCTTGAGACGTTATTGGGGGCTTGCCCCCTACTTCAGGTGTGTAATCTAATTATATCATGGGTATCATCTCCTTTTCAAATACTTTCCCTTTTTCTGAAACTAGCAGAATCTGAAATCTACTTCTAGTTTCCTGATCCATTATGTTCGGACTAGATTTCATCATGCAGGACTGGACTAGACATGTGAATGTTTAGAATGTTCTTTGTTCTGCTGTTGATGCCTATTGGAGTGCTTACGTGGATGTTGAATTCTTCACTTGAAATCAATTACTATTATTTCTAGTTGGTTGTTGACCTATTCCTACTTTCTCTTAACAACTCAAAGAAGGATCTATGATTTAACCAGTCATGAAGAGTGAATAATGACACGATGAAATGCTATTTGTAGAATGGTTTGATGTCTTCCTACTTGCTCTTAGGAACTGAAGCCTGCTTTATGTTAGGAATGCTCCATGTTTTATGCAGTTGTGAAGAATGGATAACAATATGATACTGTGTGGCCTTGCTAGCCAAATCTGTTACTTTGTATTTTTGTCCTATCAAAGATATGTTTGGTATGGGGAAAGGAAGGGAATTGAGTGGGGCAGGGATGGTAGAGCTATTGGGAAGTGAAGGGATACGGGATACCTCCTCTCTTCTATTGTTTGGTACAACATAAAAAGGAAAGAGAAACTATTGATATATTCTTTATCAGTATGCTTTAATTCAGTGTATTTATAAGAAAAAAGGAATGGTGATTACGTAATGCATTTGTTTGTCCTCCCCCCCCCCCTCTTCTCCCTTTTTTCGCCTCTCGTATTTTCCAGCTTTCACCTGTACCAAACATATTGTAAAGTCCTACGGCACTCTAAATTAGGAATTGATATTATTAGCTGCATACCTCTCCTTCTGGGTGATGACGATGCATTCTATATGGGTATAGAACCATAAATATGCTTTCATATTCATGTTGTTCGTAAAATTTATGGCAAGCATAACAAAGTCGCTTACCAGAATTTCTTCTTATGTGGCATCATTTTTGATTCTCAGCCAACAGTTGACATAAAGACAGTTTTATCACAACTAATGGAGAGATTATCAAACTATGCTGCTTCAAGTGCAGAAGTAAGTCTTTCATGTACTTCTTCAAAGGTCACGCTGTTATCTTTCACTGATCTGTCTTTTTCCCCAGGTATTACCAGAATTCTTGCAAGTAGAAGCTTTTTCAAAATTAAGCAACGCCATTGGAAAGGTAAAGATTGATGTTTTTAGTAAAGCCCCGCACCTTCTCTCTCTCTCTAGTTTTTCCCTCTTTTCAGCTGTTTATCTCTATTGAAGTATAAATATTAAAGTTACCCCCTCTGAGAGCTTAACCTTTTGGGGTAGATGATTGCTTAACCTTTTGAAGTAGATGATTGCTTAACATGATATCAGAGCAGGAGGTCCTGTGTTCGAATCTCGCTGCCATTCTAATTAAAAGATTTTCACGTTGAAGTATAAATACTAAAGTTACACCCTCTTTAATAGCTTAGGAGTAGATGGTTGTTTAACAATCTCACAAGTATGATAGTTGCCGACTTATGTAAGAATGTCTGGTTTTAGTCTTTTAGAATAAATAGTTCGTGGCTGGCATGACAACTTCTTGTCTGAGTAGAAAAGTCCCAATTTTTGCAATTTAAAACATGCCTTGACACAGATGTTATGGACATGTTCTTTTGGATTATTCATGATGTTGTTCTTATAAATCAATTTTACTTTGCAGGTCGTTTTATGCCCACTCTTTGGAATTTTCCCCTATTTTGAATTAAACAATTTTAACTTTTAAATTAGTTAAAATTTGCCAGATTGTATGTTGATAAGAGGATGTCTAATATGTATCTAGGCACACAGTTTTGTCGACATATATTTGTGATTGGTTTCTATTTCCTGCATTGCGAAGTTTCCTGCACATATATCTTTGAGGCAGCAAATTATTTATGAGGAGGATGCAAGATATACCAATTTCATAAAGACTTTCATGTTTGATGAAGGAGCTACATACGTTAATTGGTCTAGGATTAATGATTGGGAACGGCCAGTTGGAGCAAAGAGTATTAGCCTAGGTAGAGGAGGGTCAATAATTAAGCTTAAGCTCTTGGTTCTTATCGAGATTGACCAACGATTCGATGCGGCTGTGTTAAGCATGACACACACATGAACATACATGGCTGATTAGAGTGCTGTTAGACCCTATACATGACTTCCCTCTGCCAATACAAGTCCAGAACCCTCTTCTTTTGGAGGCAGATTTGCGCTCACCTTCTCTAATGGAAAGCATACCTACCTAGTAGGGTCCTTTTTCTGATGAATGACTTGCTGCCAAATCAGACTCTCTCTTTGAACTGTACTCTCTGGATCAAAACAATCGTATCCTTCTTTCCTCCCATGCAGTACTCATACTGGAAATGACGATCAAGGATGGCTCTATCAATTGCCATCTACTTTTCAAATACCAGAGTTCAGTCTCTTCCCACAAATGAGTGAATCAGGGAGGATGTGTTTGTGCAGAATAATAAACAACAGGTTAATCTTCATAAATTTCAATGTAAATGTGAAATACTCATAAAAGAAAAGAAATGCAGGACGTTAAGGAATTCTGGTTGTTCATCTACTTAGCTCCTATTGCTATTGATTGGAGAGTGGAGTTCCTTACATATTAATGAGTTTTCTTTTATGCCCACCTGGAAGAAAATATAGAGTAGACTTATATACCAAGAAAGAGCCAAACACAGTATCGTTGTCTGTACCATGTTTTAAAATTGATATGAGGAAAATAGTAAATGATCTTCAAGATTATGTTGAGTTTAAATTTCACTAAATTATAATTATGCACCATTAGGATTGGCATGCCACTGAATCTCGCCTTAGCTTCTCTGGGTGAGTCTGTACACTCCTGCTGTTATATCTGGCAATGTTCTTGCAGTCACCTTGAAAGTTCCTCCCCAGGTGCTTTAGTTTGTAGGGAATGGGCAATCTCAAGCATGGGATATGTTTCTGTTGTTGAATACTTAAGCTAGTTTGGGTTCTGCTATTCAAAACTTCTGCTTGCTTTGAAGTTATCCTTAGAAGTTATTATTAATTTTGTTGTTTGGGTATACCTATGCATGTATAACTAGACTGATATATATATGCCTTTGGTTGGGGAGCATTGTTTTCTTTGCAATTGAAAAAGTTGACTTACTTTGTTTTAATTGTAGGTGATTGAAGCACAGGTTGACATGCCTATTGTTGGAGTCATTACTTTATATGTATCTCTTCTGACATTTACCCTTCATGTTCATCCTGATCGTCTTGATTATGTGGATCAAGTGCTGGTATGTTTCTTCTCAGGTTGATAAAAAAACAAATGAGATGTGTTAACATGCTATCAAGAGGGTGTTTTTTGTAAATTTCTTCCCTTTCCAAAAAAAGAATGATTCATGTTCGTACTGTGCTAATTATTGACAGGGGGCATGTGTAAAGAAACTATCAGGCAAAGCAAAGCTTGAAGATAGTAAAGCAACAAAACAAGTTGTTGCGCTTTTGAGTGCTCCATTGGAGAAATTCAATGAAATTGTGACGGCCCTGACACTTTCTAATTATCCCCGTGTCATGGACCACCTTGACAGTGAAACGAATAAAGTCATGGCGATGGTTATCATTCAAAGCATAATGAAAAATAACACTTGTGTGTCTACTGCCGACCAGGTATATTTCTTGTATGGTGGTTTTATAATTTTGATTTTGCTCTTAAAATTATGTGGCTTGTGTCCCTTTTTCAGGTTGAGGTTTTGTTTGAATTGATAAAAGGGCTCATAAAGGATCTGGATGGAACTCATGGTGACGAGGTGCAAAAGATATTTCCCTTGACAGCATTTAGATTCAATATTGTTATTGGTTTAATAGTTTTTGGACTATGTTGCTAATTATTTTGTACTATACTTTTAAATTTTATGTAGGATCACTAATTATTTTGTCCTATACTTTTCAATTTTATGTAGGATAACTTATCTCTGCCTTATCTTATTTCTGAAATATAGATCTTTAAATATCCAATTGCTTTACATAGAATGATCTCATTCTTTTTCTTGTGTAATTTGTCAACCAATAGCTTGATGATGAGGATTTCAAGGAGGAGCAAAACTCTGTTGCTCGCCTTATACACATGCTGTATCATGATGAACCCGAGGAGATGTTACAGGTAATTATAGTGTTGGATATTTTTTCTTGTGTAATGTTGTTGTCGATACAAATGATGTTTAATTCTTGCCAGAATTTATTAGTTCCTTATTAGAAGGTAATGTATTTTTTTTTTGAACTGTTTCAGATAATATGCTTGGTGAGGAAGCATATAATGACTGGAGGCCCAAAACGGCTACCTTTTACAGTTCCTTCTCTTGTTTTTTCTTCACTCAAGGTTCGTTTCTCCTTTTCAGAACTAGCAGTGTTTTTATGCTGTTGAATCTACTAAAGAAGAAGTTGAGTATATCATAGCTGACCTCACCATGGGCTAGCCCATACACCCACTGCATGAGTGGAATACTACTTAGTCAAGTAGAAAGGCCATCCCGAGGCAAATGGGCTGAGACTTACAATTCGAAGACCGAGTCAGAAACTACTGGACATATCGCCGAGCGACTCTCAACGAGGACGTTGAGACTGTTAAAAAAAAAATCAGTTTTTTTTGCTTAATCTGCCATTACTAAAGATTAAGGAGTACACAAAATAGCATTTACGGAAATGTTCTAATATAGTAAAATCAAACATTGAAGTGATTAGTTGACAACAGTCAAAAGATGGGCGCCTAATTCCAGTGCAATAGGGGTCTATCAGTGCAAGCGCTTTATCACAGTGCAGGATAAATTGATAGCGAAATGGCACCGCTAGATCGCGTAGCAAGTATGATGTTGCAGATCTTGAGAATCTCTCCCTATACCCCAAAGTTAGGCTTCAGTACGGTTTTAAGTGGCCAGAGATAGATAAGTATAACGGAACTGGATACATGACAAAATAGGATAAAAAGAGATATAGAGTTTAGATGGGCGTAAGGAATGGTTGCATAAAAGTCATTGAGAAGTTAGTTTTCTGCTATAAACTTAGTGTTGAGTTTTTCATGCCGTATGCTTTCTTAATTTGATTTGGGTGCTCAAAACTTGTTTGTACCTAAATATATACATATTAATATATTATGCCCCTTGATAGTGCATCTGATCCCTGATAATAATGCTTGTCATGGTGGACACACACTATTCAAGTTTTTTGATTTATGAACTTATAGCTATCGAAACATGTATAATGTTAGAACAGGAGTCTCTTCAAACATGTTGCAGGGGAATTCCTTGTTTTATTTTCTCAACATATGTATTTTGTTCTGCAATCATCACTTTCATTTTCTTCTTGGGACTTGCATTTACCTATGCCCAGCAGAGGTATCAGTTCTTGTGTGCATGGATTGTTTGACGTTTTATACTGCGACCGACAATTTAACCTCCACTTAAGTTGTTGCATTTGGCTTGCAGTTGGTCAGGAGATTGCAAGGTCAGGATGGAGATGTAGTTGGAGAAGAGGTACCTGCAACACCCAAAAAATTTTTCAGCTCTTAAATCAGGTAAGAGTAAGACGGCTTAACAGGTTTTGAATGTTTTGCTTCCATTTCAGTATGTTGTAACATATCTACAACATGCGACAAGAGGATGTTGGACAGACAGAGTAACTCCTGCTTTTTATGTTCCAAAAATAATTGAGAGGTACTTGTCCCTTTGGATGTGCATTCCTGCTCAAGATTGCTTTGTTATGAGCCCTCTTGACATGAGTATTTGTTCAACGTGGCCGCATATAATGCAGACAGATTGAAATCTTTGTTCAATCTCCCACGTGTATCTCCCTTCCTGTCAAATTTGAAAAGTCGTTTGCACATTATGTGCCACAGACATATCATTGATGCTTGCATCTTATATGTTCTCATGTATGCGGTGGCTCATCATTTGTCCTCCTAGCATGTGATAAGTCAAGTTTTCTGTCTGAGATTATTGAGGCTCTCTTGCTTGTCCCACGACACCTGATATCTCTTCATTTGTAACTTAGTGCGCATGATAACACTGTCAATTTGTTTCAGACCATTGAGACTCTTTCATCCGTTCCATCTCCTGAACTGGCACTGAGGTTGTATTTGCAATGTGCTGAGGTAAGGCTTTGACTACATTCAGTACCACAGAACTGTATTTTAGAGAAATTACATCACAAAGCTTTTACAATTCATACTAGCAGCCAGGATCTTTTTATGAGGGGGGCCAAATGGTGACGTAACCAGACTTTTATATTCATGGAGAGTCACTCGCTAAGCTATCACTAATATTAAATTTTAATTGCGTAAAATCTATACAAATTTATTTTTTTACATGATAGATCAAAATATTACTTATTTTCAATAAATAGAAAAATTAAATTCAAAATTTTTGAATGAATTAGTTGTAGAACATTTTTAGAGTAATTCATCAAACAAATAATGATTTTAGTCAATTTTATCGCATAATAATTCAAGAGAAACTACAATTTATCATAATTTGAAATCATGTATGGTATAATTTTAGAAAACTTGAGTGCTATAACAAAAAAATATATTGTGAGGTGACTAAAGGGACATGCCCCTCTCCCTTGGCCATAACATGGCTCTGCTTATGCCAGCAGCAAAAGAAAATTGATGTTGTATTCAGAAAATTAGTCACGTCATTTTCTAGATTGAAAAGGTGTTTCCTTAAACAATTCCTGGGGCATTAGCAGGTGTTGGTTGTGACTAAGTTCATATGCACTGATTGTATATGAAAATAGCATATTATGATCACCATCATATTTATTCATGTTTCTCATTAAATTGAATTTATGCAGTCTTCTGTTGGTTTTATTTTCCACTGATCATACACTGAACTACTTTTTAAGTCCTACATCTGTCTATGTGCAAAAATAACTTAATACAGTTTTTTGATTTGCTTGTTCTCAGGCTGCCAATGACTGTGATCTTGAACCTGTGGCGTATGAATTTTTCACACAAGCATTTGTACTATATGAGGAAGAAGTCACGGTAATTGCTCATATACCAGTCTCCTGTTGCTGAACTTTCTTAGTAAATGTACTGACACATGTCTAATTGTGTTATCCTCTCTTATTTTGATTTTGAACACACCAGGATTCCAAAGCCCAGGTGACTGCTATACACCTAATAATAGGGACTCTTCAGAGGATGAATGTATTTGGTGTTGAGAATAGGGATACCTTAACTCACAAGGCCACAGGGGTAATGATTCTTGCATATCACTGATGCTTACTTATCATCTGATTAGTTTGATTTTTAGGCTGTTTTATGCAAATCTTACTCTGATGCTTTTCGTAATCTCAGTATTCAGCAAAACTTTTGAAGAAGCCAGATCAATGCAGAGCAGTATATGCATGTTCACATCTGTTCTGGGTTGACGATCAGGATGGAATCAAGGATGGAGAAAGGTGTTCTACCTTGTACTTGGCGTTATTATATTCAACCTAGGGTTTGCATGTTTCATTGCTGTATATTCTTTTTAGGGAATCTGCATGTTGGGCATGTTTATTTGTTATCAGCTTCTACAAATTCTGAAATTTTTTCTTCATTATTTTCACTGTTCTACGTTTCATTTTCTGGGAATAGGTGTTCCATCCTTGGCACTGAATTCTTTGTTTCAAATTTTTTACCTGAGTTAGGAAGAAGATATGACGTGCTAATGTTAGTTGTAATTTCAGGGTCTTGCTTTGCCTAAAACGTTCACTAAGGATTGCAAATGCTGCACAACAGATGGCCAATGTTACGCGGGGTAGCAGTGGACCAGTTATACTCTTTGTTGAGATACTTAACAAGTTAGTGGACCGGAGTATCAATCAACTCAGTAGTCGATAGTTTAGGACTTCGGGTTTTACATAATCGTAATTTGTCTTTCATAAATGTGCTTCAGGTACCTTTACTTTTTTGAGAAGGGAAACCCACAAATAACTAGTGCTGCAATTCAGGACCTTGTGGAACTGATCAGAACTGAAATGCAAAGTGATACCACAACCCCAGATCCAGCTTCAGATCCTTTTTTTGCCAGCACATTGCGGTACATTCAGTTTCAGAAACAAAAAAGTGGTGCTATGGGTGAGAAGTACGATCCGATCAAGGTGTGACATTTTTAGGGCTTTGTGTTAGTTGATAAAAATGTGAGGGGCAGGCAAACAAGGTTCGAGTGGAATGCAGCTGAATTGGATGGGGAGCAAGGAGATGGCTGCATGCGTTTTCAATTTCTTCACTCTGAAGAGGTGATGAGGTGGTTTGGTGTTCTGGATGAGGAAAGAAGTAGTTTTGCTTCAGCACATATCCTGTGCACCCAACCCAACGTTGTTTGTAGCATTCTTATGTTTAAGAGAACCCTGTGGGCTTTTTTTTTTTTTTTTAAGGAAATTACGTTTGAAAGGGGGATATCTTTTATTGTTGAGACATGCTGCTTGTGTGTGTATATATATATTGGTATATTAATTCATTTATAATTTGTTATAAATGGAATTTCTTGCTTAGAAGAAGATATGATATTATATGATGAGGCAAACTTGTTTTTTTCGAACCTGTGGGTTAGATTGAATCCATGATAAAAATTGTGTCATATCACTTGAGATAAAAAATTTAATAAATATAAAATTATTGATATTATTGCCCAAGTATAAATTCTGAGTACTTACAATAATCTAATAGCCACAGATACTGGTCGACTCAAAGAATCATCTTAGAATTAATTATACACGATTAAGCTACATATGTAAGTTCAAACTTTTTTATTTGCTTGATTAAAAGAAGGGTATATTTGAATATATATTGAATACTCAAATGATCTAAAGTGGTAAATTGGGCAACATAGAAGACAACCACAAAAAAAAAAAAAAAAATCCCGGTGCAATGTACAAATCACAGTAGCAGCTAGACCGCAGCCCTTACAATTAAAACCATATCTCCCTCTATAATGGGAATTTAAAAAACAGTTTTTTTTTTTCAAAAGAAAAATAACATTAGGAAAAAGGCGAACAGCTAGATAACTATGAATTTAAACATTTACATTTGACAGAAGCAAAAAAACATCACCGATGAATGACTTTATGATCACATGTAATCTTCAAAACAATAGAGATCATAGATTGCTCATCTGTCTGCGGCAACCATAGTAGTATTTGCACCAAGAATGCCTATTGCATATGCGCCTATTCAACATCCAACTTATAAAGAGCCTCCCAGTACAGCAATGTGAAATATAGGTCATAAACATTAATATGCAGGTAACAAACAGTTACTTTATAGTAAGCATCTTCATCGCATTTAGTTAATACATGAGAGAAGTCTAAACAGGAGCAAATAGTCGTCTGCTTGTCACCAAGAAATGCTAGTCAACCAATTACAAAGCATGAAATCCAGTACAGCAAGAAACAAACCACCTGAGGCCTCACAGTAATTAATCCCTACTAAGTCGGTGGAGACTATACAAAAGGCTTGCTGCTTTCTGTAAGGGAAAGAACTAGAAAAGCGGCGGACAGACTGCATTGAGAGAAACTGATAGGTCATCTTATCTTCTGACAAACCTACTCTTCACTTGGATCACAAAATGGAGCAGGCTTTTTGCCCCTTCTTCTTCTTCTTCTTTTGTTTGGGTGGTTGGAGCACTACCTTAATGGCTGCATCAAAAACTCCTTTCACATTCTGCATTTACAAGGAGACAACACATGCCATCAATGTACAAGGACTGAAGCAACTTTCCCACTTTGAATTAAGATGAGAAAAGGATGTACCTGCTGTGTTTTTGAACTACATTCAATGTATGCAGGAGCTCCAATCAATTTCCTCAGCTCCTCACCCTTCCATGAAAAAGGAAAGAGATTAAAGATGGCAAGATCCAGAAGAAAGAAAAACAGAAGATTGACATGGAATGCCGTGGTGCTCACCTGAGCTGTGGTAATGGGCACCGCACCTGGATGGTCTACAAAAAACTGCTTATCATCCCTAAGATCTGCAGAAGAAAAAGATCATAAAACATGAGGCACCTTCGTCACAAGACATACTCTCGACAAAGTCGTCAAATATACACTCAGATAAAAATTTTCAATGCACAACGGATGAGACATACTAGTGGCAGATGGATGTACCAGTAACAGTTTAAGGCAGAGTTAATACACGATCTATCTAGGTTAGCAACAAAAGCAAGGCATAGGAAGCTTTCATTATCAGTCCAACATCTAGTAGAAGTGTAGAACTACTGTTTGCAAAAGTAGAACATATATCTTTTTTCCAACATGTTCACAAATGAGGGCTCAGTTGCAAACCACTACACTTACATGCCAACTATAGGATAAGGTAAACTCATTACTGATCAGGTGTTCGATTGGGTATCTAAATTCTCCCTGTTATTGAGTACATTTAAAACCTTGGATAAAGGTCCTAATAGTCCCTATTTGGTTTACAAGACTAGCCCAAAACAAACAAACAAACAAATACGAAGCACAGTCTAATAGTACACGATCTATTGGAGAATAGGACTCTTACCAAGCTTTGTCCCAACAAGAATTATTGGAACACCAGGAGCATAATGCCTCAGTTCAGGAATCCACTGGAATGGAAGTCATGAGAGAAACAAATTGTCAGCACACCAAGAGTGCATAGCATAAGAAAATGTTGCCCAAGAAATAGGACTTTATTCTAGGGTCCTAACCTTCTTTACAACATTTTCATAGCTGGCCTTGCTAATGAGAGAGAACGCCAGAAGAAAGACATCGGCTCCACGATAGCTCAAAGGTCTTAACCTATTGTAATCCTCTTGACCTGTTCAAATAATTGGTACAGTTAGTCCAAAACAGGATTGTCAGACACATAAGACTGTCAGTTTTGATCATAGCAGTCCAAAAGTACCAGCAGTATCCCATAAACCAAGGTTGACAGTACTCCCATCAACAACCACATTTGCACTAAAATTGTCAAAAACAGTCGGCACGTAATCCTGTTTCACAGTACGAGAGAAAAAGAAGTCAAAACTCGAGAAGTGGGCAACTATTCTCCCAAATACAACTACCAAAAGCAGAGATAGAACAGGGTATCCAAAAAGAACCACCAAGCACAATCATAAGCACATAAGATTCCAGACTGATACCTATTAAGCAATTAGCATAAAATGGTCCTAACTGCACAAATTTAAGCATTAAACAATGATAGTTTTGAACCCAGATTTCCTTACATTCAAAACCCAGATGTGATTAGCATTAAACCAACATAAAAAAAAAAATTCTCTCCAATGCGAATTAACAACAAATTTTAATGAAAAAGTTCAAAAAATCAGAAAAGATCAGGTTTTGTCTACCCTTTATTCGAAAAAGAAAGCATATTTCTTGCACAGCGGCGAATCAAAATAAAAAAATTGCAAAGATTACCAAAAGAAATTAACATTTTCAAGAAAGCCGTTCAAATCGAAGTACCAGAAGTTAGAAAAGCTCACCGTAGGAAAAGTGTTGCTGGTGTAGGAAATCAACATGCAGGTTTTGCCAACAGCACCATCGCCGACCGTCACGCACTTTATGAACCTCGACGCGCTCATTTCCACCAGCCAACCACCAGATCTTTCAATAAATCAAGAACAACCCTTCTCAACAACCCTCCTTTTGGGTCTGCTTCTTCAGATTCCAACGATCCTGGTTGAAATTGGCATCGGATCAAGAGAAAAAAAATCAAAACCCTCAAAACCCTAACAAAAATAAAGCAGTGAGTCACAAATTTGAGCAAGATCAAACCTTGATTAAGAATGGTTCTTGAGTTATTAGACAGAGAAAAGGGAATGTGGGTAAACAGAGAGAGAGAGGACACTAAACTTACCTATGGGAGGGGGAAACAAATGCAGTTGAACCGTTGGATGATCCAGACAACCTTTTGCCAGCTAATATTATCGAACTCTCAGACACTCACCCTATCATTTGCCACAAACGGAACTCTCTCTCTCTCTCTCTCTCTCTCTCTCTCTCCTTTATTATGCCCCCATCGGCTCAGTTCAGGTGCTATGCTGCTTTAATTTAGACTAAATTACATGACTAATCCTTGAATTATGATCCTTATATCAATTAAACTTTTAAACTAATTTTTGTATTAACTAATCCCTTAAACTTAAATATTTTAGCAATTGAGGTTCTAATTTTCGTATTAATTGAACTCCTAAACTCTAAAATTTTAATAATTAAGCTCTTATGTCTCGCATGCTCATCTCATCACATGAACATGGACTAATCCCTCATTTGTTGCTCTTGTGATGAACACGTGAGATATTCTATTCAAAAATTTAACGACTACTTAAATAAGAGCTTAATTGCTAAAATTTTAGAATTTAGGGGTTCAATTAATATAAAAAATTAGTTCAAAAGTTTAATTATTTTATTCGGTTCTTATAATTTGTTCCCAAACTTCATTCTTTTTTTCAATTTGTGTCCGTTTTAATGAAACAAATATTCAAATCATTTATTACACTTATACAATTTTATCAAATACTAAAAAAATAATAATTATTTCATTGAATATTATAATCACATAAGCCAAATTATGACTTTGATAATCAATTACAATTGATCTAAAAAAATTAGAATAGACCCCAAAACTTTATCGATCCACAAAATTTTAAACGCCACTAAATAGTAATTTTAGTTCTTATAAGTACCAAGCTCACATCATTAATTGTGTTATTTTTTATTTGTTTTGTTAGACAATTCGCTAGATACCCAAGTCGTTCTACCTGTCTCCTTCGACACTTATTTATTAGTGATTTTTTTTTTTAAAATCCCTTTCAGTGTTTATAATTGTTATTATACGGGGCTACGTCTTAGAACTCCATTTGGTGAACCCAATTGGTAGGATAAATCATTCTATCTCGTAGCGAAGAAGTAGGTAAAGACCTATTCACATTCTGTGGAAAAAAAAAACCAAAGGTTAATTACATTAGAGGTCTGAGATTTGTCTTATTTTAGTCCCTAATATTTCAATTGTATTATTTTAGTTCCTGAAGTATTAAATATGTTTCTATATGGGTAGTTTTTGACTAAAATTTGGATAACTCATGATCAAAATTATGTAATTTAAATAGATTTTTAACTAAAATTTAAGTAAAAATTTGGTCAAGAGTTATCCATATTATTTTTTTGTTCACATTTAAATATCATGTGACAAATTTGTGATAAAAAATTATTAATAATTTGAACACTGTCTACTTAAGGGACCATATAAAAACATATTCAATACTTCAGGGACCAAAATGATGCAATTGAAACATTAGGAACCAAAATGAGACAAATTTTATATTTTAGAGACCTCTGGTGTAATTAACCCAAAAAAAAATAAATATGCAAAGAAAAATTTTTACCAGTAATTTCTTATTATTTATGAGTGATTATAAGTATAAGAATTTATTGATTTATCATAGAATCTTAAAAGATTATAAAGTTACTCTTCCCAACAATTGATTTGTCATAGAATCTTAAAAGAATATCTGCCAAAAAAAATGGCAGCCTGCAACGAACGTGCACGCATGATTGGATGACCCCTTAATAATTCAAGTATTATGGTACCGTAGACTTTAACCTCAACTTATCCAATTCATCCAGAACTTGATCAATCAACATGCTACGACAAAATAGATTTCTACTGTGGAATGTTTCCAAGATCAATCCTTAAAATTGACCCACCCGCCGGCTACGCCAAGTAGTTTGTACTTTGTGCTCCAAAGTTTGTGAAGCACTTGGGAGGAGCCCAATACAGAGCCTCATGTACTTGTTCTTTTGCTGACCCTCCATATTTTCTAGGGATATGTGCTTAACTTTATAACAATCTCTTTAGAACTCTGGACATTACTCACTAGCTATATGTGCTTCACTTCATAACAATCTCTGTAGAACCCTAGACATTAATTACTTTCAAGAGTTTGTTTTTTTTAACAACGAGGGGTTGCCCGAGTATGTTTGTGTGCACATCGATTAATTATCTTCTTAGTACAATCGTCAATTAGTTTGTCGTTGGGCCTTATAATTTATCCTTTGACTCATTCTTTTCACGTACTCCTTTGTCGTTTTTTAACTCTCCTCACTCTCCTCCTAATTGATATGATGATCCGCAAGAGAAAGCAAGATAGTCTTATTAGTTAGGGCACCCTAAATAGGCAACCAAGCAACCAAGCAAAAAGTTCAGGCCTTACTTACATATGAGTAATCGATTATGAATCATTCCTATTGGAACTAAGGTACTTATAAAGAATAAAGAGTTATGTTAGATGGATTTAAAAGTTAAACTTAAAAACTAGGCTTGATAATCCTAATTATTGAATAGGTAGTGAGTCATAATAAATGTTGCAGGGAAATAAATTGTTATAATTATTAAATCTAGTTTTTTTGTCTACTTTTTAAGTCTATACAACATTACTTAGGAGATAAATCACTCATGAGTTGACCCAAAAAAGTTGCTAAGAGTCAAATTCAAGATATCTGAATTTATAACTCATTTTTGTTATCACTTGAACTACTCATTGAGATTGATCTGAAAGTCTTTCAATTGTCAAAGTTCGTCTTTGCACTCGTTTGATAAAAAAATTTAGACGCGTGATACTTGTATTAAAGTCTCTTCTAATTTTTGAGGCTCGTATTCGTTATTTTTTTGGTGTTTGCTAATAAGTCCATATCTGCATTGAAAATAGATTCTTTACAGGTAATCTATAAATAAATTGTTTATAAGTAGTCAATTAAAATTGAGGAACTACACAAATTCATTGAGAATTCTTAACATTGATTTACATGTTTATGTAACTCCTAAATTTTGATGGACTGTTTACGAGCTTGCTTGTAAATAATTTAATCCCATCTGTATTATGATACTAAGTCATGAAATTGTTGAGTAGTCTACACTCCAAATTTTGTGAAGCACATGGGATGAGCTGAAAAGAGAGCCCCATGGCCATGTGCATGTGCTTTTTCGTGACCAACTTCCCACCTACTGATCAATAGCTTCTTAATTCCACTTTCTTTGGTACCTTGTGATTTTGGTGAGATTCCACTGTCATGTCCCTTCTACTTCTACTGGGGTGTCATTTTTTTCCCCAGCACAAACCTGATTCGAATCGAATCCGACACAAATTTGAAAATAAAATAATTAGTTGACACGAGTAATAAATGAGTCAAATTAAAATTTGACATGAATAACATTGATTGATAAATACTGTAGATAGAAAATACAAATTTTATCATTTTTTAAATAGTATTATTTTAATTGTTGTCAAATTAAATAATTTTTTATTGACACGAATATTGATACGAACCCGACACATACTGAAAGTGATATGACACGAAAATAATACGATCAAAAGTGACACGACATAAAAATGATACGACCAAAAGTTTATTTTATGACATTTTAAACATTAAAACATAATTTCATTTTCAGCAAAATTTCAGAACATACTTGGTAAGGAAAAGAGAAGCGTACATAATATTCTTTTGTATATCTTCTGTGTAGTGTACAATAATGGCTGATGAACAAACTTCATGCTCAAAAGAATAGGCACTGCAAATGAGTCGTCAAATAAAGGGGTAGACAACGTTTCATGGTAGGCATGGCATAAAAGATTGAGACATCCACATGATCAGAGAAGATGGCGCTTCTTGGATTATCTCCTCATTAATTTCCTCCTGAATGATAAACATTTTTAATATGCACTACGTGTCAACTGTTGATAAGCATTACCTTATCTTATTATGCTTACAAATTTTGATCCTCAATTGTCAAGCTCTCTTGATTATGGACTTGTATGTTTGTTTCCTGTTGTAGACTAACTAGTTGTTTGTAGATACTCCCAGGATTGCTAATAAGCTGGTGATGGCTACCACTTTCAACCACCTTCCCACGTTGTAACACGGCAATACTGTCCGCATCACGTATGGTTGACAATCTATGTGCTATCAAAATTGTTGTTCTGCCTTCCCTAAGCTTATCAAGAGCTTCTTGAACTTGCTTTTCGGAAACAGTGTCCAAAGCACTCGTTGCTTCATCCAAAAGAAGAATTGATGGGTCTTTCAGTATTGCTCTAGCAATCGCTACCCTTTGTTTTTGTCCACCCGATAACTGCACTCCCCTGTCACCCACCTGAGTTTGGTACCCTTCAGGCATTCTGCTAATGAAACCATGAGCATTTGCAGCTTTCGCAGCCTTCATTATCTCAATTTCTGATGCCTCTCCATTCCCGTACTTAATGTTTTCATAAATTGTAGTAGAGAACAATGCGGGCTCTTGCTGCACTAGACCTATTTTCAGCCTCAAAGATTTTAAGTTCAAGCTCTTAATATCAAATCCATCAATCAGAACTGTGCCTGACGTAGGGTCATAAAATCTCATCACCAGTGCAATCACAGTACTCTTCCCTGATCCACTTTGGCCCACTACTGCCAGACTCTTTCCTGCTGAAATTTTTAGCTTTAATTCATCCAAAATGGCGATATCAGGCCTCGTGGGATACTTAAAACTCACATTCCAGAACTCTATATCTCCCTTGATATCCGTTACCACTTTTGCAGTGGGATTGTCAGGGTTTATGGCCGTTTTCCTATGGAGAATATAAAAAATCGACCCAAGTGCTTGTGATCCCTTTACAATGTCAGGTGCAAGAGCAAGTGTTTCTGCCACTGCCAGTGCTGTGACTATTAAAACCATGAAGGACTTGATCATGTCTCCGAAGTTTGAATTATGATGCTTGATCAAAATCGACGCATACCAAAGGCCAAGAGCATAAGAACAAAATGCAAAGAGCTGTGATACACCATACCCAAAACCTGATATGTGGCCACGCAGAAGTGTTTGCTTGTTTGGTTGGTTGAGTTCGCAGGCAAACTGAAGTGATATCCGCTTTTCAGCACCAAATGCTGCAACAGTACGAATATTGGTAATTGCTTCACGTGCTACTGCAGTAGCTCGAGCGTAGGCATGGGTGTAATCTCCTCCAAATCCTTTAAGAAATAGTTGCTGCAGATGAATAGTATAAATGAGCATAGAACATGAGAACAAATTACCAATTTCATTCTTATAAAGCAACATATTCTATGCCTTGGTTGCAATAGGTGTCTACAATGCCAGAGATAAGAAGATTACGAAACAATGGATTCTTTAGGACTTGCCTCAGTTATCGAAGCTCCAATGAGTAGGGGAAATGTGGCAATAACAACAGAGGCTATGCGCCAACTGAAACTAAAGGCAATGACAAACGCAGTCACAGTGAGTGCTACATTCTGCACAATTGTTGATAGACGGTCAGCCAGTGCACTTCGTACTAATGTTGCATCTGCTGCTAACTTCGATGTCAGTGAGCCAGTACTATTCTCATCCAAATCAAACCAGCCAATCTCATTGGAAAGAATAGCTGAAATTCACAACAATAAGTGAGTGATGGAGATGTATTGAATACCAGGAATGCTAATATTAGAGCATCTGGGACATTAAGGAGAAGAGACAAACCTGAGAACATTAATAAGCGAACTCTAGTAGTGAGTCTTTCTCCCATCAAGGTGTAGAAATAGTGTTGCAACAGATATAAAGGTATCATAGCAAGAGCAACTCCAACAAATATGAGTGAAACCCGTCTAACCTCTTGTTCGATTCGGGAATCATCATAAGAATAGAATGCAGTCAAGACATATGAAATTCCAAGAGCAAAGAGAGGAGCTTGCATGCCGGCCAGAATTGCACCCACTGACCCAAGTAAAGCATAGGGCCATTCTGGTGCATTTAGTTTAACAAGTTCCCAAACTGATGGAGTTGAAGTGAAGATCGGTGAGGCCGGGGTTTCATCACTTGGCTGCAGCTCTCTAGTGGTGATTGGCTTAAACTCTTGTTGCTGGTTGTGACTGTTGAGCATTTCGTGAAAGCTAGAAACATCAGGATTTTCACCGCATTTGCCTATACTTTGATCTTTTGTTTGCTCAGATACTTGCAAGCTCACAAGATTTGCATACTGTCCGTCCTTAGATATCAGCTCCAAGTGACTTCCGCTTTCAACAACCTGGCCATTCTTCAGGACAATAATTGTATCTACATCACGAATAGTAGATAATCTGTGTGCAACAATGATTGTTGTCCGATGTGACATGACTGTATTGAGTGCCTGCTGAACAATGAGTTCTGATTCTGCATCAAGAGCACTGGTTGCCTCATCAAGAAGTAATATCTTTGGGTTTCTTAACAGTGCCCTTGCAATAGCAATTCTCTGTTTCTGCCCTCCAGAAAGCTGAGTTCCCCCTTCTCCCACCTAAAGTGATTAAACTGTCATACACAAAACTTTGATACGGGTTTGAAAATTAATGAATATCTAACTAAAATCTGAAGCTCTTGGAGAGTCAAAAACAAAATAGTAAAGGTACATTTACAGTTCGACTTCCAACCAGAGCCCATGGCTCTCATTTTCACTATCGATATCTTGAAACCATTGAAAGTGATAACAACCACCAGATGACTCAAGTCAGCTGGACATTTCTCTGATCATCCTGGCCATCAATTAAGCGGTTTTGATGTGTATGGTCACCACAGTTTCCAAAACAGAAAACTGAGGGATTGAACAATTAAATAAATCTTGAAAATAAATTGGGGTTTTTCCATGTTGGGCTACCTTAAAATGTTTTCTGAAGGGGAAAAATAAAGGCACTTTGGAACTTAATAGTTGGGAAATGTAGGAAATTTGCGGAATAGAACTTAATAAATTTGATGAATGGAGAGCTATTAAAAAAAATTTTCTTTAATATGAAAGCAGTAGAGTTGAGTTTACCACTCAGCATAATATCCTCAACTCCCCAATACTTTCTAAACTCTACTAATATTTCCTCAACCTCTACGGTCAAAGAAGACTAAAAATTCTCCAAATAGGATTGACAAGTCTTTCACTACTTGATGGGTTCCTCTAGTCAAATCACCCATGCTGACTAGAAAAGATCCAATCTAAACATTCAATTATATCAATGTAATATATATGTATGCATGCATCATTATAAAATAATATTTAATGCATAATAATTTCATAAAAAATGCATCCATGATATATGTCATGAATAATACAATATTTAACCAATGGATTGAAGTTTTATTTATTTCGGATTTGACCACCAATCATGACTTAATTAATATCGAGCAATTTTAACCACATATTTCAACATCTCTCACTTAGCTATAAGCCCGAGAAGTTCATTCATAACTTAAACTCATAGCAACGACATGTCGTTTAAATTTTTCAGTTCCAATTGGTTTTATTAATGGGTCTGCAACCATATCTTTTGTACAAAGATAATCAATAGTAACATGATGTTTTTTTGTATTGTATCACTTAAATAGTGATATTGTAACTCAATATGCTTACATTTGGCCCCGATTTCTCCATTTTTTTTATCGCAACCTCATTATCACAAAAAATACGAATAGACATATTATCTACACATGCAAGCTTTAAATCAGTTAGAAACCATTTTAATCATACGACCTCGGAGATAGTCATACTACAAGCAACATATTCAGCTTCTATAGTATTTTTAGCTATGCAACCTTACTTTTACTAGACCATGAAATAGCACAACCACCAAAAACAAATATATAACCTGTGGTAAATTTTCTATCATCAATATCACCATCAAAATCAACATCACAATAACCATTAGCATATATATCATCAGCTTGATATGTTAAAAAAAAAAATTAATGTGCATTGTATGTATCTAAGTATACGTTTCACAGCTAACCAATAAGGTATACTCGGATTACTTTGATATCGACTAATCAAACTAACAACATAACTAAGGTCCGGTCTAGTGCATAACATAGCATACATAAAACTACCAACAACTTCCGCGTAGGTTTTAGATTTCATTTCTTGTATTTCTTCTTCAGTTTTAAAATCCATATTCTTAGACAATTTTGCTCATTTGTAAATGGGTGATTCAATATGTTTACAAGAATCTATTTTAAATTTCTATAAAATATTTTTCAAATAAGATTTTTGAGACAAACTCAATTTTCTTTGCTTTCTATTTCTAGAAATTTTAATTTCAAGTACATAATGCGCTTCACCCATATCTTTCATTTCAAACTTGGTGTTTAACCAATCTTTTAGTTCTAAGATTCTATTTATATCATTTCCGGCAAGTAAAATATCATTCACATATAAGGAAAGAATAATATAATAACTACCACTGTTCCAAGTATATATACAATGATCATAGTTATTTGGAACAAAATCATAAAATATAATTACATTATGAAAAATATGATACCATTGCCTCGAGGATTGTTTTAAATCATATAAAGACTTATTCAATTTTTACACCTTATCTTCTTTACTTTCAACTTCATATCCTTGGAGTTGATACATATAAATTTATTTTTTAAGTTCACCATTAAGGAAAACAGTCTTAACATTCATTTGATGTAACTCTAGGTTTAAGTATGTAACAAAGGACATTAATATTTTTATTGAGGTAAACTTAGCTACGGAAGAATAAGTTTTATCATAATCTATTCCTTCCTTTTGTGTGTATCCCTTATCTACTAGTATAGCTTTATATTTATCTATAGATCCATCCGATTTAAATTTCTTCTTAAGGATCCATTTACACTCAATTATTCTTCTATCTATTGGTAAATCAATTAACTCCCAAACTTTGTTTTTCTATATAGATTATACTTCTTCTTTAATTGCTTCTCTCCATTTTAAATGATCAATTGAATTCATAGCATCATTAAAATTAATAGGATCATTTGAAATTTCTTCACTATTGAATGCATAATAATCTTTTAAGTAACTAAGCAGATGTCTTTCCCTTTGTATTCTACTTAAAGTATCCTTGGGCAGAGGCTCTTTTATTATTTACTCTTGTGGTTGTATATTTTCATTTTTCTTAGTAATTTCAAATAGTTCAACCATTTTCTCAATTTTATCTAAGTCATCTTCAAAGAAAAATACATCTCTACTTTCATTGACTTCCACTGATCCATCATTATAGTGAATTACGAATCTATAACCAATAGAATTTTTACAATATCCAATAAAAGTATATTTTATTTATTTAAAATCTAATTTCCCTCTATTAGGTCCTAAAATTTTAACATAAGCCGAACTACCCCAAACTTTTAAGTGAGAAAGAATTGGTTTTGTATCCCTCCAAATTTCATATGGTGTCATTCCTATTGTTCTAGAGGATACTTTATTAAGAATATAAATAGCGTTAGAAATAGCCTCATCCCAAAATGTAGTACTTAAGTGTAAATAACTAAACATAGATCTAACCATGATAAGAAGTGTTTTATTTTTCCTTCTCGCTACACCATTTTGTTGAGGTGTATAAAAAATTGTTAATTAATGTATAATTCCATTTTCTTTTACAAAAAAATTCAAAAATTTTAGCCGTGTATTCACCACCTCAATCCGTCCTTAATATTTTAACTTTTCTACCTAGTAGATTTTCTATTTTCGCCTTAAATTCAATAAATTTTTGAAAGGCATCCGATCTATTCTTTAGTAAATATATATAACCATATCTTGAATAGTCATCGGTGAAAGTAATAAAATATTTCATACCATGATGGGGTTTTAACATTTAGAGGACCATATATATCCAAATGTATTAATTCTAGCAAATCTTTAGTTTTTTCTAATTTTTCAAATGGTTTTCTAGTCATTTTTTCACTTATACAAGATTCACATAGTTTTAAGTCAAGATCTATATTTGGAATTAATCTAATGTTAACCATCTTTTTTATTTTATTATAATTAATATGACTCAATCTCATATGCCATAAAATAGAATCAACATTAACATCACAAGAGACATCGATATAAACAGAAGAGGAACCAATTTTATTATTGTCTTTAGCAACATTTAAATGGTAAAGACCATTAACTTTAGTTCCCCATGCAATAATACGACTATGTTTACCAATAGAAACTTTACAAGACCGAAAACGGATTTTAAAACCCTTATCATCTAATTGTGGCACAGACAAGAGATTGCGCCGTATATTAGGTGCATAAAGTACATCAGTTAAGAGGAGGTTGTTTTGTTCGAACAACAAAATTCTCACAATTCCAATTTCAAGCACATCACAATAAGTATTATTTTCTATGTATAACTTGTGATCGTCGGTTTTTACCTTCTTTATTTCAACAAAATTATCTCTAGTCTTAGCCACATGCTGAGAAGAGATAGAATCAATCCACCAAGCAAGAGAGTCACAGTCTGCAAAAAGTGACTCAGAAACCACACATACAATATCTCTTGATCCTTTAAAATTTTTACTATTATTCTTTTGTATGCAATTTCTTTTGTAATGACCGAACTGCCCACAGTTATAATAAGTACTCATTTGTTTTCCCTTAAAATTATTATTTCTCTTGAACTTGTTATATTTTTTATTATTCCTTTTAAAATGCTTGTCTTGTCTTGGCTTAAGAAAAGATGGAATAGTTGACACATTATTAAATGGAGCACTCGTGATAAATTGGGAAGATGGGGCACTAGAAACTAGGCCTTCTCTCGGCCTCAATGCCTAATTCAAGTCCATTCTCTCAGCCTCAATGTCTAGCAACATAGGTAACTTTGTCATAGTTAAATCTTGGCCAGATATATTCAAAGAAATCACAACGAACTCCCATGAATTAGGAAGACCATGTAAAACAGTAAAAACTTGTATTTTATCGAAAATTGGGTTGCCTAGAAATATCAACCATTTAGCTATTATCACAAGTTTATGGGCCTGTTCAACAACAGACTCATCATCTTTCATAAAAGTGTCATTATATTTTTCAATCAAGAGTTGAATATATGTGTTAGAGATAGTACCATAGACTAGTGTTATAGCATCACACATAGACTTAGCAGTTTCATGTTTCTAAAAAATGACCTCTAAATCAAGTTTCATAAAAGTGAGCAAGATTGACCTATCCAATTTGTCGTTATCTACAAATTTTTCGTAAGTGTTTCTAGCAGACTCTCCAACCCTAAGAGGTGATTCTTTTGGGTATAGTGTGTCAATGACAAATTCAATTTTATCTTAAAATAATATGTGACGAATCCTACGTTTTCAAGTTAAATAATTTGTACCATTAAGTCTCTCGATTTTGCTTAGTTCTACACTAATATCTTTTGACCTCATATTGATAAATTATAAGAAAATAAATTATTAGGTAAAATTGGTTAGGACTGACCTGATTTAATTTTATTACTAAAGTGTGATTCCAAGAATACTTCAAGTAGACTGCAACACCAATTGCTTAATCCAGCAGCAACTATAATCAAGTTCCTCCAAAATTTGTCGTCAACAAAGTTCTTTGTGAAAAGAGAAAATTTTGTCATCAAGAGATTTGATAAAATGAGGAGGCTCAAGCTTAGTGAATTTTCAAATTCACGTAATTTGTTTTTTGTAAAACTTGTCGGGAAGAGAAACTTTAGGCAAAAAATCGTCTCGAAAAACATGTCAAGAGTAAAAGGCCAAATAGTTTGTTTTTTGGCTAAAGGATTGTTTAACAGAATGACTTCAATGGAGGTTAACGCCTTTTAGGTCAAACAAATTGAGAAATCACAAATATTTTGATGACAAAGAATTGATTGATTGTCTGGTGCTCTGATACCAATATAGGAAATTTACGAAATAAAACTTAATAAATTTGATGAATGGGAGAACTAGTCTTTGAGAATTAAAAATTCTCTTTGATATGAAAGCAGTAGAGTTAGGATTTCCCTTTAATGATTTTTCTCTCAAATTGGGTATTTTTTGGTGTGTTCTCTCTATATGCAGAGTACCTTATTTATAAGGGAAAATTTATCAGTTAACCGTTCAACTAGTTGTTACCACTCAACATAATATCTTAAACTCTCCAATACTTTCTCAACTCCACAAATATTTTCTCAACCATTTGCGGTCAAAGAAGGCTAAAAATTCTTTAAATAGGATTGACTAGTTTTTTACTACTTAATGAGTCTCTCTAGCCAAGTCACTCATACCGACTAGAAAAGATCTAACTCAAACATCTAATTATATCAATGTAATATATATGTATGCATGCATCATTATAAAATAATATTTAATACATAATAATTTCACAAAAAATGTATCTATGATATATGTCATGAATAATGCAATATTTAACAAACGGATTGAGATTTTATATATTCCAGATTTGACCACCAATCATAACTTAATTAATATCGAGAGATTTTAACCACATATTCCAACTGGAAAGAGGAAAACCAAAGCTTGAAGAGTTGATGAAAATACAATTCCTATAAAAAAAACGTTATGCAAGCCTGCAACAGCACATGCAACCAAACACCTTCATCCTACAAGCGACTAGGATCCCTTATCAACTCCATCAAACATACATATGGAAAGGAGTTCATGTTGTCTTTCCGGAATTTGAAATGCACTCATAGACAAGTAGGAGTACACAAATACAATCCAAGGAGTTCCTTTTTCACAGAGTTTGTAAATGAACACTTCCACGAGGTGACCAAATTCTCGTGTGGATGATTTTGTTGAAACAGTTCGTTTTAGACAATACCCAATAAATACATAATACATTTTCCATCTCTAAAAACAAACTTACTGAAAAAACGTACCTGTGTGTCATAACCGTCAGGTAAACCTTGAACGAAGGAATGTGCATTTGCAGCATTGGTGGCTTTGATTATTTGATCCATATCAGCATCTTCTTTACCATACAAAATGTTCTCAGCTATGGTTGTGGCAAACAGTGCTGGCTCTTGACTAACCAACCCTAGCTGTTCTCTGAACCACTTCAATTGGAGATTCTTCAGGTCATGTCCATCCAACAATATTTGGCCTAATGATTGGAATTCATGCACCGCAATTGACTTCTCAAATGTTTAATAAATGTACCAACAAAAGGCAGAAATCGACTCTCCTAGAAAATTTATTAATACCTGAAGCAGGATCATAGAATCGTTGAACCATGGAAATAATAGTGCTCTTTCCTGAACCACTGGGACCAACAATTGCAAACGTTCTTCCAGCATCAACTAAAAAGCTCAGATCTTCAAAAACCATATTGGACCGGGAGGGGTAAGCAAAATGGACCTTGCAAAATTCAAGGTTTCCATCCACTTTTGACAACACTATTCCCTCATCTGACGATTTAGAAGTGCTATAATCTTCCTCAATCATGCTTATGATATTTGCAGCAGCAACCCGACCTTTGGCAATGGCGGCAAGGTTTGGAGCAGCTTGTCCCAGAGCACTGCAGAGAGCGCAAATTCAGTTTTTATTAGAGTAAGATATCAAATAATGGAACTAAGCCATCCCACATCATTTTTAGTATAAACTTACAGTCCACTGAAGATGACATTGATAATTGTTGTGAATGCTTTCCCACCATTTGTGTCCCCATGCCTGACAAGTATGCTTGCATACCAGAGAAGTAATGCCCAAGCACAAAGCAAAATCCCATATGTAAAGCCAATACCTACTCCTTTTGCAAGCCCACTCTTCTTTCCCAATTTGAGGGCATTTTTAAGTGACATGGAGTACGCTTCAACAGCTTTGTCCTCTCCAACAAATGAGTGCACAGTACGAACCTGTGAAATAACCTGATCCAAGCAAACAATAAACATAGAAAATCCATGTATATCATAATTCTTAAACGAGCTCTTTTTTTAACTGATAAGACAAGCTCAGACAATTGAAAATGAACATTAGTAGGCAAACAAAAAAATACAGGGCATTGAGTCTCCAATATCTGATTTTGTAGAAACTGCCAAAATGGGGAAAAATCTGAGGATGGAGGCATGTAATTTACCTCTTCTGCAACCTTCCCAGCTTCAGCATAAGCAGCCTCACCTTTTTCTGACAAGGTAGACATAATCACAGTGTAGGCTCCTCCTGCGACAGCTATCAATGGAACAACAGCTAAGGTGAGAAGTGTAAGCTGCCACACTGAAATAAACCCCATGGCGAATCCGACAAAGAATTGGGAAAGATAACGTAAACCATGGCCTATCTGTGTTATGATACAGAAAGAAAGCACCAAATAAGTACTCGGATAATGATTGCTGTTAGTATGATATCAAACAATGGACTACATCTGTTTGCCCACATACCTTGTCACCTATTGCATCTTGCACCAGTATTGCATCACTGGAGATGTGATACATTATATTTTTATCCCGCGCTTCAGTGTCAAAAAAACTAATATCCTTCCTTAACACTGACTGGAGATACATAAATCGTAAACGAGCTGTCTGCCTTTCCCCAGTTTGCATCCAACAAGCAACACCTGAAACCATAATGCAAACAAAAATGCCCCTACTTTACACTTAGGTAAGAAAGAAAAACATTTGGCCAGAAAGAGAAATCTATTCCAGTATGACAACCAAACAAAGCTAAAAAGAACACAACGTACCAAGCCACGCTGATAACAGAACAACTACTCCAATATAAACTAGGTACATAGCATGCTGCAATAGAAGAAAATGCAAAAGTTAGTTCTTAGCCACCCAAATAGGGTAAACAGCTCTCATAGAAGGGAAACACAGAAAGTCATAGACCAAGGCCAAGGACTTTGTCTTCTAAGTTTTCCCACTAGACACTAGGTCTTCATTTATTTACAGCCTTTATCCTCCAGTGAGCATTAAAATCATTCCATGTTTAACCCCGCAACATGAGTACAAGGACAGATCATCTGCTAAGTCTCACTGACAAAACATTCATAGGATTTCACCATTGTCTAAAGAATAGTATTGAAATGAGCAGATTCAAAATTCCTGATAGCGCTCATCCAACAAACTATCAGTTTCACAATCTGACATATGGAATTCAACAATTTGGAGTCCCAATCCATATTTTCATGCTGATGAGATCAGCAGTTAATGATTACTGGAAGGAAATATAGCGGGAGCTAGCAGTGTAGGGCTTAAAAGCAGTTGCACCGCATTTTCATTCAAAGGGTTTAAACATTCTGAAAATGCTATATCTATTTAGGACAAAGTTGAGTTAGGCAGAGGAATGATCAAGCAAAAGAATGTCTTCAAACAGAAGGCATATCGTGTCTGTCTCCTTCATGACATTTACAGTGAAAAATGGAAATTGTATACGGCCAATCTTGTAATGGAAATAAACAATTTGGGAAGAGGGGGAGGGCTGGCGATGGAACTCCTAAAATTCCTTCGATGACATTTTTGCAGATGCAATACTTGGTTAAGAATGCAAAGTAATAGGTTATTCCCCAAAAATTAGATTGACATGCAAGCAATCTCATTCATGGTAATTTACTAGCAGCAGATAATGAGACAGTGAGAGCACAAGTGAGTGAGGGAATATGTACGAAGTACCTTAGAAACCTGAGAATACACTTTATGAAGGTCAAAAACCAGTTTTCCCAAAGAATCAATCATATGGCCAAACAAAATAATGAATACAGGAAGTGCAGCACCATGGACGCAAGCTCCAATGCTTCCAAAGAACATCAAAAAGTAGTCCAGTGTATCGGCTGCAGCAAATAGGCCAAAGTATGAAACAGTCACTTTTGTTCTTGAATTTGACTCAGGTGGCTGCTCCATTGGTGGAAGTGCATTCTGGTCGGAATTTTGGTTCGCATGAAGTTCCACTTCTCTCATTGCAAAATGTGGATTAAGTTTCAGGGAGAGACAGCAAGAGTGAAAGAGGAAGAGGGTTCTACCAATAGTTTTGGAAATACAAAACGAAAGGAACTTGTCATGGACAGTTAGTGGAGGGGGGGACTTGGGAGGTCAGTTCCCGCCAATAAATGAAACGGTTCAGTTATGGTTGCAACCATAAATTCGGCTCTTAACCGTAGTTTGAATCCTGGGTGAGGTTTAACGTACGCTTCTCAGGGAACCATACATTCTAATTGGTTCAATTAAGA
This sequence comes from Ilex paraguariensis, assembly GCA_963454935.2. NCBI lineage: Eukaryota > Viridiplantae > Streptophyta > Magnoliopsida > Aquifoliales > Aquifoliaceae > Ilex > Ilex paraguariensis. The sequence continues at coordinate 884,356 of CAUOFW020001726.1, read as the reverse complement.
CAACAACCTTTATGCTCCTTTTCTCCTTTCATTAGGGACCTTTATTCCTACTTTGGTGGTTGTTGTCGATAACTCTTATTTAATGCTATTCGGGCAATCTTTTGAATAACCATGAATATATGGACCACTGAACCATCTGATCTGTTTAATAAAACTTGGACCTTTATAGTACATAGCAAAAGCAATGGTCTGCAATTAGAGATAATTACTGAACAAAGGGAGTGAATGATAAGTAATCTCTTCACCTTTGGGCGACAAACGAACGAATTACGTCTCATTGATTGTCCAGGATTGGCTTCTTGGCAGTAAAATCCACTTGAGTTTCAGTTTCCATTTCAACAAGCTGGTACTTATGCTGTAAAACTCGAGCATACGTAAACTCTTTCGCCTTAATCTCTACGCTGCAACCCATGATGACAAAGATGGTTCAGAAAATAGTTACAACTCAGATCAAGTTATGATTCAATGGGAATAAGTTCTGAAAAAATAATTTTGAAATCATTCCTCAACTGTTAGGATTAGTAACCTCACCATATTAAATCGTACATTCTTAATAACTTCAACATAGTATCATAATTTGGTATCGTAAACTTACTGTTGGTTTTTTTTTATGGAGTCTAATTTGTATACGTGATCCAGATGATGACCCGCCTCGAAATAATGTTGTATGATTTTTAATGGAAAATTTTTTGAGGTTTAGTTTATGGAGCGAAAGCTTGGGCCGATAGGCCCAAGCCGTAGCGCTCATAGACAAGCCTCGTGGGGGTTCGGGGGCAACGCCCCCGAGAAAAATTTTTTTTGGGCCCGTTATACAACCCAGTGCGTAGGACATATAAATCCTGTTGTTTTGGTGATTAGGGTTAATCGTGGATTGTACAGCCGCTCTCTGTATTCAACTCTCTCAATAGTGAAATCCCTGCAACTTCGTGGACGTAGGCAAATTGCCGAACCACGTAAAATCTGTGTCTTGTTCTTTCTTGTTTCTTATTACTTTATATTCTTGATTTGTTCTTCAATTGTGTGTGTTTGTTAGTGAATTTAAATCTTGTGAAATCCCAACACTTACCCAGGTCACCTGACCAAAAAACAAAAACACGTGCTAGCAATTGTAGCTGTCTCAGTGACTTGTAAGAAGTCTGATCCCAAAGGAGTCACTAATCACCCCATCATTATCTGTATGCTTGCATAGAGATAGAGATTGAGCGTGCAGAGTTAATAGAGGACCCCCTTTTCTGGATGGACCACAACAATGAGATTGCAGTTACACTTCATAATTTCATAACTTCGTAGAAGGAAAATTCCTGGAGGAAAACTCTAGAGTCTGCAATTATAAGACATCATCCAAATCTCTATGCTATAAGTGTTTTGATCACTAAAGAACTATGAACCTGAAAATTGGGCATCATTCTTACCATTAACGGTACTAAATCCCAGACATATAATATTGCAGTCGACAGTATATTACTGTGAGTTCTGATAATTCAAAATTAGTACAGACTATTTGGTAAGGGGATAGGGGGGGTTTGATAAAATGGGTTTTGGGAAAGAGTAATGTTACATGTACTTAAAAATTAGGCATAAAAATTATATTAAATAATTGTAATTATTGAATAGACAGTGGGTCTCAATAAATGTTGGGACCTACAGTGAAATCAATAGTTGTAATTATCAAGTCTAATTTTTAAGTCCATGTTACATTCCTCTTGAGAAAAATTGTACTCCCAAATCTCATATTTGTATAAAAAATTCAGTCTCGGATTTTCAAGCCCGGCCCGTAGTTGGCTCGAAAATTAAACTCGTGATCATGAGTTTCGTCAAATTTAGGGGTTGGATGGATTTGGGAAGATGAGTAAGGGATTAAAAATCTAAAAATAATTGTATCATTTAACATGGGTATGAATTACATTGATCAAGGATAAAATAGTCATTTACAGGATAAATAGTTGTGAATAATTATGATATATTCGTGAATCTTACATGTGTATGTATTGAATACCAAACATAGGAATGAACATGTTTGAACGTTAAATCCTATCTTTGCAGAGAGAGGTTTGGGTTTGGGAGAACCAATCCAAACCCCTCCCTAAAATTCATCCAAACAAATCCTAAGAGTATCTTTAATGGTCACTTTATTCTTATCCAACTCTCTACTTTATTGGAGTTACTAAAAAAATTATATTATATATTTCAAATTTTTATAAAAAATACTAAAAAAAGACATACCCAATACACGAGGTTTCCGTTCTTAACTCAAATTCGTGACCTTGAAACCACAATGGAACAACCTTACCATTATACCAAATTACTACACCATCCAACTATGTCCAAGTTCTCTAATCAAAAAAAAAAAAAAACTATATCTAGGTCCGCTTGTTTATGTTTTCATTTATTTTTCATGACTATGTCTCTATTTCCCTTCACTTAGGACATGCCAAAACAGAAAGGAATAATATGAGTCACTGAAGAATGTAAAACAGAATTTGCTAAAAGTACCCTTTTACAGAGTCGTGCAGAAGAAAATGTAAAACAGAGAATAACAGGACAAAAATTACAAATGCATTTTTGCCAAAGTGAGGGGTACAACTGATACCACAGTGAAACATTTAATGTTCCAGCTCCCAACAGACTGATAGATCGTACTCAAGACTATGATGTAAAAGTCCAACATACATGAATCAAGTGATTGCATGACCATTCGATCCTGTTGCAGGGTTGCCAGCTACTTTTCCTTTTTTCCCTGGTGGTTCCTTTCAAAAATATTGCATGATCTTGAGAGTGCATCGTTGCTGAATATCCACCCCTAATTGCTCATTGGCACAATATAACAAACACGTAATGGGTCCACCCACAATTAGATATAAACCTAAATCGTGGATATGTCTCCTATATAAAATTACGTTTATCTAACAATCTTAAATGCATTAATAGCAGAAAACCCTACACTGAATGCATGGTCAATATTCCGAAATAAAAATCTCAAGAGGTTTGACAGAATACAAATGGACTAAGCTTAAATTAAAGTCAGGCCCAGCTTCAATTCGTTACAATGTGGTAGACCAAACGTCAACAGCCCTTGAATGTATTTTGGAGCTCATTTCGGGCTGCCAATCAGCCCAACAATCATGCCCAACGTGTAGTTTTTGACGAACCTGGATTGGCCTCTTAGGCACAAAGCTTTGGGCCAGAATAGAAACACTAGATCTTCTACTGAGCCCATTTAATCATAATTCTGACCTTTCTCATTGGTCAGAAACTAAAACCAATTGAACCCCAACCAAAAAATGAAAAGAAAACTAAAACCCTTAACCGTAACCCCTATCTCTCTTGTGTTGAAATACACAGTTTCAGAAAGATGAAGAAGGTGAAGACAGAGAACTTTCATTGCTGATTTATTTTTCATTACAACTTAATCTATACATGATGTTGTATTTATACACAATTCTTAGACTAACAAATTGTCAACTCTGTTACAGATCTTGCTGAGCTGGACAGGAGTTAGTTACAACAGTTTCACATGTGTTGATTAGCTGGATTTGGTTGAGTTGCTGCAGTGTGTTGAGGTTCATTGTAACTAATAGTGAGGAAGCTCAATTGGTTAATACACCCCCTCAAACTTATGGGGGGGGGGGAACAACCATAAGTTTGTCTCTGAGCATCAAAAACCTAGTTGTGGGAAGACTTTTGGTGAAAATACCAGCTAGTTGATCCTTGGTAGAGATATAATGGACTGCAAGAGATTTTTGATCTACCCTCTCACGAATAAAGTGAAAATCAATCTCTATGTGTTTGGTTCTGGCATGAAACATTGGATTTGAGGCAAGAGCCAAAGTGGAAATATTGTCATGCCAAAGTTTGGGAGGAAAGGAAGGTTGAATATGAAGACTTTGTAGCAGTTTCTGTACCCAAATAACCTCAACTGTAGTATGAGCAAGTGCTCTGAATTCTGCCTCTGTGGATGCTCTGGAGATAGTCTATCGCTTCTTAGTGGACCAGTGAATAGGATTATCACCCAGATACAGAAGAAAACCTGTTATAGATCTGCGATCAGTAGGATCTCCTGCCCAATCAGCGTCAGAAAATGCTGAAAGACTAAGAGAACTAGGTTGATAGAGAAGACCAAAGGTATTTGTTCCTCTAAGATACCTGAGAATACGTTTGACTGCCGCAAAATGAATGTTTGTAGGCTGACTCATGTATTGACAGACATGATTAATAGCATAAGTGATATCTGGTCTAGTGAATGTAAGATACTGTAAGGAGCCCACTAGACTTCTATACAACGAAGGATTTGGTAGAGGAACACCAACAGTCTTGCTAAGTCTATAGGAGGCTGCAGAAGGTGTTTTGCAAGGCTTACAATCAACCATCTTGGCTTTGTGAAGCAAATCAGTAACATATTTCTGCTAAGTAAGAAAAAGTCCTGTAGAGGTGAACTGAACTTGTATTCCAAGAAAGTAATGAAGAGGACCTAAGTCTTTCATATCAAAAGATTTATTAAGATTGGACTTAAGAGTTTGAATGTATGTGAAATCATTACTAGTGATGATAATATCATCCACATAAAGAAGTAAGATGGTGAGAGAACCTGAAATAGATCTAATGAATAAAGATGGATCAGCTGGAGAAGCATGAAAAGAATAAGTGTGAAGATGAGTAGTGAATTTCTCAAACCAGGCTCTAGGAGCCTGTTTGAGACCATAAAGAGATTTGTGAAGTTTGCAAACATAATGAGGAGTAAGAGGATCAAGGAAACCTGGGGGCTGGGTCATATAGACATCCTCATGAAGAGAACCATGTAAAAAAGCATTCTTGACATCCAACTGGTGGAGAGGCCAATTAAAATTTGTAGAAAGAGCAAGAATGAGTTTGACAGTGGCATGTTTCACCACAGGACTAAAAGTTTCACTGTAATCAATGTCAGGTTCTTGATGAAAAGCCTTTAGCAACAAGTCTTGCTTTGTATCTAAAGATTGAACCATCAGAATTTTGTTTAATGCGATAGACCCATTTACAACCAATAAGATTCTGATGAGGAGATGGTGGAACCAAGGACCAGGTACCTTGCTGCGGCAGTGCAGAAAACTCTTTGGACATAGCTTGTCTCCATTCAGGAGACTTGGATGCTGAGGTAAAGGAGGTAGGTTTAGCCAAAGTTGTAGTAGCTAAGTAGACCTTTGGTTTGAAAATACCAGACTTGGATCTTGTTGTCATGGGATGAGTAGAAGGAATTGTGGCTAATGGAGGTAAAACTAGAGGTATAGACACTGAAGACTCTGTGAGTACATGACTCTGTGATGTAGTAATACGACATTTGAAAGAGAAGATGGTGGAATTGAACTTGAAGACTGAGAGGACTGTTGGACTGAAGATAAACGATTAAGAAGAAAAGGAGATACATCATGCTGGATAGGGGAAGGATGAGTAGAAGGATGTGGTCCCAACACTGAGGTTGGAGATGAGGATGTGTCATTAGAAGAAGAAGGCAACCAGTGATCAAGATTAGGAGGAGTAAATTGTGGAAAGTGAACAGAATCAGAAAAGGGAAACAATGTTTCATCAAATATTACATGTCTGGAGATAAAGATCTTATTGGATTTAGGATCATAGCAAAGGTAACCTTTGTAATCAAAAGGATAACCTAAGAAAATGCATTGGGTTGTTTTAGGTTGAAGTTTATGTTAGTTATAAGGTTTGAGAAGAGGATAACATGCACATCCAAAGATTTTAAGAGTTGAATAATCTGGTTTGGTGTGATAGAGAAGTTCAAAAGGTGACTTGGATTTTGTAGTTTGACTAGGCATTTTGTTGATGAGATAAGTGGCTGCAGCAAATGCATGAAACCAGAAGGATGGAGGCAAAGATGCTTTAGACAAGAGAGACAAAGCAGTTTCAGTAATATGCCTGTGCTTCCTCTCAGCAATGCCATTTTGCTGAAGGGTGTGAGGACAAGATTTTATATGATGAACATCATACTGACTTAGATAGTGCTGAAGCTAATGACCAATATATTCACCACCACCATCAGAGTGAAACACTTTCAATTTATGAGAAAATTGATTCTCGACATAAGGCTTGAACTTGGCAAAGACAACAAAGGCATCAGATTTATTTACTAATGGAAAAATCCATGTAAATCGGGTACAATCATCAACAAATGAGATGTAATATCTAAAACCATGAAGTGAAACTTGAGGTGTAGGCCCCAAATATCACTGTGTACAATCTGTAAAGAGACATAAAAAAAGACTTAGAAAGAGAAAAAGAAAGCTTAGACATCTTCCCATATAGACAATGCTCACAAATACATGAAGTAGATTTAGCAGAAGAAGTAGGTAGATTCAGCTGAGAAAGAATCATTTGATGAATAAAAGTAGATGGATGCCCAAAGCGATCATGCCAAGACTGATCAGTGATCCTTGTACCAAGATACGCAGTAGGAGTTGAAATTGGTGAGAGCATTGATGGGATACAAGTCATTGCTACTCTGACCTTTGTAGAGGACTTGCCCTGTGGCTTTGTCTTGAATGACAAAAGAAGTAGTATCAAATATGAATTGACAATTATTATCAAGACATAATTGTTTGACAAAGATGAGATTTGTAGCAATTGAAGGTACTCGAAGGACTTTATTAAGTTTGAAATAGTGAGAATGAGTTTGAAGAAGAGATAGACCTGTATGAGTGATAGGTAACTCATATCCATTTCCAATAGACACTTTGTCTTCACCAAAATAAGGAGAGGCAAGAGACAGATCTACAAGGCTTGAAGTGATATGATGGGAACACCAGTATCAGTAAGCCAAAAATTTGGACTCTGTTGACCAGATGTAGCAGCCATAGCAGTGTAGGGTGAAAATTTAGGTGTACAGTCATTGGGATTGAACTGCTGATTAGAAGAATAATTTGAGGTAGCAGTCATAGCATTGCATGAAGCTGAGGATTGATGATTTTGGCCCTGATAAGTAGTATTCATACGATGATAACAAATTGCAGCATTATGACCAATTTTGTTACAGATCTGAGAAGTAATTGGTGGAGATCAGTTCTGGTTGTATTGATTTGAGTTAGACCTCTGCTGCTGTGTGTTGAATCTGTTATTATAACCATTCTGATTTCTACCTCCTTTGTTACCATTGCGACCTATGTCCTCTTCCTTGACTTGAGTAGTTTCTACCATTGTTGTTATAAAATGACTGTCTGATTTGTGGTGCTATCATGGCAGTAGGATTGGAATAACTCACTTATGACTTTGAGTTGGCTTTGATGGATAGCTCTTCAACCTTAAGAAGAGAGTGCAGATCTTCCAAAGAAAGTGGTTGTGATCTGGTTCGAATTGCAGTTCGGAAGACACTGTACTCAACTAGCAATCCATTCAAGGTGTATATAAGCAGATCTTCATCTTCTACCAGAACTGAAACTGCTGCAAGCTTATCTCGAGACTCCTTTATTTTTTGCAAATACTCATCTTTGGATTCTGTTCCTTTCGTAATTGTTTGCAAAACAGTTTTAAGTTGTAAAATATTTGCTCGAGATAAAGAAGAAAACCTTATTTCCAAAGCTAGCCAAACTTCTCGGGAAGTTGTGTATCCTATAACATGTGTAATAGCTGACTGTGAGAGAGTAACATTTATTAGTGTCATTAGTGCTTGATCTTGGACAATCCACTGCTGATATTGTGGATTGATTTCGGTAGTAGCTATACCATTTCCATCAGAAAGAAATTGCACTGGACGTGGATTTGATCCATCAAGAAAATTGAAAAGAGAATGAGCATGTACCAGTGCAGAGATTTGAAATCTCCATGACACATAATTTGTAGAATCCAGACAAAGAGATAGCGGGTTACAAATGTTTGACAGAAGGTAGATAGGAGACTGAGATAAGACTATGTTTATAGTAGTTGAAGCTGAAGAAGAAAAGGATGAAGGAGAAGTACCTACTGAATTTGTTGTCATTGATACAGACGTTTGTCTGATTTACAGCTCTGATACCATGTTGAAATACACAGTTCCAGAAAGATGAAGAATATGAAGACAGAGAACTTTCATTGTTGATTTATTTTTCATTACAACTTAATCTATACATGATGTTGTATTTATACACAATTCTTAGACTAACAAACTGTCAACTCTGTTACAGATCTTGCTGAGCTAGACAGGAGTTAGTTACAACAGTTTCACATGTGTTGATCAGCTAGATTTTGTTGAGCTGCTGCAGTGTGCTGAGGTTCATTGTAACTAACACTGAGAAAGCTCAATTGGTTAATATCTTGCACTTGCTTCTTGTCCAAGTGAATTTAGAGACCAATCGAAGAGACATCGGCCTGAGTTGCTCTATGAACGTCCTCTACTTGGCGTGTTTTTAAGGTAAGGGAGTTTTTAGAAAAAATATGTACATTTGCTCAATTAATTTATTTCAATTTTTAGATATTGTTAGATTTGTATAGAATTGCTTTACAGAACGGTCATGGCCTATTGTGATCATCATCGTGATTTCATGTTCTGTCTCGTTCAATTTCAACTAAATATGCTCAATGCGTGCGCATTAATTAAATTCAAGCGATGAGTGAAAGGATTAGACATATGCGCCTGCTTCTAACCGTTTTTGTGTTATATCTATATTTGTGTTTGATTTGTATTTGTATATTTGTTGAAGTTTTATGAAATTGTTGATGATAACAATGAAGTCTTTGTTAACATAATCAGTAGTTCCTAAACCTATATGTCTTTCAATCCGGTAAACTATTTAACTTTTCGACTTCTTAAACACAGCATTTTTGCATTTTGGAAGCTATCTATGATGGATCAATGACGAATGACGGATGAAATTCTCGACACTGGCTGTTTTTTTCTCGATGCCAGAATTGCAGAAGTTTTTGCAGGTAGATTTACTTGAATCACTATGTCTTTCTGGCTACGTATTTAATTATTTCCGAATATACCCGGACTACCTAGTCTGCTCTGATTTCTCCAAGTGACCTAGTATAATTTTTTACATGCATGCTAGGTGATTTGATGATTCCTTGAACACTGATTCTTCATTGGCCTCTCACCTTCACTCTTTCCGACTTTTGCCCCTTTGCCACATTTAAGTTGTTCCTCTGGGATCCATTGCCCTGTATAAATTTCTCCCTAAACTCTTCTATATTCATTATGCCTATACCCTGTTGGCCATGATTAGGACTCCATAGAATTTGTGTCGTGACGACTCCACCGGGAAATTACATCAGATAAGTTTGGTCGCTGCCAACAGGATACCAGAGGTGAAAGCATCAATTCATTTAGTTTTGCGCTTCAATATATGACAATATATTATTGAAAAGGAAAACAGAATACTGAAAAAAAGAAAGAAACTAAGCAATCTCCTTGCCCAAAGTTAAATACAAGCATATTCTTTGTGCACCCCATTACAAAAACATTGGCGGTGATCACAAACTATTACAAAAACAAAAAAAAATAAAATAAACTTACCACCATCAACAAAGCATCCTTTTCTATGCTTTTTTATTTTTTACATACTATGAAATACCCGACTTAGATTTAAGACACTTTGATAACATGTAAATAGCAAGTGTAGTCTGTACAGATGTAATTTAATATACACCACCAATCACTGGAGTCGGAGAAGTCTCCGGAGACTGTTGGTCGCCCCAGCATCGATTCCGGTAGCCTCGACACTGCAACTGAGCTTTGGCCTCAGAGAAAAAGTGGGCAAAGGCAAGCAGCTTGGTGGAGGAGAGACTGTAAGCACAACAGAACCTGAGAACTTATTGTCCAACTGTTCCGTGGCAGTGAGAGCAGCAGCATCGGTATTGTTGGTGCTGCTGGCTGAAGAAGAAGATGAGAAAGAGAAAACCCTGGAAACAGCCTGGGGAAGATCCTTGGGGTCAGGTCCCAACCGGTTAGTGGACGCGACAATCAAACAATCAGATAAAACTGTTGTTCTCATCTTCATCGATTTGAAAGGGTCTTCCTTTTTGGGACTAGCGGTGAATTGTTTTGATTTTTTGGGTATGTGAGAGTGGTCTCTGCTTCTATTGTTGGTTTTTCTGTTGACTGGAGGGCACGAGAGGCCTCGACTGCGATGGTTATTGCCTTTGTGAGGTGGTCTAGAGATGGGAAGAGGAAGAAGAGGTGGCTGCTGTTGTGGTGGATGATTGGAAAGTGAAGCCGGAGGAGGGAACGAGTAGGAGAGAGAAGGTGGAGGCGGTAGCAAAAGACCCCTTTGAAAGTTTGAAGGTCGGGAAATGAATGGAGGACTGTTTCTCCTTGAGTTTCTCATGTGTTGCTGCTTGTTAGGAGAGATTAGTTGATCTGGAGATGATCTTAATAGAACCGCTTCCATGGATGATTTATCTGGTTTTCAGAAGATCAAAAAGATACCAAATTTTGAGAAAATTAAGAAAAAGTCCAAGAAAATCAAACGAGAAAGCAAAAGAAACTGGCGATGATCTCTAATAAACACGAATCAATGCCTGAAAATTTACAGATCTTATATCCTGCCGTTGAGTGAAAGCAAATTAATATAAGACAAACAAAAAGATTATCAATATTTACAGAGATTTACATACGAAAAAACATACAGCTTACAGCATAACAAAATTCTTTGATTTGTTTTTTATTGCATTTTGCAGAACAATTGATCAGAAGAAACTATATCAAGACCAGACCATCAAAAGTTGGATCTTTTACAAAACCCAAAATGTTACAAACACAATATTATTACAAACAAAACCCAAAATGTTCTCTTGTTAATCAAAGAAAGCAAGATATCTTATCTATGAGAGAGAGAGAGATTTGAATCACGTATGGTTACGAAAAGGGTTTGATTCGGTTCTAAGAATGCAACTTTCATGAGCGTGTTTCTCATCCTTCCTGATGCACCTTTATATATAGACAACGGCTACAACGGCTATTTTATTTTATTTTATTTTTATATAAAATTTCCTCCTACTATCGGTTGTTGTTGGCTAACCTTGGGATTGGAGTCCAAGACCGGGGGTAGAAATTAGAAAATATATAAATTAGAGTTTAGACACTGTTTGGGCGGCAACCGCCGATTCGATGGTGGCCGTTGGATTCTTTTGCTTTGAAATGGCCGTTGAGACAACTGTGACCGTTGATTCGTCCTTGGGTTCCCCTAACTAGGAGAACTACCCCACCTGGGTCTTTTCAGAAAGAGACCTAAGAGTAGTCTCAGCCATACACGTTTCAATGTTGTGGGCCTCCTCCTCCAGCTCTTCTAGTTGTTATGACCTCACAGGCACAGCCTCCTGCTGGAAAAAAATATCTCATGCTAATACAATTGAATAATTATAAATATGGAAAAATTTTAGTTACACTCCTTCTATTTTATTATATTTATAAGAACACCTTTTTTATTTTTTGAATTTTTAGATTAAAGGCTTTAATTAGAATATAATTTTACTAAATTGTCCATAATATATTTCAGAAAAAAATTTATCCACATCCCTCTATATATACATATTTTTAATGAAACCACTTATGTTTTATGAATTTTTTTTAATCAGCTTGAATTAAATTTTAATCAACTTGCATTGAATTTTAATCGGTCTTAATTTTGATACATAAAAAAAATATAAATTTTAATTAGTTCAAATTTTAATATGTAAAAAACGAATTTTAATTAGCTTGAATTGAATTTTAATAAGTAAAAAAATATAAATTTTAATCAACTAGATCGAATTTTAATACGCGCTAACAACTCAGGTTGAGCTCAAATCGGCTCGAATTTTAATATGTAAAAAAAGTTTAATAGCCTCTAAAAAAAATAAAGTTTAATCAGTTCAAATTGAATTTTAATTGGCTCAAATTTTAATCAAATTTTATGTAGAAATATTGTTTTGAGTTTATGTAGGGACAATTTTGGTATTTTGGATGAATTATTTTTGTTAGAAATGACGATTTAATGACAAGTGATGTTAGTTATATTTAAATATATACTAGAAGAGGTGTCAGTGATTTTTTGATAATAGAAAGAGTGTCCTTAAAGATATGATAAATTAGAAGGGGTGTGACTAAAATTTTTCCTATAAATAATTATGTAAGATTAGTGAATTTTATTAAATTATATAATTATTCATAATTTTTACATTTAAAACTTTCATAATAGGATTTATTTGTCCTATTTGTTTGTTTATTAATCATCTATTACACCCCGTATCAGTAGTAATATGATGTTAACCATTATATTGAATATTTAATAGTATTTATTAATCATCAAAAGATGCTTTATTTACTGCATAAGACATGGGTTTTTTTTTTTTTGATAAATAAAAAAAAAGGGATGGGGTCAGGAAGAGTGTCCAACGACCACCTCGATGAACCCTCACCGGTGGGATCATGAGGCCTCTGACTGCGCTTAGAACACCTCTTGAAACCAGATCTAGCTAAGCTAGCATAACGGCCAACCACCAAGCTCTAATGGGAACTCTAAGACTCGAACTCTCAACCTCAAGGTAAGGAGTAAGGTCAGTACCCCACTAAACCACCCTACTTAGTGGTTTTTAAAAAGGGGTGCAACACGAGAACTTTCCAGGTCTCAAGAGGTGTTCTAGGCACGTTCAGGAGCCTCGTGATCCCACCGGTGAGGGTTCATTGGAGTGGTCGTTGGCACTCTTCCTTTGCCCCATTTTTTTTATTCATCAAAAAAAAAAAAAACCCATGTCTTATGCAGTAAATAAAGCATATTTTTTGTTGGTGCAATAATAGAGTGTTGTTGTCTTTACACTTTGCTTACACGTGTATTCTTTGTTGGGTTTGGTTGAATTATTGGTGGACCCTTACAAACCGATAAAGAAAAAATTTCTCTATGATTCACATGTGTCCAGATCCTCTCCAATGTTGAGTTGCTATGATCTCATTCTTCTCGTAAATTTTGAGATCTTATGAGATGATAAAGTCAAATTTAATTGCACCTCTGTTGTCATAAAACTCTTCATAGACTTTTGAACAATTGGTTAATAGAGAGTCGATGATTTTCACTTATATTTAGTTTTTTTTTTTTTGCAAATCAATAACTTAGTTACCATGAATTCAAATTAAGTAATAATCGTAGCGAAAGTTACATACTATGGCGAGAGTAATTTCCCATGCATAGTCACATTGGTCAATGAATTGCCAACGAAAGCACGAAATATGGTCAGTTACCTATGTCAAAAGACAGTAACAAACCGTGTATACATTCTTATACTTATTTTTCATTGCATTATATTTTCTCTTTTATGTTTGATACAATGAACAATTGCCTTAAGAAGCTTCCACAAAGTCCTTATCCAATAGTCCGATGTGTTTTGAAATAGAAACGAACATCATAGGTCTCCATTCTAAGGCATCATCTCTCTCTCTCTCACAGACACACATTCTAATGCATTGTCATATTTATGTGTCATACAATTTGAATCACTTCATGCGTGTTATCTTGCTTAACATATATAGTTAAATGTCTTCTCGTGGGACTAACAGTATTTTAAGAACCTTGGCCGATGATATGGGTTGTTTTCAAATTAATTGACTATAAGCATACAAGTCAACTTCTAATTGAGTGTACACAGAAAAATCTTTAGGAATAGAGATGAAAGGTTCAAAGGTGTCTATCTTCTTTAACATCGCACATCATACCTCTCTTTTTATACCATCTTTGCAAACGTCGTAGCTTTTCCAGAAGACTGCTGGGACAATGCTAGCTTCTTTCGACATAACAATCCACAAATAAATATATATATATATATATATATATATATATATATATATATATAGCTTTCACTCCTAAATTACTGATAATTATATATGTTTTGGAGAGTGACGTGAAAGTGGTCATAATCAACCACTTGCATTTGCAGTTTGGCACCGACCATTTGATTAAAGCTCTCTTTAAGCATTCCAATTTTGAAGTTCATTATTCTATATTATACATTGTGACCCATTCTCAAAATTAGGTTTACAACACTAATATATTCATCGTTGCGCTTCTATTCTATTAACAAATGTGTCATTTGTAACGACTTGGACAATTTGTATCCTAATCCCCCCCTCCCCCCCCCCCCCCCCCTTCCCCCAAAAAAAAACAAAAAAAAAACATATACTCTTCACCTGCCCATTGTGATTTGGTTGGGCTTCATGATTAAGCTGTCTTAAGCTTGTGGTGACCAAATTGCTTCTTTATCATACACTCATAATTCTTATTAATGTCACAAAGAAGTGTTTAGGATGGATACCAACTTATTTAAATGAACCAATGAAGGTAAGGAGAAGAAGTAAAAGTAAAATTTGTTGGTCATATACGATTTAACCCAAATAATAACAGGGACAAATTGTAAATTTAGACATCTTGACTTTGAATACTGACAACCTCTTGAGACTAGGTTATAAGAGATTGAACCTCACGAATATTTCAATTCTAGAGCGGACGACCTATTTTTGAACAGATCGGAGAGAAAATTAGTTGACATGTGTGTAAAATGACCCAAATAATCCTGACAATTGAACCAAGATCTTAATGCTATCCAATCCTTTAATCTATAACAAAAAGTCGGTTCCTTGAACTATGGTTTAAATCATTTGTACTCCTTCATTTTCGGTTTAGATCAGGGGCTTATTGTTCCTTTAATATTTTAAGGCAATTAAGGATCCAAATACACATGCTAGCCAGTTAAAGGTTCTTCTCCAAACCAAGCCCAAAAACATGATGCCTCATAATCCCTGAGTTCCTACTTCACATTTCTTCACTTCTTTCACTATAACAACTATGTGGTTTCCTGATGTAACTCCAAGTAAAGGGTTTGTTTTTAGGTCGGTACGTGTAATAGTAAGATTGTTCTATTGTAATTAGAAATTATGTGTTTGAGTCAAAGAAATATAAAATTTTTTACATCTACATCTTTTTAACCTAATAATACAAGAGCCTCGTGAACTAGTATATTTTTATTCAAGCTTTAAACCACAATTACCAAAGTTGTCTGGGGGCAATTGTATAGAGGATGATGGACACCTTTCAACATGCAAGACACTCGATACAGTTGGAGTTTGTCATCTTACTGCTATAAGTACATGATTGCTCAATGGGCCCCAACCCAAGACAAAAATATATGGAGCAGTTTGTAATGGTGGTGGCCTCTCTTGCCTCGCATATAAACAAAATGGTGCACGTTCTTAAAAGATCATAACTTTAAGCAACTGTGGTGGAGAAGGTTGAAAAGATAGCACAAGGTAGGTTTCCGGTATGGTTTAAGATGGAAGGTAATTTTTTGATACGATACGAATTTAAAAGCGATGTGATTAATTAACAAGAGATATGTAAAACTAAGTAAGAGACAATAGCTTAATTTGGGATCCGACTCCTCTACTGTTAATTTGAAGATGATGGTTGAGTGGGCCTAACTTGGGCCAGACAGTTGTTATAAATGAAGGTGTCCAACTTGTTTATTGGAAGGCCCAGTGCAAGCCCGCCCATTTGTTGTGGTGGGTGATGGGGGTGACAGGGAAGGGTTTTACTGTGATTTCTTTTACAATAAAGCTACACTCATCCAAGTTTTTACCAAATTTTAGACTTTAAATCATTGTGAATCATAAGATTAGTAGACTCGACAACTTTTCCTAACTATGCAATGACTATCAACGTGCCACATTATTTGAGACCCAAAATTTTATAAAAATTTTGGTAAACACACTATTTCTCTTTGTTTTAAACTATGTTAAAAGCGATGATAGATTGAAATTAAACTCACTAGAGGAAAAAAAAAAAAGATTAAAACTAAACTCCACTCCTTGATCAATGAGATAAAATTAAATATTACTTATCTCTTTTAAACTTACCTAGGTTAAAAATAAAAAAAAAATTCCTAGGTTAAATTTTATGTTAGAATGAATGTAAACACATTAGTACCAAAAAAACAAAAACAAAAACAAAAAAAGGGAAGGTTGCTTTCATAAAACATTTGAGCTCAACCATTGTGACCACAATTTGGAAGTTATCTCTGTCAACTTCACATGAACGTTGGCTTTATGATTTGAGTCCAATACCCTTCAATTTATATTTCCCTACCCCCTACACCCGGCAAAGGTAATTTGACAGGTGAGGTGGGCTCATTTGTCACGCGCGCGACAAAATAATTTCCAATATGTATGGATGATCTTATCTCAAAAGTAATTTAAAATAATAATAGAAATGAATTATAAATTTAAATTTATTAATTCGAACCTTGCTAATTATTTAGAATCAGGGCGTGAAGAATAAATCTCTCGTGAATACTTTAGTCACATGAGTTGCCTTTAATTGTACTAGTTGAGTGCGCATAAATTAATTTAAATATTTTTCTATTTAAAAAAATAAGTTTAATAATCTTAGTGGATCAACATTGGCATCAAAGAGATGTCACTCTGCGATTGTACCCAAAATGACCAAGGCCATTTTTTATGATCACCAACTTTGGGGCTATTTACTCATATAAGTAGATTAAGGTCGAGAGAAATTGAGATGTTTCTAAGTATAAAAGGTTCGAATTCCATGGGTATAGCTTAAGAATAAAAGAAGAGCATTAAGAGAGTAAATCATAGGACAAACAAGGAAACCCTGATCTTAGCATGAAAATGGGAGGAGGGTCGAGAATCTCCCAAAAAAGGTAACGACAAAGAGATGCCGTTTGTGGATTATTATCTTAATCCCTCCGGTCCCTATTTTTTTCGTTATTTAGAGACAAATCTAATCTCCAAAGAAAGGGAAAGGCTATAATCGATGCCGACACCATTGGCTCTGCACTTCACGCGCTTGAATTTTCATTCAAAGCCGTTACGGATGGATCCAAAGAGTCGTTAAAAGCAAGACTGGCCGAGCATAAATGCTGTTTTATTGCGCTGATAATGAATGTTTCTTATCCGTTGATACTCCCCAAACAGAGACACTTGGATTCTTTTTGTTTTTCCTTGTCTTTGATTTCTTTTTTCAGTGTAATTCGTACCCACGAATGTTTTCACATAATAAACAACTAGTATATCGAAGATTAGTGATGTCTTTCTTAAATTTTAGATTGTTTTCTTGTTTATCTTTTTCGATTTTTTAACTGGTTTGGTTGAATTTGAAGGAAGATACAAAAGGGTCCTTACTTTTTTCTTCACTTTTCTCTTGTAATACATATGCATTGGGAAATTCTTGGAAAATTAGGGTGGAGATTTCTGGTGATCTTAAAACAATACTAACGATGGGTATAGTGACCACTGTTATGGGTTTTTTTGGATTTGGAATAGGAATCACAATTGGGCTTGTGATTGGGTATTACCTGTTCATCTACTTCCATCCAACTGATGTCAAGGTTAGTTTTTTTCTCTACTTGTTCTGAATATATGATGTTTTTGTTCTCATCTTAATGTTGGTTTTTTTTTTCTTGCTTGTTTTCCTTTCCTTTAAACATAGTCATGTATTGATCTCTGCACCAGGATGGGTGTTGGCTGATTTATTATTGTTCTTTACTCAACATTAGTGTATAGACAACGCTAAATTGCTGAAATTTTTTGTTGATATATGTCGAGTACACGAGAGACATTATAAGTGTGGTGGCATAGTCATGGGTAGTATTTTTCCTCATTGTGCTGTCTTATGGTAATGTGAACGTGCAGAAGTGAATGCTTAATTCAAGAAGTGGATTTTTGTTTTGTGTGTGTGCGCAGGGGTGTGTGTAAGGAGGGCTTGCAGGTGTGAGTACATATTCGAATTGAAAACAAAAAAGTTGATTTGTACAGTAAAAATACCTGCTGGGAAGTAATGACAGTTTTCAGCATAGTAAACATACATGGCTAGCTCGTGGAGCTTCAGATTCAATTATCTTTTGGGTCTGAAATAACGAGATTGATAGGGAGTTTTTCAAGGTTATCCTGTTTGTGCTTTAATACTTTTACATTGGCGTAATGAAACAACTCAAACTTTGTAATGCGTAGTTTCCCCAACACACAGGATTATGTCTGTATTGATGGGAGAATGTTATTGCTTAATTTAACTAGAGCTTATGTTGACACAGAAATATCACAATCATTATCAATGAATTTTAGCTCCTGGATTAAATTAAAACCTTGTATACAAATCTTGTATCCCAGGCCATATTGCAGAGTATAGAATAGAGAATAGATATTAGAAACACATTGCTATTATGGCTTGTGGTAACTGCAGCTGAATTTACATCAGATGAATAACTTATTCTCTTATATTTTTGATGAACTTTGTGCAGGATCCCGATATTTGTCCTTTAGTCGAGCAAGGGTCTCAAACTGTGCAACAATTGCTTCCAGAGATACCCCTTTGGGTGAAAAATCCAGACTATGATCGTGTAAGCACATCTACCTACATAATCGCATAATTCGTCGAAATGAAATTATTAGGCCTGACAATCAGACTGTAAACTGAATCATGTTCTTCCCACTGCATGCAGTAGGTTTGATGAGAAGATTCTTACGATAACATTTTGTGCAGGTTGATTGGCTTAACAAATTTATTGAATATATGTGGCCTTATTTGGACAAGGTATACTTAGGTTGTGTGTTCCTGCCATTTTTTCTACTTCTTTGGGTTGACTATTAATGATTCAAGGTCCTTAGGCAATTTGCAAGACTGCAAAGAAAATAGCGGAGCCCATTATAGCTGAACAAATTCCAAAATACAAAATTGAGTCAGTTGAATTTGAAGCACTGACCTTGGGCTGCCTCCCTCCAACTTTTCAAGGTTGAGTTGTTCATTCTTTCTCTCTGCACACACACAGACATGCATGCATGTAGACAGTCACCCAACTGCATATAATATGCTCGTGCCACTGTCTAAGTATACATCTTTTTTTGTCATGGTGAAATATAAATTATTATCCTATTTCAATCGACTGTAAGAAAAAATTAAAGCTTTTTAAAATGTTCACGCCCACCCAGACACGATTTTCTGGCTCCACTCCTATGCGTGGAGATAATTTGGTCATGTTCAACAGTTAACATTTTCAATGCATTGCAAGGACATGAGGGAAAGTAGTTTGAGAGGCGAGTAACATTCGCATAACCTCTTATTGACAAAAAGATTTTTCATGGATCAAGTTGAATGGTGAAGGGGTTCTATTTAACCACCCTCAAGTAGTTGGATATAACATTTCATTGATCCCATGTCTTGTATCATTAGATTGTCATCAGAATGTTTAGTAGTTCATGCATTTCACATGACCCCATTATCCTCTTCTCATAGTTCCAATTGGGAAAAGGATTTTACAGCTTGCACTTTTGTTGTGGCAATTGTCACGAATAGTCAACTAGCACAAAAGGGTGTTCGAAATGTGATTTCATTTTCAGTCTTGCCACTCATTTCTCATATACTTTGATAATGATTTACTTTGACCTTTATATGAGGCATATATGATGAAGTGATCAAAATTCAAACTAGCAGCTGTCATCTTTTGCTTTATTTAGGGAATTCTTTTGATGCAAAGAAAAATTATGGTCCATAACTTGTGTATTAATACATATGGACCAGAAAATAAACCTAATATTCAGATAAAGTGATTGTTTAAAAAGATAACAAGTGAGAGGCAGCCTTTCATGTTGGAACTAAAATCTACACCCAATAAATTGAGGATTGTTGTTGAAGGAAAATTGGCTTCCCAATCTTAGGCTGTGGTTTCTACAATTTGTACTAAACAGGTTTAGAGATTTTATCATTTCAAGCCAATCCGCTTCTGGGCATTGAATCTCTGTTGCTTCAAAGTCCTGGAAGGACATCACGGACTGTTGTATTTTCTCCCCTGCCATTATACTCAAGAAAAGTATCTGAATAAAATCAATACCTATATTTTAATTTTCTTAGAATTTACGTCAAAGATGCATCATCTTACTCTTTCCTTTTTACAAAAGAAAAAGGGAAGGAACGAAAAGAAAAGAGAAAAAATTGGCTCTTTAAGCATCAGAAACCCTTTTTCCCTGCAAAATTTGTCATACAACTTCTCTTTCAGAATGTATTATTAGAGGAAGGATATCCTCGATCATAGATGTATAATGCAGATAATTACCATACTCATTGGCAAGGCTGCTTGCTCTGTTGGCAACTTTCTGCATTGCAGTCATATTATGTCTTTTTACCTTGTTTCTTATTATTAATCATACGTCATTTAATACCAGGAATGAAAGTCTACATTACTGAGGAGAAGGAGTTGATCATGGAACCAGCCTTAAAGTGGGCAGGTAATCCCAACATCATCGTGGCAGTCAAGGCATTTGGGTTGAAAGCCACTGTTCAGGTACTGGGTCATTTAACTTTTGATGGAAAGGGAGCCATTGATCCTCGTTGAAATTAGATACTTGGTGCTGGTAGAAATTAAGATATGTTGAAGTGGCTACTTGGTGTTAAAATACCAACTTATGATAAAAATCTCTCTCTCTCTCTCACATGAATTATTAGCTTAAGTGAGTGGCTTTTTTGCTTATTTTTTGTTGATTTGTTTGGCGTATTTCAGGTGGTTGACTTTCAGGTATTTGCTTCTCCACGTATTACCTTGAAGCCCCTGGTTCCAAGCTTCCCTTGTTTTGCCAAAATATTAGTTTCGCTCATGGAAAGGGTAAGTGGTAATGGTGAGGTTGGGAAAGTGCATATGTGCTTCTGAAGTATGTTCATTTCTGGAGCTTTGAACCTTCTTCTATTTGATGGAAATGCCATTGTAATCTTGGCCTAATTATTGTTCTCATTGGGAGGATTTTGGCCATAATTATTGTCCAAGGCCATCTTCCCCTTGGTTTTAAGTTAAAACCTTCAATATCACTCTTATCACTGTGGGTGAGCATCTTATTTTTTATGGTAGTAGTGGAATTGGATTGTAGGCCAAAAATTGGCCCTTTTTTGAATCCATATTTTATTTTTCAATCAGAGCAACAGCTCTAAAACCAGTACTCTATTTTACAGTTTAAAGTTTCTTACTCTCAATCTCTATCTTTCTGATTCTGCAGCCTCATGTTGACTTTGGCCTAAAAGTGCTAGGGGCAGATGCTATGTCAATTCCTGGCCTTTATAGATTTGTCCAGGTATGGAACCATGGATTCTATTTATTTCTACTTTATTTATTATAGTTTTATGAGTCTTGGTTCGGCGAGGTGGTTCCTATTCTCCAGTTACATCCCTTATGACTTGAAGCCTTCTTCATTTCTCGCATTCTTTGCTTTTCCCCCTCCCTCTCTCTCTCTCTTCACTTTTAGTATGATTCTTTTGTTGGCTGTATTTTCTTCAACTTGATATGATCATTTTAAGGATATAATTTTTTTATTCTTTCCTTTGGTTTTTTGTGCTTTATAGAATTTATAAAAAAATAGCATCACTTCATAATATTCAAAATCCACCTCAACTTGTCCATGTTTGGAACACTCATAGTACCATTTTGTGCGCGTATGTTGGGGGGGGAGGAGGAGGGTGTTTACTTGGTTTGGTTGCTCATAAGAATTTTCTCTCCAGGAGCTTATCAAAGATCAGGTTGCAAATATGTATCTATGGCCAAAGACGCTTGAGGTCCCAATTATGGATCCTGCAAAGTAAGTGGACATTTTTTTTCCTGGGTTTTATGTCTCACAATAACCATCCTTGTCAAGTATTGACCACAAAACTAACCAAATTTACTTCTAATTAACAGAGCCATGAAGAGACCTGTTGGGATTCTCAGTGTGAAGGTTCTGAGAGCAATGAAGCTTAAAAAGAAAGATCTTTTGGGGGCTTCAGATCCTTATGTGAAACTTAAACTTACCGAGGACAAACTTCCCTCAAAGAAAACAAATGTGAAACACAAAAACTTGAACCCGGAATGGAATGAGGAATTTAATTTTGTTGTTAAGGACCCAGAATCTCAAGCTTTAGAAGTTGTGATATATGACTGGGAACAGGTATATTCACCTATCTCTTTCTGATTGACTAATAAAGCTTAAGTACCCTATATGTGTTTTCTGCCTGGATGTGGGAGATCAGAGACACAGAATTTTGCTGCCTGTCTTTCTTTAGTACTTTTCTTTTCTTCTTTCTCCTTTTTCCTGCCAAAATGGAAAGAGAAAAGGCTTGTGGTGGTGGGCATTCATCAGTGGTTGACCCATGTGGGTTTCAGGATGACTAGAACAGAATTTTTTCCCTTCATCCTCCTCAATCTTATTCTTGCTCTTGCTCTAGCTCTAGCTCTAGCTCTTCTGTGATACGTCTCAAGCTTTATATTCCCTTTTACTTAGGTGGGCAAGCATGAAAAGATGGGCCTAAATGCAATACCACTGAAGGAGCTCACTCCTGATGAGCCAAAAGTTATGACTCTTGATCTTCTGAAAACCATGGACCCAAATGATGTTCAAAACGAAAAGTCACGTGGTCAGATTGTTGTTGAAGTGATATACAAACCTTTCAGAGGTGACGAAATCTCAAATGAGAGTGAAGATTCCAATGCTGTACAAAAGGCTCCTGAAGGAACACCCGATGGTGGTGGCTTGCTCGTAGTCATTCTTCATGAAGCTCAAGATCTGGAAGGAAAGCACCACACAAATCCATCTGTGCGTTTACTTTTCAGGGGGGAGGAGAGAAAAACCAAGGTATCTAGATGGCTCTGTTATAAGAGAACATATCTTGCATATTGCAATAAGAGGCAACGTTCCACATTTCCAGCCACGAAAATCACAGATTATAGTTTTTATCTTGACTAGTACATGCCAAACCTAACAAACTATGGCAAATAGGCTACAAAAAATGGCTTTCTTGGCAACAAATGCTGCTGGCACAACATTAGCATTTTATACTAATGATTCTGCTCTATCACTTTTTGATATGATTCACTTAAGATGAATTAAATACACACTTTCGAAAGTAGTATGAAGTTCTACAGAATTAGCGGGTTCGTTAATCCCAGCCTGTCATTTTATTTATATTCAGTAGCTTTATGAAAATAAGGGACCTGTCTGTTGGTTGTGTCACCCTCAGTCATACGGTAAGGGAAATACCTTGATCCTTTTACCATTGTTACAGCTCCTAGTTTTTTAACCAGTTTACATTGTTGCTGTCTATAAATTGTAGTTTGTTTGGCATTGTTGCAGCCTGTGAAGAAAAATAGGGATCCAAGATGGGACGAGGAGTTTCAATTCTTGCTGGAGGAGCCACCCACAAATGACAAGCTTCATGTGGAAGTTGTTAGTATTTCATCAAGGATGGGCCTACTCCATCCCAAGGTACACATAATCCTCTTGCGCTGTAGTATTTAGGTATGGATTTATCTTGTCGTTTCTTGGAAATGAAACATAAGTTTGTTTGATTTTAAAAACTAATTATGGCTGCCCTTGCATTATTGAACTGTTTAGTTTGTACCGAGTTTATTTACTCAAGCAAATGCTTATCTCAGAAGTAGGTTCAGGTGATAAAAGTTTCTTTTGTTTTACATTTGTCCTGTTAGGAAAATCTTGGATATGTTGATATATACCTCTCCGACGTTGTTAGTAACAAGCGAATCAACGAGAGATACCACCTTATTGACTCAAAGAACGGACGGATTCAGATTGAGCTGCAATGGCGACCTGCATCTTGAGGGTATGCCACTTTGTTTTTTAGTTGCATGGATAAATCTAGTAGTTGTCTCTTTATTCATGGTAGTTTTTGTGAATGCATTCAGACTTGGTCTACTGCAAGGAACCTGTAAAAAGAAAATTGAAGTAACTTTTCTGTAAATTTGAGCTTGCACTGACCATTTTGTTCTGTAGTTCAGCTCTTTGAAAGCCCAAAAAAAAAGCTGCAACTTCGTCCAACACGAGGAATTTTAAAGATAATGTCATCCATTAGTCGCGTTTCCAGAAAAGAACTATCCATGAAGACGGTTTGTTTGGATGATTTTTGTTAATTAGGAGCATATAAATCAATGGATAGATACAAGTAGGGGTGTTACTTGAAAAGAGCTTCTCGGGCTCAGCTTGGGCTTGGCTTGGATAAGATTCTGCCCGAGTTCAATTCATGTTTTAAACGAGCTAAGTTTTAACAATTTTTTTGGCTCATTTTTTTAAGCTCGGTTCGAGCTTACAAAACTCGGCTCAAAAATAGTCGAGCTACTTGGTTTTGGTTCGGGCTCGCGCTTATTTTCTAAACAAGCTGAGTTTGACTTATTTTTTAGACTCGTTTAAAAAAAACGAGCTCAACAAATTCGGGTTCAAATTCATAAAGTTTGACTCAATTAACACCCTAGATAAAAGTTGATAAACTGTTTGCCAACATGCCAAAACAGGGGACTTAACAAGCAAAACACTGAAACAGCATTGCAGACTAGTAGCTTATGCTTCAGCTTCTATGAGATTCTGAAATTATCTACCAAAGATCAAAAAGTGGAGCCCCCATTGGAATGTACGACGGGAAATACTATAGGGACCTTATTTGGAGATTTTATTTAAGGATTTTATAATGTGATTTTTATATAATTATTGGATTAGTTGGGACTTCTAATAGTAATTGTGATCTTCATTAGCATAGCCCATTGGGTCCCAACAAGCAAAAAACCACGGCCAATGCCTTTTCTGCTTGGACTGCTTAGTGCTGTAGCTGCTCAATTCGACAAAGGAATACTCAGATACATATATTTTTTTTTAAGGTGGGGCTGTGAGAACGTAAGCCCCCACTGTCACAAATTATGACGTAGGTTCTACCACTTGGATAGACTTTAGACGGCACCCCTCAAGAGTGTAATGGAGGTCGCCAACATAGGCCATAGGCGTTCATGATCACGCCTCCAGAATAGTCATGTACATGCTACTAACTAGGAGTTTCCTACTGATGCATATTTTACTTGAATGGCACTCCTGTCCAACTTGAATCAGGCCACACTTGGATGGACCTTTCCCTTTAGGGATTAAAAATTTATGATCGGACTAAGGATAATGGATCAAAAGTTATGAAATTTAAGTGCGAGTCATTTGTCGAAATGGAATGATCTTTTTCTTCCATCTGCAGTCAGCCAGTGGGTCAAATGGAATGATCTTTTTCTTCCATCTGCAGTCAGCCCGTGACCCACTGGCTGCTAAATCTTACTATTATTTTTTTTCACAGGTTAGAAGTGAAGAGAGGTAATCAATAGGTAGTAACAATCTCAGGGTGATCACGAAGGTTCTTTTATTGTGAAATTTTTAATTTGAATCATAATTATTAATTTAAGAAAGATAACTGATGGGACTTTAGGTGGCTTAGTAGCCCCCAATCGACATATGCAAAAATGTAGTTATTATGGAACTTAAAAGGTTCTGAGGAATAATAATTCTGAAAAGTCGAGTACACATTGACACCAACGTTTAAGAAGACTTGAGTGAATATGACAGGGTCACTAATGAGCTCCTGCATTTTCGAAACCCAAACTAACAATCATGATTACAAAGTATTAATGACTATTGCGTTGAGTATATGTTCTTGGCAAATCCTGAGGTATTGTTTCCCAAACATTAAACGCTCGGGAATAAATGTCAAACTCCCGATCAGATGGACTTAAGTGACCCAAGGGTTAGGGTCATAAGTGTTCGACATGTCTCAAGCAATCAGCCTATCACCCTAGGAGAACCAGTCTTAAGAATCTGAATGGAGAACACTCATTACGCATGAATAATAGTGCAAGTCATTAAATATTGAGATAACACTACAAGCCATTGCACTCATTACTAATCGAAGGTATAAATACTCCTCAAAAAAATGAATAAAAATATGCAAATTACACTGAGAAAAGAGAAAACACTATACTAAAGTCTTCAAACTTCTACTGACTTAAATTTCGAAGAGGATAAGCCGAGTGTTCACCCGACCCTTTTCCTAACCTCTATTAATTGTTTTAGATTCATCATCAAGAAAATCGCTTTCTCTATTTATTGTAGGAATTCTTTCCGTGCAATAACTTGTCACTGTAACATTATCAAAGTCAAATAATAAATTATACTAATTTCGTGAATTAAATTCTATTTTATCTTTATCTTAAAATTAAAAAAGATTATAAACTAGTATAATTTTAATGAACTCAGTCGGTACAACTCTTACTACTCTTTCATGAATATATATGTGATTATGACTTTTCATCTAATACGCTGTCATGAATGCGATTATAATCTTCCACCAAAAGCTCACACTCAAAAGTCATTAACAGCAACAGAAACAATTAAGCCATTTGGACATGCCAATCCACCTACACTACCAAATGAAGTAAAGAAGTGACCGTTTGGTCTTCCCATGCAATCTATTTGATTGAACACACACTGCAAGAGAAAAATATTCTTCAACATCATTCCGAAGCCGAATAGAATGGGATTAATACTACTGAGATGATGGGTTTGCAGTCGTCTTTTTCATTTCCATCATCAATCAATCGCCTTCAAAGCTTCAAACAGATGAAAAAGCATGCTGCCTCTTTCTTTCTAAATCCAGTAAAAATATCTCATCGTTGTCATTCAATACGAGTTATATTGTCTAAATCAAAATTTCAATTTTTTGTCACAAACTTTCGTGCATCACACGTATAATTTTGTAAATTTTATATTTTACTAACGTAATTCGTGTTTAACATTATAATACAATTAGTCATTACTCGTGTTCAAAGGTACGATAAAATATAAAATTTGAGCGTCTAAAAAATTGATCTCACTTTATTAAATTTTTTTAAAATATATTATCTACAAATTAATTAAATATATGATAGAAATGAGTGATGTGATATTTTTAGGAAAAAATATATAAATAATTAAACATGTGATATAAATGAGTGATGTAATTTGACGTTTGATTCTGACAAATGAACGATGAGTGAGGTAAGTGATTGATGATAATTTTCAGGAAAAAAATATAACTGTAATAAAATTTAAACACACTCCTGTTTTATTATACAGATGTAAATGACTTTAGGAAAAATATTAGTAATTATTAGATGAGTTTATTTAAAATTGTTGGATAAATTTATTAAAATTTATTCTATTTTATATTATAAATTTAATACGATAAAAAAATAGAAATAAAAGTGATAGATAAAATGTTATATTTAATAAAAAATGATGGAAAAGTGAATTGATTAGATTCTTTTTTATTCACTAAAATTAATTCTTCTAAAATTAGTAAAAAAGAATTAATGAAAAGTTAATTATGGTATTTTTCTATATCTTTTAATATATAGGTATATCATATTTATTCTATTCTATTATATATAGATATATAACGCTCATGTTATTGAGGCCTAAAATCTAAACTAATAATGTAATTTTATTGCAATTGGATTAACACTAAATTTTAATATTTAATGGGTCACAAAGTCAATCCAATAATTATAATCAATAAATTGGGTTAATAAATTAGATTCCAATATCACTAAATTGAGTTATTATTTGATAAAATTGAGTAAAAATTTGATTTAATTGAATTTTTTGGTGAATATTTATTTTTTTTTTAACAAAATTGAATATGAACTATGAAGATAAAATATATTAAATAATTAGATTGAATTCGTTTTGATTTGATCGGAATTCAATTGAAATCTATTTTGTTTCTAATTGACCTATTTACAAGTATACAAAAAAAAATGAATTTATACTTTCAGGCGATGATGAAGTATATATTGAATGCAACGATGATATCATGTCACAATTGAAAATATGGTATTACCAATCAATAATAAAATTTTAACTGGATAAGATGAATTTCACTTACCTTACATGGGAGGAAGAGTGGAGAGTTATTTGTTTATATGATAAATTGATTATTAAATTTTGTAGGGGCTATTTACTTATTTATTTTAATATTTATTGATTAATGATATTGTATCACATTGTCATATGATATCACTGTTCTAATAAATATTATTTCGTGGGGGTGGGGTGGCACTTAGAGAAGAGAGAAGTTATGCTTTTAATCAAAACTTATTGGTAGGGGTGGTTCAGCAAAATACTGATTAAACTTCTCACGTCGAGGTCAAAAGTTTGAATTTTGGAATCTATATTAGAACTTGATAGTTGACCGCTATATTAGTTTAATTATGTTAGTTCTTGAAAGGAGTAACGAGATTAGTCAGTGATATCATGATCCTACCAATAAACCTATCCGGATAATTTCTAGACGTACTATTTTACCTATTTTTTTCAAATAGTTAAAAAAAATACCTTTCCACAAAACTGGAGAATCTCCTCTTCCACCACAAATGTAAGCACTCCATGGGTCTATCATCCAAATTGGATTTGTTGGTTGAAAAGAAGAAGTAATCTTTTATTCCTTAGAACACCCACCCACTCACTTATATTCTAGTTCTAGTGCATAAATTCAAACCCCATTACAACTTTTTTAAAATAAGAATATGAATATGTTCCTCTCCTAGTGGGTTAATACTGAAGGAAAAACGAATAAATTCTCTATCACCTTTGTACCACAACTTCTGCGGCTTTCGTATTCTCTTCAATAATCTATTCTACTAAGGAAGGAGCAAATACCCATTACTGACTACTTTTATGCTTTGGCATAAAAGAAGAATAGGGTTCATAAAGCTTCTTTCTTTAACAGTTGAATTCTATTTGTATTCGTATTATTCCGTTTATCTACTCACCAAGTCCACCCTTGGACTTGGTGAGTATACCCCCCCACCCACGTGACATGGTAGTTCCTCGATTCAACCCTTCTTAATCAAATTGTTCTTTTATAATGGGTTTGATTTTGTTCTAAGCTCCCCCATTACTCGGCGCAAAAAATTATAAAAATACCATGTCATCAAATCTAAGTCTTATGCAATTAGAAACTGCAAATTCAAAATCAAATTAATCTAAAACTCTTCAATTTTTTTTTATCTTCAAATCAAGTCCATACATGAATTTTAAGACATGCACAAAGAATGTGGGAAGTTCTCTCTCCACAAAGCTTTAATATTTTTATCAAAAATATTAGAAAAGTTTCCTGGGGGGTGAAATGGAAAATAAAGGACGGGGTTAAAATATGAATTCCACAAATAGTGGGCTAGTGTGAGAATAACATCAAAGAGAGTGACCATTTCTATAAAAAAAAAAAAAAAAAACAAGATAGTGTAATGTACCTGATTTGAAGGCTTTGAGCCACAAATCATGAGGTGATAGAAGAGTACAGAGTACGAGTGACCAAGGACGAAAACTAGTTATGACCTTCGGCCAATGGGTCCCACCCATCCCTGAACTGAAAAACAATAGGGGTAGACCTTTCACTTACAGCCAAACCCAGTCAGAGGGAAACAAAGTGTGTGTTTGGGAAAAGACGCACACAGCCTTTGCAAATGGGCCCAACTTAAAGCTCCAAAGCCCATCATCCAATTATCAGATTTCTTCTCAAACGACGTCGCATTATTGAAGTTACCTCGAACACACGACATCGTTCCGCCTTACCAGTCCCCGCTAGTCGCTATTGGGACGGTAGCAATATTCAACGGTTACACCAGGCCAGACACCTGAATGTTGTAACGAAGTACACACGTTTTTTTTTAATGTGTGGTAATTATTAGTTTTACATAAACAATAATTATTTAAAAGAGTAAAGCCTATTTTATTAAATTAATATTAAATATTATAACACGTCATGTGTACACCTGGCAAATCTGACAAGATAGCAGGATAGATAGAGCAACTTTATCATGAGCCTGTCATTCAGAGCGCCATATCATGCCGTCAAAGCGCAGGCACTTATTCTGATAAGTCCCTCACCTCGCAGTACTGTAGTGTCACCACCTCCTCTTCTAGACCCTATAACTCCGTCAAAAAATTAACGTTTAAAAGTTTCAAATCCAATCTCTTATTTTTTTTTACGATAAATTCAATCCAAATTTAGTAAAAACCTTTTATAGTAATTAAATTCTTGCCAATTTAATTAGATTTGGTAATAAAAAAAATAAAATAAAAAATATTCTACATTTAACTGCTATTAGATTAAATTTTATTTTTTTAATAGACAATAATGGTTAGTCACTATCATAATAAGTCTCTTATAATAATTTTTTTAACAAATAACAACTTTATCTTAATTGGGTGTATTTAGAGGAATTAATATATTATAAATTTATGTTGAAATAACAAGATTTAGAAGTGGTTGGAATATATCATTCTCAATAAAAAAAAATAAAGTTTACTAGAATTTTCTCTAATTTTTTTCTTTTTTTTTTTTAAATCTAAGCTTTCACAATTATTAAAAATATGATTGTTAATTTTGGAATTGCATGATTCGAATTGAATTCAAATTTGATTCTCTTGTTGTACAATTAAGCTATAATTTGTATATTAGTCAAATTGATTTGTGATTTTGCTTAGTAAGATTTCAGTTTGAAAATTGGTCAAATTAAAACCGCTTTTGAATTTTTTTTACCTTATTTTAATTTGTATATTTGGGCGGAATATTTTGGAATGAATTCAAATTACACCACTTACAACAAACTCCGTTAGTGATCGTTAACTCCGTATCGTGCCAGTAATGCAGAATCACAGGAGCAATGACCTACGAACCGGGGTTGCCACTCTCTCTCTCTCCATCGTTGTTTATTTTTTATTCTTCCAATTTTGATACTTGGACTCATGGATTCTCTGCTATCCACAAAGCTGCCAGCTGCTACATATTGAAACAGCATAAGCCTGTAACACTCGTAGTACAAAACCCACTTGTTTCGTCTCTGAAGCTGTGAAGCAAGAACAGTAACAAATAGAGATGAGAACTACTCCAATTTATCCGCTTCTCCACATTTTCTCTATCTTCTTTCTGTTTTCATCTTCTTCGTTTCATGCGTACTCTGATCTTGAAGTACTGTTGAAGCTCAAGTCCTCCATGCTCGCACCAACAGGCTCTGGACTCCATGACTGGGACGAATACTCATCGTCTCGGTCCGCGCATTGCTCCTTCTCTGGAGTTACATGCGACGAAGACTCGCGAGTCATCTCTCTCAACGTTTCAAATGTTTCTCTCAATGGCATTCTTTCGCCGGATATTGGGCTTCTTAACAAGCTCGTGAACCTCACACTCGTTGCGAATCTCACTGGTACCCTTCCTATAGAGATGGGCAACTTAACGTCTATCAGGTTCATGAATCTCTCTGCAAATCTCTTCTACGGTGATTTTCCCGGAGAAATTGTTGCTACAATGACGGACCTTGAAACGATTGACATTTACAACAACAACTTCACCGGAAAGCTTCCGACGGAGTTTGTAAAGCTGAAGAAACTCAGGACTCTTAAACTTGGAGGAAATTATTTCTCCGGAGACATTCCAGAGGCTTACTCTGAATTCTCGATTTTGGAGAGCTTAGAATTACGTGGAAACGAACTGTCCGGTAAGATTCCGGCGAGTTTAGCTCGACTTTCAAAGCTTCAGAACCTCTGGCTCGGCTACTTTAACTCTTACGAAGGAGGAATTCCTCCAGAGTTTGGTTTTATGAGATCGCTTCGACTTCTTGACCTTGGAGGCTGTAATTTGACCGGTGAAATTCCGACGAGTCTAGGAAATTTGAAGCTGTTACATACTCTGTTTCTCCAGACGAATAATCTCACTGGTCATATACCTTCCGAACTTTCCGGTTTGGTTAGCTTGATGTCACTCGATCTCTCCCTCAACCTATTAGTTGGTGAAATACCCGAGAGTTTCTCCGAGTTGAGGAACCTGACTTTGCTTAATCTTTTCAACAACAATCTTCGCGGTCCAATCCCTTCATTCATCGGAGATCTCCCCAATCTCGAGGTCTTACAGATTTGGGATAACAATTTCACGTTTGAACTGCCTGAGAATCTCGGCCGTAACGGACTGCTAAAGCTACTCGACGTGACTAAAAATCACCTCACCGGAACAATACCTCGCGATTTGTGCAAAGGAGGGAGGTTAGAGACGCTGATACTGATGAAAAACTACTTCTTCGGGGCTATTCCTGAAGAACTCGGCGAGTGCAAGTCACTGAATAAGATTCGAATCATGAAAAACTTCTTGAACGGTACTATCCCCGCCGGGTTCTTTAGCTTGCCGTTGCTGGACATGCTGGAGGTCAACGATAATTACTTCTCGGGAGAACTTCCGACGGATATGTCGGCTAGTAATCTCGGAAGTCTTTCTATGTCTAACAATCAGATAACTGGAAAAATTCCTCCGGCTATCGGCAATCTTGTGAACTTGGAGACTCTTTCGCTTGATATTAACCGATTTTCTGGTGAAATACCGGAGGAGATTTCAAATCTGAAGATACTCTTGGTAATGAATATCAGTTTCAACAACATAACAGGTGAAATACCAACTTCTCTCCCTAATTGTGCTAAATTGACTGCTATTGATTTGAGTATGAATCAGTTGTACGGTGAAATTCCAAAACAAATATCGAAGGTGAAGACCTTGAACGCACTCAATCTGTCAAGAAATCAACTGAGCGGTGCAATTCCACGTGAGATGGGATTAATGTCTGGGTTAACAATCTTGGATCTTTCCTACAATGATTTTTCCGGTAGACTACCTACCGGCGGGCAATTGAAGTACTTCGGCGACGTATCTTTCGCTGGAAACCCTGACCTCTGTTTACCGCGCCGTTCACTTTGCCCAACAGTTATAAGTCCAGCCCAAGCCTCTCACAAAATCCATACGGCCTCGTTTAGTACATCAAAGCTTCTCGTTACTGTTATCACACTCGTGACTGTTGTGTTATTATTGGTTGTCACGTACATAAGGATCAGAAACAGAAAGCTCCAAAACTCAAAGGTTTGGAAGCTCACGGCATTTCAAAGGCTTGGTTTCAAAGTCGAGGACGTGGTCGAGAGCCTGAAAGAAGAGAACATAATTGGCAAAGGTGGGGCTGGGATTGTCTATAGAGGGTCCATGCCGGACGGTGTTGACGTGGCAATCAAACGGTTGGTTGGCCGTGGTTCTGGTCGTAGCGATCAGGGCTTCTCCGCTGAAATTCAGACACTTGGAAAAATCCGGCACCGGAATATTGTGAGGTTGTTGGGGTACGTGTCGAACAAGGACACCAACTTGCTGCTGTACGAGTACATGTCAAATGGGAGCTTGGGGGAGGTACTGCATGGGTCGAAGGGTGCTCGTTTGGAGTGGGAGACGAGGTATAGGATTGCGGTTGAGGCAGCCAAGGGGTTGTGTTATCTACACCATGACTGTTCGCCTTTGATTATTCACAGGGATGTGAAGTCTAATAATATACTGCTTGATTCGTACTATGAAGCTCATGTGGCTGATTTTGGGCTCGCCAAGGTCTTGCAGGAGGCTGGTGCGTCGGAGTGCATGTCGTCCATTGCTGGTTCATATGGTTACATTGCACCAGGTAAGCGATCATTCCTGCACTCGCATTTTTATTCTGAATTCATTGCCAGTGCCAGAGTTCTTTTCTCGGTAATTACTGCTCATTCTTAAGCTGAGGCTATTTCGGTAAAAATCTAAATCTATTCTTCAGAAAATTCTAGCTGACAAAGCAGTTCTTAATTTGAAAATTTAACCAGGAACTAATTCTCATTAGATTAGCCTTTTAGTTCTACATGGTTGGATGTAGCACTCCTGCAATCCAATCGCACCAATTAATTGGGTAACAAATTATATCTCAAAATAGGTCTAAATATCATTATTGTTATGCTTATAATTTAAAATATAACTAGTTCTCTTTATTTTCTGACGACCAATAGCCATTTCACTTGCAATGAATGAATGTGTGGGAGGTACTCCAGTACCTCGAACTGGATTTGGGCCTCTATTAGTCATCCTTTCTGTGTGTGGTGTTTAGATTGGTAGACTTCAGACCTCCAAAGCCAGTTACCCAGCTAATTGATATATAAACTAAACGTAGCCAACTTTAGAATGAGCTCTACTAGTAAAGCATCTTTTGTTTTTTTTTTTTTTTTTTTTTTTTGGGGGGGGGGGGGGGTGGGGGCGGTTATTTTATATTTGTTAGTTAAAATAAAGAGTTAAATCTTAAAATTTGATTTTAAAAGACTAATATTTGATTACCTATTTTACCTTTTGGTTAAATGGTTCTTTACGTTTAAAGAAAGTTTCTTTGAATAGCTATTTTAGATTTGGAGAGTTAAAGTCTGTCTTTTTGCACCCGAGGAGATTAATTATTTTTTTACATTTTGATTATGTGTCAAGTTATACAATATTTTTGACTTAAAATATTTGTAATAATTAATTAAAATAGAGAGTATGGTGGAAGTAAATTTTTCAAAGTGATTCTTTAAAATAAAAAATATAATATTTTAATATATTTTGAAAATACTATTAGAAATGCACTTACAATTTAATTTGGCAAATTAAGACATTGTAATTCTAATTGTGGGTATGAACATTAAATGGAGTTTTCTATAATTTAATGGCTAATGCGCATTCTAAATTAGGTATACAAATTAGTTACATGAAATAATGTTTGCTCTAGAAGTGAGTTCAATGACCAAAATATCATCCCATTTACCTATTTCTATTGAAGGTTTGCTGTTTAAAACAAACCCAAACAAAGAACCCAATCAAATGATTTCTGCTGATGCTTCACCATACCTTATGGTTGCAATCTTGGTTTTAATCTTGGTCAGCCAATTGGACTTTTTATCTGGGTTGGTCTTTTGTTTTTTTAGAGTAATGTAATTTGAACTTAAAAATTTAACCTCGTTTACTAAAATTGATGGTGTGATTTTATTGAAATTATTAGAAGAAGAGTAAATTTTAATGTTTGATGATCTCTACAATCAATTCAAAAGTTAAAGTCATAGTGAATCAGGTCAACAAATCAAGTTAAATTTTTAAATCTGAATAAATATTTCTGCTGTTTTTAATGTTTTAATGTTTGATCTGAGAGTGTTCGGGTTTGTTTACGTACACCTTGATTAATCTTTAACCTCGTTAAATTTTTTATGACTTGATTCTAAGAATTACAGTTTATCTATGTTATTACTCGAGTTATCTTGGGTTTAAATTTAAAAATTAGAATGATCGTTAAATGTCATTACAAAGGCTCGCTCGGATATGGTACATAATTTTTGTCTTTAATGAGTTCTTTCTGTTTTGTGTTGTGTAACAGAGTACGCCTACACTCTGAAAGTGGACGAGAAAAGCGACGTGTACAGTTTCGGAGTAGTGCTTCTGGAGCTGATCACCGGTCGGAAGCCGGTGGGGGAATTTGGGGATGGGGTGGACATAGTGAGATGGGTGAAGAAAACGACATCAGAAATCTCTCAACCGTCGGATGCAGCATCAGTGCTTGCAGTTGTCGATCAAAGGCTCATCGGTTACCCACTTACAGGTGTCATTTATCTGTTCAAGATAGCTATGATGTGTGTTGAGGAAGATAATCACTCCAGGCCCAACATGAGGGAAGTTGTTCACATGCTCTCCAACCCTCCCCAATCTGCCCCTAGCCTCCTCAGTGTCTGACGAACTTTTTGCTACTCCATGTTCTGGGCCGGTGTTTCTGAGTGAAACAACTAGGAAAAGTAAGCTTTAATAATTTGTGCTTCGGAGCCAAAGTCCAAAGGCCAAAGATTTGTAAGGGTGAATTGTGTAAGTTTTTCAATTCTGTTAAGTCTACGGAGCAATGTTTTTGTTGACTGTACATAACTATGGCCAATGTGCCATGTACCATGTACTACCAAGAAGGGTTAAGGAATGCCATCAAGCTTAGTTTTAATATACGTGTTGTGCAAATGTTAGTTATATGACCTCATTTGGTTAGCAAGAGTGTGTAAAAAATTGGGGAAAGCCAGAAAAAAAAAACAATTAACTTTGCGTTTATTTAGCATAAAACCAAAATTAAGATTTCTCGCAAAAAGACATGACACAATGTTGTTATACATCTCTAGATGATAAAACAGAAAAAATTCAGCATATTCAACTAATTAACGTGGAAACTATAGGGTGGACGGATGATTATATGTTATCTAGGATAATCAGATGTGTCTAGATGTATGTACATTGTATAGAGTTATACAATAATTGTTTCTGTAATTTGAACTTTTAATTTTACAGATCTTAATGAAGCAATGACTTTTCAGGCAAAATTTAAACAATGTCGAATATTAGAGTGAATTATAAATCAAATTCAGAAATTTAAGTTACCAAGTGTATGGCTTTTAATAGGTGGGACTGAGGAGAAAATAAAAAAGTATAATGTATCATTAGCATAAGCAGAAATGGTAGAAACCTTTATTTGCAGCAATAGTGTCAATTACATGGTTTTTTTGAAATCTTAGTTGTGTCGGTAGACTACAGTGGTATATTTTGCTCACATATCACACTAATGTTGATCATACATTTTGTGGGATTTTGGTATCCTTGACCAACTGCCTCCATAAGAGGTTTATCAGATGGTTGAACTACCACTAGACTAATTCCTTTGGTTAAAAGTGTCAATCATATTTGCAGATTGAGCAAATGCTATTAGGGTCTAATTTACTAATCTATTCATTCATAATTATTAGATTGACAATCAGTTTTAGTTTTCTTTAGGATTCACTATTAATATAATGGTTGTCATTCATTATATTAACAAATTGGGTTAAACTAGTGGATCTGTTCACAGTACAATCCAATGGGCCTAAAACTAACTAACAGCTTTCTAAGAGTGATCTTGGGCCTATCGGACCGACCCGAGAAATTAGGGCTTGGGCCGAAACAAGTTAAAAATCGTCCATAGTGCGGAGAAGAAATTCAAACAAAGATCTTTCCGCCATAAAACACCGCGATCGTAGTGTTCCAAGAGCAGAACCGAGGGAAGAGGGACAAGGCTGATAAGACTCAGTAGGAGAGAGAAAAATGGAGATGAAGAGTCCCTCACCCTGTCCAAACACGGTGACCGTCCGCCGAAACCCTCTCCGGAGGGCTAGGGCTACACCTTCCTCAGCCGTTCCTCTTCCAATTTCCCTTGCTTCATCATCCCCTTCTGTCCCATCAGACATTCCTGCTTTTCCGAGTCATGATATTCTCTCTATTGATCTTCCTCAAAACCCTAAACCCGATCTGGCGACTCTACCACCATCGCCCAAGAAAGATTCCCTTTCTGAGAATCTGAAGGTTTACCTCAGAATTCGACCCCTCATTACGCATCACGAATCCAGGAAAAATGCCAAAAATGGAGACCAAACATCAAAATTCAAAAATGCTTGGCCTAAAAACCCTAGATCGAAGAACATTTCAAAAGCCAAGGTAAAGAAAAACAGTGAAATTTGTTTTACAGTTAATGACTCGCATTCCGTGACGCTTTGCCCACCCCTGGCTATGCAAGATGTTAAACGAATCAAATCCGAGGTCTACGAGGGGTTTTCGCATGTCTTTTCCACTGATTCGTCCCAGGTTATTCAATTTTGGCCTTTGTTTTACGATTACTTTTTTTTTCTTCCAAAATTAAGTTAATGGCTAATGGTTTGAAATTCAAATTGTTTATGTAGAATGAAGTGTATGAAAAAATGGTGAATCCTATGGTTGAAGATTTTCTGAGGGGCAAGAGTGGAATGTTGGCTGCTCTGGGGCCAAGCGGCTCAGGAAAGACGCATACTATGTTTGGGAGTCCTAGGGAGCCTGGTATTGTACCTCTCGCTCTTTGTCGAATCTTCTCACAGACTGAAGGCAGTGGAACTCAGTCGTCAAGGTAACAAACACTATCTTGGATTTTTTTCAGACTAATAAAAGGCCGTTGATAATTTCTTGGCTCTTTGGTTTTTTTTTTTTTTTAAGGGGGGGGGGGGGGGGGGGTAAGTACTAATTTCATGGCCCTTACATGGCCAATATGTTATATTTTTTCAATCCAGCAGCAAGATCAACAAAGAACTGTAAGTGAGGTTTCAGATCAGTTTAAATTGTTTTATGCCTGATACATGACCACTGTATTGCATAATTTTGTCTATTGCTTCTCGTGATATGTACAGGACATTTTATCTATCCATGTTTGAAATATATTCGGAAAAAGGAAAATCCGAAAGGATGCTTGATTTATCCCAAGAAGGAGGTGACTTATTCATGCAGAACTCAACCATCAGAGGCCTCCATGAGGTTCCATACATGTTCTTGTTTTTTGCATCAGTTCAAACATTATATGATTCTTCTTTTTTCTCATGAAGTATTAACAATCTAAGTTTTTCTACTTGGTTCTTATGACAGACCATTATTAATGATTGTCAACAAGCCCAA
This sequence comes from Ilex paraguariensis, assembly GCA_963454935.2. NCBI lineage: Eukaryota > Viridiplantae > Streptophyta > Magnoliopsida > Aquifoliales > Aquifoliaceae > Ilex > Ilex paraguariensis. The sequence continues at coordinate 846,236 of CAUOFW020001726.1, read as the reverse complement.
TCTTTGATTGCGCTGGGTATGATCAAACGGGCAACAGCCATGACCGATTCGAACAATCAATCTAGGTTGGTGGGAACAAAAATATGCATTTATTGGTTTTTCATCGATATTGAATTTTTTTGCCATCTTGTTTTTTAGCTACCTGATTTGCTATTCCTGTAGTGATGATCATATATTAATAGTTTCTCCATTAGGATTGTGGTCGCATGGTGGTTTTGTTGCTTTTGGTGTTTTAAATATTCAATAATCTTTTAAGATTTTTGTTTTCCTTGCAGCCGTTCACAATGCATCATTAATATCCGTAGTGGTTCCAAAAAGGTTGATGGAGAAGTTGATGGCCAGTTAAACATTGCTTCATTGACTATTGTCGACTTAGCTGGAGCAGAAAGAGAAAAAAGGACAGGGAATCAGGTTCTAGTCCCACTGTGTAATTCGACTGGATTGTGTTCTTAGAAATAGGGTAGTATTGACTGATATTATATGGGAGATTTGGTGATTTTAGCGCTAGATACATGCTTGAGATTGCGGTATCCTTACATGACGATTGTCCATGAGTTGAGCTCTTTTGTTGTAGAATCTCATATGTGTTTTTACTGTTCCCAGGGGGCTAGATTGCTTGAAAGTAACTTCATCAACAATACATCAATGGTTTTTGGTCTGTGTTTAAGGGTATGCAGCATGAACTTTGCTACACATATCTCACTATGGGGATGATTTTTGTCTTGGACAAATATAGAGGATATATGAACAAGACATAAATACAGATATATACAAAAGAGACATTTTTTGGTTCCTTATTTATGTTGTTTTGGTAGAGCATTTCCTCTCATGTAGTAGATACTTCTCCCAATCTCAGTCATTGTTGGAGCACCAGAAGAACCCCAAGAAGCCATTTCAGAAGCACTTCCAAAGCTCCTTGGTAATTCCTATCTCTACATATTGTTCTTTTATGTTATATTATGTTAGATTTTACTTCTTTTTCTTCTATAATTTGCACATTGTATTAGTTCAATCTTAGAATCGAGTTAAAGCTACAAATTGATTTGGGATGATTTCTTTTTCGCAAAAAAGAAAATAAAAATTTGAATGCTTGGCAGTGCTGGATCTGAATTTAAATTTACATTTGACAGTTAACCAGATACTTACGAGATTATCTGGAAGGAAAGAAGCGGATGGCTTTGGTATACAATTTTTACTTCCAACATTGGCATACTGTTGCTAGTTTTTCACATTGGACAAAGTTTCAGTTAATCTCATGAGTATCTTTGTATTATCTATTCTCAAATATCTGGCATTCTTTTTTTGTGGATTATTATTCCCAACATCATCAGCTTTGTTGATTGACCAATATATTTGCAGATTTTAACTGTAAAATCAGGAGAAGATGACTATCTTGATGCATCCTTTCTGCTTAGACAGGCGGCACCCTATATGAAAATCAAGTATGACACCTTTGTGACAAACCATTGATTTGTAGAGTTTTGCATACATACAATTTTCTGACAGCAATGCTCTTTGATGTAGATTTAATAGTACTGAAGAGCAGTCTAATTCAATTTACAACAAGAGGCATATTCAAACATTTCCTAGAATAGAGCAGCTTAAAAGAATGAAATTCAGCGGCCTTGAAGCTTGTGTGGTAATTCATTTTGACCTTTATCATGCAAATTATTTTGCATAACCATTCTATATCACGAAAAAAACCATGCTGTCAATTCAATCACATGGTTGATTCAATGCTGTGATTTATCTTTACAGTTTTGTCACAGCATGTGTTCATGTTAAATGATTTATCAGGGTACACACAGGGTCTTGATTTAGAGGCGTGTGAATTTCATAACTTTAGTAAGCATAGGTTTTAGTTGGTGTACTTTCATTTATCAATCTTGTTCATTTTAGGTTTTTCCTGTCAGGTTGGTGAAGGAAAGGTTATGGAGGGTACCAACTTCACAAAGAAGGTTGTTGAAAGTGTCTTTGTAATGTCTGTTTTATCTATTTTTTTGTTGTTCTCAAACATTGCACCACCCTTGTGTTGTTTACCTATTTTTGCAAATTAAGGGCAAAATGCAAAACCTTTTACTTGTTTTGGAACAGAGATCCCTCGGGAGGAGGTTAAACCTAAGAAAGTTATGGTTCCATATCGAAAAATTATTCATCTAGAAGCAGATGATGGTGTGCCTCTCAAGGAAGACTGCACTGAATTTGATAGCGAAAGAAAGAATAAGATCATGCAAGATTTTTCTAAAGCTTTGTGGAATGTCTTGAAGGAATACAAGAAAAACCTCGAGGTAATGAGCAGTTGCAATATCTAGTTTGGCATGATCTTGTCATTTCCATGGCGATATCTATTTGTGTTTGGATATCATCCATGTGCATTAATATGGTAATATGGTTATGGATTCAAGTTGTACATAGTGAAGGAAACATTCAGATCAAGTCAACAATTGTACATGTAAACAGGTGGCTGAAATTGAAATTCACAATCTTAGAGAGAGCCTAACTAATGAAAAAGCACGGAGTTTTGAGCTGGAAAATGAGCTGAAGGATTTCAAGTTAGGCTGTTCATGTTGGAAAGAAGCTTCAGCCGCGGTGTCCGTAATTGAAGCAGTTGGATTTGTAGAAAACATATCTCCAGAATCAAAAGGATATCAATCTTATGATGTCCAGCAGGTACCCAAATGGCATTTGTTTTTCCCTGATTTTGGTTCAAATTGGATTTCTCTTGCTTGGCTCCTTCCTTTTGCAGCCCAATGGTAGTGTTGTTTTCTATTTGCTGCTTTGGCAGTGTTCATTAACTTGACAATTTTGTGTTCAAGTATCTTTTAGCAGTCTGTCAAAAATAGCTCAGTTTCATGTTTTGACCTTGTGCACAGGTTAATAGAGAAGCATCTTCTTTAAACTTGAAAGAATCCGAACAGATTGACAATGACACAGTATATGATACCAATGTAAGGCAGGCATTTTCTTTTGTGTTTTGCTGGGACTGCTTGCCGTTTACATATTGAGGATTCTTTTCTTAACGATCAGGTGAGAGGTATTGATGTGGCTATTGCAGCAAGTGTTGGTGTTGAAAGCCTTGAAGACCAGTGCTGTCAGGTATAATAATATGCGTTCGATATGTATGTATTATTCTGTGAACTCGTGTCAAAAATCTCGGAAGCTGACTTATTTGTGATGGCATATTGAACAGACATGTGAGAACTCTATAAAAAATGCTGACGATGGTGAAGATTTCTGTGAACACTCTAATGGAAATTTTGAGGATGATGAAGATTTAAAGGACCTTAAAGAGGTGGACAGAACTAATACTCAATGTGATACCGAGGCAACAGATTTAAAACTGAAAGGATTTGAGGAAATTGACAATGAGCAATCATCTGATGGCATTGTAAGGCAGAAACCTTGTTTTTTTCATAGGTGTGCCTTTTGAGTGCCTGCCACGAACATGCTGAGGATACTTACCCTAATGTTCAGGTGAGAAGTTCTGGTGTGGTTACTGCTCCATGTGTTGGTGCTGAAAACTATGTAGAGCGATGTTGTCAGGTATATTGTGGGATTTGACTCGCCTAATGTTTGAGCGTGTGCATAAATATTATATGCAGGTATTTATACATATGTGCATGTATGTTCTGAACTTTACCTTAGTAATATGGAATTGATAATAATTCGACATCTATTTATTTATTTTCTAATTGGTATAGAGAAACTCGGAAACTGATTCATCTATTATAATGTACTGATCAGAATTACAGGAGCTCTACTGAAAATTTTGATGGTGGTGAAGACTCAATAGACTTGGAAGATATGCGACAAGAGGATTCATGTTCAATTGACAAAAGAATAGGTTTGCTTTCAATCAGTCAAATGCACGCACAAGGTTCCCTTTAACTGGGGCATATGTTCTATAAATCCATAATGAACAAGCACACAATCAGTCAAATGCACGCACAAGCTTTGATGTCATAGTATGAGGTGCTTCAACATGGTGTCATAGTATGAGGTGCCAACAAGGTTCCCTTTAACTGGGGCATATGTTCTATAAATCCATGTGATTGGCCATTAGTAAACATCAACTTTTTCTCAACACTTTACTTGTCCATTTTGCTACTTATTGGCACATAAAACCACCAAGTTGTGCAGCTTGAACCTCTGTTGGTTGGTTTTTTTGGATGGCTGACCTATCTATAAGTTGGAACATGCATCTTGGTTTTTGTGCTCTGTTACTGACAGCACACTCAGATTGTTGTCCTTCTGTACCTTTTTACTATAAATTCCAGGTTCAGGGCATTTAGACTCCATGGTCAGCTCTTCTCATCTGCATATCATACTAAGTGATGACACCTCTTCCTCACTGCAAAATGAAGAGAGCAAGGTTAATCCGACTCTTTTTGAACGTATATCTATAGTTGTGTGTCTCTTTATTTAAATACAAAGTACTGTTATCCCAGCTTAAAATATTCAAGCTGAACCCGTAACTTAGACATCAATATCCTGGTCTTGCTATCTTTGCCATGTAAAAGGCTTACTTTGGTTATACGAGACATTAAAGAGAATTTTCTTTTGCTTCATGGATCGAGGACATGGTGAAATCATTTGACATGATATTTATCTCTCTGTCTATCAGCTTAGGGCTCTTTTACTTCCGTATCATAGTAAAAAAAATCACTTAACAAAGTGTGTCATGACCCATTGACCTAGAAATCATGTATCTGTTTGCAGTAGCAGCATTAGCAATTCAAATAAGCTAAGACATTAACATCACTTCGCCAGTTCACTAGAAACCACTTGAAGAGAGTATTAGAGTTGTAACTGGAGCTTTCTTCATCAGAGTGGGCGTAAGCATAACCACATAGTCCTTATGAATCCTATTTTGGTCAATTACATGAATCCAATTATGCCATCATGCTCTATCCAACACCATATTTCTTGTTAAAAATTGATTTCGGTTTTCCTTTTGCCGCTCGCATTACCATCAATACATATTGACTGTTTACATTTTTGGGCTCCTTTGACGTTGTAATTGTAGTGACATTATAGATAAGATTTCTCTACCACTATAGAAGAGTGTGTTCTATAGACATTAAATTAGGGTGGGGCTATTCCCACCCCACAAATTTTTATTCCCACCTCATTTAATTTTTCATTCTCAAACTATTAAGTCCACTCCTTCTATACTCACCCCATTAGTAATCAAATCCATCTCATACTACACACACCCCAATAATAGTTAAGTTCAATTATTTTATGTACACTCTTTTAATTAAAGGAATCATCGTAAGAAAAAAATAATGAAAGAAGACGGTTAGTTTTAATGCATAAATATATTTACGAAATAAGAAAAAAAATAATCAAAAACAAAACAAGTAAAAAAAATCAAGCTAAGAAAAAGAAAAAAAAACAAAATAAGGAAAAAAACAGAAAGAAATGAGCAAATTGAAACAAGAAAGGAAAAAAAATCAAACAAAGATTAAAGGAACAAGCAACACTCTGAGACGCAAAACTGAATATGAAAAAAAAAATAAACATCAAGTATAGGTACAAAATCGAACAAGAAAAAAAATAACAAGTATAGATATAAAATCTTAACAAGATAAAAAAGAATAAATAATTTAAAAGTATACATATATGTACACATATATAAATTCTAAATAAAAAATTATTAAACTTGATAAAGATATCAAAGCATACAAACATGAAATTAAATATAGAATTAAATTGAGAAGTCATAAGAACTTGGATCTCACTGAAAAAATTCATATTGAAAAAGTGTTTTTGTGAGTGGATGAGAAGAGATAGAGAATAAAATTCTAATTATGACAAAATATAAAGTGGGTTTACTTATTAAAAGTGATGTATGTGGCATGGATGAACTTAGTTATTAATGGGGTAGATATAGAAGTCGTGAAGTTAGTAGTTTGATAATGACAAATTAAATAGGGTGGGAATAGAGATATGTGGGGTGGGAATAACCCCACCCATTAAATTATCAAGTGGTGAAGATTCAACCTGAGTTTGGTGATGAATATGAATTTTGATAGATGAAGTTTTTGGAGTTTCTGTGGAAAAATGTTGTCCTTTTATGCTTTAACTGTTCTGAAATTTACCACACAATTTTCGAAATGCAAGAACTAATTATTTTGCCTTTACGTTTAATTCAGAAATGCTTGGATCCACCAATAATCTTTAAGGACGATGTAGCATGTGCCTATGTCTGTGATGTGGAAGAACTTGAAAAAGAACCTCTTCCATGCTGCAAACCTATAAATGCAGAGAAACCGAAAAGGTCTGATTACAGTACATGTCTGATTTCTTGTTTGCTATTCAGTTGTTCTTCTAAATTATTAAACCAACTAATGTACCATTTTCCTTCAATATAAGCTCTTCTACTTTTGTCATCAATCAGGAGACTCCTACCAGCCTCATCCATTTTATTAAGGGACATCAGTGGTTTGGACTTTGAGGATGATAATGATAAGTCAAAGGTGAATAACAACTTCTGTTTTACTGGGTTCCTTCTATTCAATTCCGCTCTCAACGTGTTTGTTGAGTTATTAACAACAAGCATGAGCTCAATTTAAGGGAATGCTTTGGATATAGTAAATAATGACATCCTACTAGTATAGGAAGATTGTTCTTCCTTCAACAACTGCTCCACCACTACCCCTCCCCCCTAACACAGACACCCCCTCTCTTTCCCTTTAGATGGATTTGTACATGCTTCTATATTGATACCCACTTCACCACAGGCAAAATTGATGGAAGAATTTTGTTCTTGATGTGCTTTTCTAATGTTTATATGTCCCAATTAATATGTCAATTATTCACCAACGAAAGAACTGATTTTTCAGGTAAGTAGACTAAAAAAGAAATTGGCTGCTGATGAGACAAAAAGAACTCAGGGTAGTATATCTCTTCTTCGTTTGCTTAAGCAATCTTCTTCATCTGTAGTCAAGTTGCTTTGACGACTCTAAATTCGTTTGTATGGTTGGTGCATTGTCAATTTTGGGCTAATTTAGTACGTAATTGTATATACCTTCGTAGCAAAGGCAGATGTGATTCAATATTTCTGGAAGGGTGGTTGTATATTCTGATAGTAACAACTTGGACTACTGTTTGAATGCTTTCAGAAAATGAATGTGTTACCAGTTTTATCATTATTGTTGGACTGGATCTGCTCCAAAAAAGATGTCCAATGAAAAATCTTCTAAGCAGTTTTACCAAGGTGTTCTTGGTTAAACATAAGTATTGGCAGGAGGGCTGATCATGAGCCGGGCCTCTCTGCCATATTTTGTCTAATTGTCTGGAAAGCATTCTGATATTTATGGTCACTTTATTGTTTTCCGCTTGTTTGACAGTCCACGCATTGTTTTTGATAAATTAAAAAAATACTTAAAATATGGAGTAACAAATATATTACATTTAATTTGTATGTCATTTGATAATCAAATTTGTTTCATTTAATTGGTTCCATGGATGAAAATTTGATAATAAGAGACGAGTAAATATTACAATTGATGCAAAATGTTTGTTTTGAATGGAAGGAGGTATAGTAGGGTCGACCTTAGAGCTGGACTATTAAAATAGTTGTTGGGTTTCAAAATTTTAGGACCTTAATTTAGTTTTGTGAAAATTGAGGTTGAGTCCTTATTTCAAGAAAATTTATTTGGTTATAAGTTCGTTTTTTGATCTTATTAATAAGTAATTAAATTCACAATTTTTTAAAAACTCCAATGTATCATTTATATAATGTTTCAATAGAATTAAATGTTAATTTTGTTTCCTAATTGGGAATGCTCAGATTTTTTATCCCTTAATTTTACCCTTAAGTCAAGTTCATAAGATTTTTTTAATAAAATTTGAAATTTGAATTCAAGAGACCATTTGTTTGTTCTTGCCAATAGAAAACCTAGAACCTCGTGTTACTAGCAAGCCGTTATATTATTCAAATTCATCCCTATCAAAATATTATGGTCACAATGTTAATGCTCAATTCCCTTCAATCTGAGCAACAAAGTAACTAGTGCCACATGGCACAAGTCCATGGCCAGCAAAGAAAATCTAGTGGTCGAACAGTCGAAGTTAGCATCATTCACCAAATCTTTGATGGCATTCATAACTTTTTCTGAAAAGACTTGTTTGGTGGAACTAACGCACCACTTCCACCATAATCATCTTCTCTCTCTTTCTATATATAAATTTACCACGTGATTATTTTTGTGAGTATATTATTATTTTTATTGAGCATGTGTATATTATTATTTTTATTGAGCACGTGTATATTATTATTTTCTTAAATATTAATACCTAATGTTATTATTTTTTTGCTTTTAAATATTCTTATTTTTTTTATTTAAATGTTACTTTTTTTTTATATTTAAATGGTACTATTTTTTTACATTTGAATGATACTATTTTTTTTCATGTTACTATATGTATATACTAGTCATAACCCGTGCCTGAAGGCACGATAAAATATAAAATTCAAGCGTCCAAAAAATTGATCATATATATTAAATTTTTTAAAAATATATTAACTAAAAATTAATTAAATATTAAATGATTAAATTTATGATAGAAATGAGTGGTGTGATATTTTTAGAAAATAAATATATAAATGATTAAATATGTGATAGAAATGAGTGATATGATTTAACCTATGAGTCTGACAAAAGGATGATGTGTAAAGTAAGTAATTGATGATGGTTTTGAGGGGGAAAATATGACTAGGATAAAATTCAAACACACTTCTGTTTTATTATATAGATGTGTATGTATGTATGTGTGTGTGTGTGTATAAATATATATATATATATAAGTATCTTACAATTCAAATTTTAAAAAATAAAAAAAATGACTTTACTTTTCACAGTTCAGATCACTTTAAATTTACTTTAAAGTTAATCTAACGGTTAATATTAACACCCTAAATTTAATAGGAAAAATATGACTATAAGGGTGTGTTTGGAGTGACTTTTTAATCATACTTCTAAAAATTATTTCTCATAAGTACTTTAAAAAAAATAGTGTTGAAAACCGTCCCACCACCGTCTCCACTACCACCACCGCCGCCACTGCTGCCACCACCACCATCACCGTCGCCACCACCACCGCCATCACCATCGCCGCTGTCGCCACCACTGCCATCGCCGTCGTCGTTGCCACCATAGTCATTGTCACCCACCACAATCATCACCGTTTTCTACCACCATCACTGTCGTCCACCACCTCTCACCCCCACTACAACCAATACTTAAATTCATTTATCTGTCCTCTATGTTTGTGAATTGTGATTTAATTTTGGAAATGAATATAAATATGTTTATTATTTATTATTTTTTTATTACTCTGTGCCTTCAGACACAGGCAATAACTAGTCTATATAATAAAGTATTTTATAATTCAAATCTCAAAAGATAAACAAAATGACTTTTGTTACTCGCAGTTGAGATTGCTTAAATATTACTTTAAAATTAATCTAACGGTTAATATTAACACCATAAAATTAATAGTAAAAATAGGGCTTTAAGGGTGTGTTTAGAGTGACTTTTTAAAATTACTTTTAGAATTTATTTTTCATAAATACTTTAAAAAAAATAGTGTTTGAAATCGCCCCAACATTACCTCTACCACTACCACCCCCACCAACAACAACACCACTGTCGCCGTCGTTACCACAACCGCCGCTGCAACCACCACGATCACCATCACCATTACACCCATCGTCGTCGCCGTCATCATCACCGCCCCTGCCACCACCACCACCGACACTGCCACCACCACCACCACCACCATCACCATCACCGTCACTACCACCATCACCACCCCCCTCTATCACCATCACCACCGCCACTACCACAGCCTCCACCACCGCCACGCTCACCACCACCACCGTCACCGTCACCACCACTGTCACAGTCGCCTCCATCACCACCACCACCACCACCATCGTTGCCGCTGCCCTCGCCCCCACCACGGTTATTGCTACCCATCACAACCATCATCGTCTCCAACCATCACCACTGCCGCCCACCGCCTCTCATCCTTACTACAAACCGATGTTTAAATTCATTTATCTTTTCTCTATATTTGTGATTTGATTTTAGACATGAATACAAATATGTTTATTGTTTTTCATTTTTTTTTACTTTGTGCCTTCATGCAGAGGCAATAACTAGTATAAAATAAAGTAGCTTACAATTCAAATTTCAAAAGATAAACAAAAATACTTTTGCTATTCGCGATTCAGATTGGTTTAAATTTTACTCTAAAATTAATTTAACAGTTAATATTAACACTCTAAATTTAATACGAAAAATAGCCCCTTAAGGGTGTATTTGAGGTGACTTTTTAAAAGTACTTCTTGGAATTATTTCTCATAAGTACTTTAAAAAAAATAATGTTTGAAACCGCTTCACCACTACCTCTATCACCACGACTGCCGCCACCACCACAGCCGCCGCTGCCAACATCATCACCGCCGCAACCGTCGCCGTCATCTCCACCACCACTATCGCCACCACCGCCATCGCCACCACCACCACCGTTGTCGCCGCCGCCACAACCACTAACACCACCACCAATACCATCGTCGTCGTTTCCACCACCACCCCTACTACCACAGTCATTACTACCCATCACAACCATCACCATCTTCTAGTACCACTACTGTCGCCCACCACCTCTCACCTCCATTATAATTGATGCTTAAATTTATTTATATCTCCTCTATCTTTGTGATTTGATTTTAGATATGAATACAAATATGTTTATTGTTTACTATTTTTTATTACTCTGTGTCTTGAGGCATATAAAATAGAATTTTATTGTTAGTCAAACTCCTAATTAGTTTTCAAATTTATTTTTATTAAACATAACTAATATGGGGTATTTTGGACAATGGAAATCAAAATAGATTTAATATTAAACAAGTTTTCTTGAAAGATTTATTACCAAATAAGTCCATAAAAGGGGATTGGCCTCCAATTTTTTTAAAATTTTTAACCCTTAGTTTAGCTCTATCTTCTGAAACTTCAAGTTAAAGACTCATTATATTTCACAAATATATCTAAAATTTTATACAAAAACTTAAAATATAACAATATTTTACTAAAGCCATATATAAAGTTCTAAAATATAACAAAACTTTCTAAAAAATCTAAAAGTAATGATTTCTATCTTTAAAAGTAACAATCTCTTTCAAATTTTTTTCTCTCCTTCCCACTTTCGTTTTCTTGCTCTAGTTTTTTATCCTTATCTCTAGCTCTCTTATAGTCTTTTTAAGATTTCATTTAATTTATTCATCTATAACATTTTGACTTTATAATTGTACTCAATTTATTATTTGATCCCACTTAATTCAAAAACCATTAAAATATTAAAAATAAATCATACCGTAACTCTAATAATAGTAGGGGTGCAACTTGGGCGGGCCAACTCGAAAAAACAAAGCTTGAGTTAAAATTTAATAATTGGGTTGAGTTTGGATAAAAAAACTCCAATCCGAACTGAATTCGAACAAACCTCGGGTTGAGGCCACTAGTTGTCAGGTTCAACTCGAATATTAAAATTGGGTTAAACCCAAATATACATAAATATATTTAACTAGAGTTAATTTTTATCTTCACTCTTTAGAGTCTAGAAAGTCTTCACCCCTTGCGCCTCCATCACTCTCAGATCCCTCTTTCATTCATCACTCGTCTCTCATCTCTCATCTCTCATCTCTCATCTCTCATCTGGTCTCAGACTCTCTCTCTCACTCGTCTAAGTCTCGTTTCAAACTCTCAACCCCCTTCTCTCACTCATCACTCCTCTCTTTCTTAGCCTCTTTTTCTCAATTATCACTCGTTTGAGTCGTCTCATACTCTCAACCCCTCTCTCTCTCTCTCACTATTCACTCTTCTCTCTTTTATCAACTCGAATTAACTAATTCGAGATCAACTTGATTTCTAACTCGAAATCAGTCCAAATTCAACCTGAACTCGCACGAATTAAATTCGAATAGTACTCGGGTTTATTGGATTAGGTTGATCTCTCAACCTGCCCGAGTTTTACCCCTAAATAACAGTTAAAAAAAAATATTATCTCATGTGAATTTCTCGTTTTAGGCCCAATTTGTGTTGGGTCACCCTTGCTTCAAAGCAATACTTGTTATCCCAAACTCTTTATATAGACAAATTTAATTGAATTGTTAAATCTCTTTATACAACCAAACGTAGGGTTGTGACTACGTGGTACAAACTAATTCATATTAAATTTATCAAAATTCACAGTAAAACTCGTTGTGTTTGACTGGGCAGCAATTTAACAATCCTTGTGTACGCAAACTTAGGCTAGATCAATGCCAAGAAAAGAAAAGATAGTGTATTTGTCATATTTGCAGATATATATATATATACACGTAAAATTATCACTTTAAGATATAAGAGCAAGATGAGGGTGAAATACCTTACGTCGTCTTCGAGGCTTCTGCAAAGTCGATCATAGATTCAGTTAGGCTTGGAAGGAAAAAGAGAGTGTGGGTGTATGATTGCGAAGAAAGGATTAGGACATAACGATGGAGTGGAGAAAAGGCTGAACGGTATTTGTAGACAGTTTAGACAATAACGCATTGCTTGGTGCCGTTTGCGCCGATGATATTGGGAGAGGATTCAAAAAATGAGAAATTACAGTTTATACCCTTAAAATAATACATGCCGTTTGCGCCGAAGAAATTGAGAGAGGGTTCAAAATATGATAAATTACAGTTTATACCCTTAAAATAATACATGTTGACGGGCCTGGCTCAGACCATGTTCAGATCGGAGATGTAGACCAGGCCCAAATTATATATACATAACAACAAAAATCCAATATTATACATACAGAACAACAAAAATTCAATAACAATCGGTAAGTAGTCAAGCCCGCTTTTCTAAAAGGCCTAGTCCATCGTCAATTCACGTGAAAGTCTCCATAGAAAAAGAAATTATTAGTACACGGTTATCAGGGACACATCATTAGTCCCACAAAATTATCTAGCAAGATTATCTCGCCTGTTACAACAAGATAGAGCGAGCTTTAAGGGATCACCCCTCTATCACGTCACTTGTTACAAGAATAAAATGAGATTCACAACATTCTCATGTTCTTGGTGAGAAAAGCAACTCAATCAAAGTCCTCGGAACCAATTTTGTCTGTTTATAAATTGTAAACCCTGCCTACACATAGGAGGCATCTCACATATCTCAACACACTACACCTCTTGAATAATAATATGCTCCGGCCACCGTCGTCATTCTAAGTGGAATAAGTCACTCAGACCAAACTGTATAACCTTTGTATTTGCTTATGGTGAGTCCTCTTTAGTTCATCTTTGATTGATTTTGCATAAACTCACTTTTGTGTATCATCACATGTAATTCCTATTTAGCTCTTTAAAGTGTCGGTTACAATAATCAAATCCCTACAATTTAGTCCTTATATTCAAATCACTAACTTATTCTATTGGAATAGCCTTTGTCACCAACACGACTTAAAAAAGACTCAAAAAAAAAGTCGATGAGAATTTGAAAAATATTATGAGATAAAAAGACAAATATCAATGGTCAACTAATTGGAGTCCTTTTATCAAGTCAATTAAATATAATTAGACGAAAAGATCAAAATAAATATCAAAAAAATATTAAGTTAATTTTTACAATTAGAAATTTATTGACCAAATAAAGACTGCATAAATTGGAATTGCCCTTAGAATTTTTGTTCACAACTCACAATGGTTTTGGTACAAACGTTGACGTGGTCCCTATTTTCTCGCGGCCTTTGCTGACGTTTGGCCCGTTTTGTTCCCCGTTTCTCTAATTTTTCTTCCCCATTTTTCATTTTTCCCCTTCGTCTGGACAAACGGCTTACCCCGTTTAGTCCCCAGAACTGTTTTTTTTTTTTTTTTTTTTCTGTTTTAACAGTCAAGGTATCCAAAACAACTTTCGAACACCTCGACCAATGGGTAAAGTGGGATGGAAGGGGTAGTAGTGCAAGGACACAAACGTTGCTTTCAAATCAGAGATGCCTCTGCCCTTGAACTGCAGGTAGGAGCAATACGAGCATACAAGCTTGTTCTACTACCTTGGACTTGTCCTCTGTGAACCTCCGCGTTATTGACTAGGAGTCAGGTATTCATCACTAACCAGCGGGATCACACCATTTCTCATTTCGTGTAGGCAAATTAAAGAAAGAACATTTGAGATCAAACTAGATACAAAAGAACAGAATCACAACATCTATAGCACTAAATCTGTTCCAACTGAAAACCAAGTCAGAAACCCCTTGAGCAACAACTCAGTTGAACCTCATAAATTTTCTGGTCATGAATCATAACATCTAATTCATCACACAGTTCATTATGTTGTTTGGTTTACTATGACAAAGCACAAACCTCAAACATTATATTCCAAAACAGTCACCGAACAAAATAATTTCAAGTCCAACAAGAAGCACTTGCTCAATTGCTCCATATTATACTTGAACATAAGATGGGCACAGGGGAAAGCGCCAGCACCCCCCCCCCCCCCCTTTCTTTCCTCCTTTCTCTGTCTAGCCTACTTTATGGAAGATGTCTCTTCCTCTACTCTGGGCAGATTAAAGGAAATACAGAAATAGATTATATTGTAGCAGCAAATCCATCAGCAATGCATCAAAAAGCCACCTATGTCATCAATCTTAGCCGGTGAGTTTAAAAATTCATATAATACACAACATCACATTACGAATTTCATTCAAAGTACATAGTTCAACTGCACGAAAGCACGCAACTCTCATTAAAGTCCAATAGCATAGTCCATAACAAACTGATTCTATATATTCAGATGGTGAACAACTATAAATTGTCACCATCTATTAGGAATTAAAAATTACCAACTGCCCTAGATACACTAAAACGGTAAAACTTGGCTTAAGCTTAAAAAGCAAAAAACTCACTGCCAGGATAGCAGTAAAATCTGGCAGTGATTCCACATATGACATAGCAGGAATGCCTTCCAATTTATCCACACCTGATGGTAGATCTTTAGAGTCGAAGATCTTTTGGCAATGTAAGAATCTTACAAGCTCTGTGGTTATCAAGTCATTGTCAAATGCCTCAAACACACTCTATGTATATATCTCATAATTTACAATTGAAAAGAAAAAAGTTAACAGCCTTCTAATGTGAATTTCCCTCCTCTTTCCACAAGGGTATCTTCCCATGGAGGTGGAAGTGCCTGACCTATGGATTAGGGTTTAGATATCATATCAAATCACAAAACACCGAACACATCAAGCTGGCTTTCCAAATAATATTATTCAGGCATTCAATGCTCTAATCTCCAACAACAATATTCCGTGTGGCAAATCAAAAGTTCATAATGCTACCAAACAAACATATAACCACTGCAGACGAAGTCTGTTTCATTTGAGAAGAAAAAAAATGAAAACCTTATATCCTCAATGAAAATTGTAGGAATATGACATACAGGACTCAGAAATAAATCTAAGATGATTTGCATCTTGTCCAAGCATATAATTGCCATGCCTTAGCAAGTTCCTAAATCCTAACTACAACAGGCCTGGGTCTACACTTGGTCATTGCAATTTTCACTTGTCAGCTCTATATCTGCCACAAGTGCATTGCTTTACCATTTAATCATAGGAGATATAAAAACCTGCAATACTGATAACTGAAAAGCCAAGTCCCTACTTCGATAGGCAAAGCTGGTGCCACTCGAGCCCAACATAACTGCCCTCATCTAGTGAGGCAATAGCATAATTTTGAAAGAGCCACATGAAATACCATCCAAAATCAATGGGAACAATATGGATGCCAAATTACAATTGACCATACCATGCAAATGTATCAGTATACCAAGCTACCTTACAAAGTTGTTGCATGAATTCTGCTCCACTATTCTATTGCACCAAGTCTTGCTTCATTTTTGTACTACGGTAAGCCATGTCCTTGATCTATTTCCGAGATATATAACTTCTACCACCACTATTATTGTTTAGAATTCTTACCGATATCATGTGTTTGCTGCTAAACTCTTTTATTAACACTATTAATTCTATAACCTCGGTAATGAATTATCCCATCATAACAAGTGACAAGTTACCAAGTACTGTGCATTCATTAATACCACAACAATAAAGAGGAAAGAACAAAGGAAAACTCAGTTGTTCAAATTGCAAATATTATTTACATTCAAAAAAGCAAAGAAAACATATTACAATTTATTCAACTAATCCACAAGCAGTAAAAAGTTCAATGCAAGGAAAACCTAAATCTAGACAATGAAAAGAAAGTTGCAGGAATTGCAAGCTTACCACAAAGTATCAGTCAAATCCATAATTGTATCCACTAGAACTTGAAGCACCACTACCTGCAGTCCCCATTGACCTCTTCTTCCTCTCCTCTTCATACTCTGGATCATCTGTCGGCAACTCAAACCTACACACTGGGCAAGAATTCCTCGAACCCAGCCACGGCACAATACAGTCGTCATGGTACCCATGTCCACATGGCAATTTCTTAGCCACCTCTCCGATACGCATCGAATCTTTACATATAGCACAAACCAAAGCCTCCGCTTCTACTTTAATCTCCACCGTCTCCAACGCCGACACAGCAGATTTTGCAGCCGGCGGGGCCCCTCTTCTTCCGTTTTCACTCTCAGCCAAGTTCTGCAACAGCGCCTCGTATCCAGCTGCATCCACGTAATCCCCTGGATTCCCCATATAGTCATCCATTTCCGGAATTTGTAATCGAAACTCGATCGAGTGGTCTTCTAGTCTCATTAGAATGTCCGCCCAGTCAAGTACCCGGTTCCGCGCAGCCCGAGCAGCAAAGTCCCGAAGCCTTACCCTAAGCAAATCCCGTCGCCTTCTCCGAATTTCCTCTTCGTCTCTCTCTTCCCGATTCTCATTCTCCCCATGAATTTCAGTCTCATCATCATCGGATCGATCTTGATTCTGTTCATCTCCTACTGGTTCATCTTCGTTTTGGACTTCAGCCTCATTTTCATCGTCTTCGTCATCGTTGTTGTCCCAGCCACCGAATTCTATACGAAGATAGTCATCATCAGATGGATCTGCGTGTTCTGATGGAGGTGGAGGGGGCGCATCGTCATCACGGGCGACCTGGGCGACGAGCCGGAGTACTTGAAATAACTGATTTTCAAAAGAGGGCTCGTCGATCTGATCGGAGGCTCGTCGATTTGGGGCTAAAGTGGGAGGAGCCGAGGTCCCGATGGACTCGACGAAGCCGTTCTTGCACTCGTGGCAGATGACATCAGGGAGATCGGCTAGGGTTTCGACTGCCACTCGCTTATTGCATTGATAGCACCAGTATTGTGCCGTCTCGGTGTTTGATTCAGATGTTTGTGTCTGAATCGATGGCTGCTGTGCTGAAGTTTCGTCCATCTAGGTCTTCGATTTGGCTGATAAAGACCACCGAGGAAATGGAGAGGACTCGGAGGAAGGAGAGAGAGAGAGGGGGGGGGGGGGGGGGGAAGAATGACATCAGGGAATGTGAGAATTCATGCGTTTTTATGGCGACTGTATCCGCAAATAGGAGCCGTTAGATGGCAGTGAGAGTTTTGCGATGTGGACTTTTAGGGTGTTTATTTATCCGTCGGTAAATGATTATTTATATTACTTTAAAATAGTACCAACATACACCAAAAAATACTTCTTTTTTTCCAGTTCTACCCTCTAACACCATGACTATACTATATTTATCCTCCAAAATTTTAATGCCCACCCCTTTGTCCATCTTTCATCTTTCTCTCCTCGCTTAATGTTAATTAGTCTTTTCATTCTCCACTATTACGATAATACTCTCTCTCCTTCAAATGTAACGTCAATTGAATTTTTGTTCTCCACATCTCTCTCTGTCTATTATCTCTCTCTCACGCACACACAATTGAATATGCATTTGGCTTTCATCCTCCATGTTTTTACAATTAATTCACAGGCGATTCTTGCTTCCACCTGTTACCAATCTGAATGTGAATAATTTCATACTTACACATTTTTTCCCTTTCATATGTTACCGTGTAATTCAATTAGGTCACTTCTTTTGCATCTCTTTCCCTATAAGACGTGCAAACCCATTCTGTATTGCCGTTGCAAAACTAGCGGCATAGCTCTTCGCTAGGTACTATTTTTTTGGGTGAATAACTCTCCATCATGAGATTAGGAAAATCATAAAAAAAAAAAAAAAAAAAACCTGACGGCAAATTATTTCCCTTCTTCTTGGGTTGGAAGGCCCTCATTTTTCAAATGTATGTGTGTAAGTGATTTTATGTATTTGAATGCTATCAGGTAAGAATTGACAACAAATTTATGACATTTTAGTTTTTCAATTCTTCTATTGCTTATATATATTTTTTAGTTTTAATTTGGGGGAGTGTTCATGTGATTGATTTAAGGTAGTGCCTTTTTGTTTGCATTTAGGGTTATTTGTTCATAATTTTGGATCAATGCTTGTTTCTTTGAGAGATTCCTTTTGAATTTGTTTTGAAAGAGTGTTTGTTCATCATATATGTTCCTCTGTTACTCACAAATATGATACTTTACTGTGAAAATATTTCTAGCTTTTGCCCGCTTGTGGTTTCTTTGTGTGTTTATGGGTATTTGTTGGTAAATATGAAAGATATTGACTAAGATTACAATTACCACAAGATGCACTCTGTGAATATTATGCTTAGTTTGTAGTTTCTGAAGTTACCTGTCATTCAGTAGTTAAAAGAAAAGTGATTGAATTGAATACTCGAATTTGTGATAATATAATTTGTAAAAAACATATTTTCAGATGGAATTTTAAGTTCTTGGTGAAATTTGTTCAAATGGGGAGTGAAAGACGAGGGAACTCCTAACATTGGTAAAATAATCTTGAATATTTATCATAAATTTTAATTTTTGAGCTACAAATTTGCTTGTTCTATGACATTGATATCTGAAAAATCATAAAAAAATTATTAAACCATCTCCAATTGTAAAATAGGTTTTTTGTGCATAAAAGAAAACCTGCCCCACGTTTGTTTACCAATATCATTAATTCATAATTTACTTGTGAATTGGTTAGTTTAATGGATGTACTTCTTTTGTGAATTAAGCATATGTTTTCTCTATTCTCACATGGTGTTGCTCAGTAATATGAATAGTTTTATGTCGTCTGCCTCCTCCTTTTCTTTCTCTCCCCTTTCACTTATTCTTTACCGAGTCCTTTACTCTTTGAGTTCTGGCTAACCCTTTTCTGTTCTTATCCTTATTCTTCCATATCTCATACTGGAAGTTTATCTTGCTGTCTTGCTTTAAAATCATATTTTAAACCATTGAAACCAATCCTATAACATTAATTTTCTGTCTCAAATCCCTGCTACATTAATTGCTCTTCGTTTCTTATCTGTTACTACTCAAGCCCTTACTTCAACACCTTACTAAAGTGCTGAAATCTCTATTTTTTCCTACTTCAGTCTTGTTTTCTTCCCAGGGAAAAAAATGCCCTCATCTATTTTCCTCATGCCCTCACAATGACTTAACTAGACTCAAATCACACCTTCTAAATTTAAGAATCCATCTCTGTGTGGTTTAATCATTTGCATTTCATTGATTTGTCAACCTAAAACCATATTCCTTTTCACGACTTTGGGATCAGTCCTTTTGGATCAGGTTAATAAGTATGAATAGATGGTGCCCAGCAACAATCTCCTCTTTGGAAAAATTGAAAAAAAAAAAAAAAAGAACAAAACTAAATAGACTTGATGACGAGATCGAATTTTTTACTACAACTTCCCATCACGTTCCTTCATTTCTTGTTTCTCTTTGTTCTAATGATTCAGACTAAATTTAGGAGAAAGTTCAAATTAAAAGCTGTCTAATTTAGGAGAAGATTTTAAAAGAATGATTACAAATACCATTCGCTGCGAGACTATTATGAAGACTTCTTTGTGATAGAATGTGCACCACATTAGATTAATGTCATGTAAAGCACGATAGATTAATTCAATTTTTTGTTGGATGTTTGAAACAATTTCTGTTTGGATTACTGTTTTCCTTTTCTGAAAACTTAAATTAATTTTTATTATGGTTCTCATATTAGGAATTAAACAATTCCAAGGAGTTTATTTCATTTTATGAGGAAACAATGCCCTTGGTATGAACACTTACCACAAATAATGCAGAAGGAATTGATACATTCGAAGCTTCTTCATAGATTTCATTTGAAATGGAGGCTATCTATTGAGTTGTTACTCAGGTATGTCAACATGTACGATTGGTTCATTATGTAACGGATCGGATATGAGCAAGAATGGAAAGAAAAGTTTGATTAAACATGTTATTTTGCTATTTTATGGTATTTTTGTCCTTTTTCTGTTTGTCATTTTTATGGGTTCTTTGGTATTTCTAATGGTACTTCCTCAAGTGGATGTTACTGAGTATCCTTATCATTTCTTCAAACTCCTACTCCTTTATTCAGAAATATATATATATGTGTGTGTGTGTGTGTTATGTGTGCGTGTGTGTAGTTATATCTGGTCATCCTACTCTTTCTTTTGTTGTACAAAAGAGACAAAGATAGAGATGAAATGGACATCAAAGAGAGACAAATCTAAAATGAGGGTAGTAATTGGTAGTTTGACAGTTAGAGAAATGGACTGGGAGTTGCTATTCTGAGCTTCTATTTCAATGCATCACTGTGTTATGCGTAACACAATTTCTTCATTCTTCGTAATTTTGACTTTTTTCTTCCTAGAAAAGGAATGAGAAATTTTCTCCATTGGTAGCATGCAATGTGGATGGAATGGATTAAGTTTTTTTTTTAACTGGAATAGATTAAAACTAAGATAGATAAAAATGTCAGTATCTCTTGCTGATTGATTTACTCACTAGCTGTTGATGAGTTATACTATCTGTTGAGAAAGCCTTCTTGGTATTATAACATTACTTTTGTCTTAATTTCTTTCTCAGATTTTGAATGAATTTAGTCTTACTTTTATGTCAAAATAAATAAACACAAACTTGTTAATTACATAAATCATAGTTCACAATAATTCACGTATGCACCAACTAGTATATATAAGGACGGAGAAAATTTCCAGTGCTCACTAGACACGAATTGGTGGTGATGGATATTATGCTATGCTATTATCTATAAAATATTATATATTTGTGATGGATTTACTCATTAATTATTATTATATATAAAAATCTTTTTAAAAAATTAATATTTGTGTTTGGCTAATAATTTTTTATTGAGTGTGAATATACTAAATAACACTGTTGCGTAATACATAGTAAACATTGAATATTATTTTCGTAATAACATCTTTTGTAATTTTATTTGAATTTAGGTTCTCTATATTTATCATATATATGAGTGAATAACATAATTATGTGTCAAGTAATAGAATTTTAATAAATAAGTCTATGAGTCACAATCACAATAATACTGACACTGTCACTGTCACATCATTAACTTAATTTTCTAGATTTCAATAAAATTACTCAACTTTAAAATCTCAAGTTTAATATCTGAGTATTATCCGTATATAAAGTTTTGTACACGAGTTAAACTCGGGTTATATAGTTCGAAAATGATATTTAGATTAATTTTAGTTTTTGATTCTTGTATACCACAACTCAACTGGACCTAGTTTAATGTGCAGGTTCTACATCAAGTTAGAATCTCTCAATTATGTTTATAAATTATGTTTCAATAGTATTGTTGCCTACTACTTATTATTTAATACAAAAAATACTAGTAAATAAGGATTTTATAAATTTATCATAATTTACAAAAATATATCCTCAAATAACTTGATCTCAATCCATTTCAACACCCACCATTGGCACCATTGTCTTTGTTGTC
The DNA here is from genome assembly GCA_963454935.2 of Ilex paraguariensis. Lineage (NCBI taxonomy): Eukaryota > Viridiplantae > Streptophyta > Magnoliopsida > Aquifoliales > Aquifoliaceae > Ilex > Ilex paraguariensis. Next base: position 824,356 of record CAUOFW020001726.1, on the reverse strand, counting down.
ATCACCAGCAACACCAACATCAGTACTGCCACCACCACCACACTACTACTGCCACCAACCACCTTGGTCCCCTCCACCGCCATGACCACCACTCCACCATATCCATTACCACTACCATAACTACGACCATCTTGCCACCGCCACCACCCTTATTGCCTTTATCATCCACATCGTCATTGCCACCATTGTCGCCACTACCATTGTCATATCTATCACTATTACCATCACCACCATTACTATCACTATCACAACCACCACCATTGTAACCATACCACCACCACTTACCTTTGCTTCTCTACCACCACAATGACCACCATCATTCCACAATATCTGCTATCCCTACCATCATCACCCATCGCTGCCACCAATGCTACTATCTCTGCTACCACCTCTCACCTTCTCCCCCATTATCAGCACCATCACTCCACAAACCCTACTTCACTGCCTACCCACTTCCAATATTACCTTCAACATGTACCATTCTCACCAACCAACCAACCACCACAATTATTGTCACCGTCATCTTTCATCACTCTTCACCATTATCAATATTCCACCGCAACTCTCTCACCACCGCTACCATTACTATCCACTCCTACCACCACTGTCAGTAACTTTATTCTTGCCACTATCACCATCAGTCTTACTATTAGTACCCACCCACTCTAAACTAAAAAACCGCAATGGTGGTAACAATGGTTGCATGGGGATGATAGGTCACGATGGCATTATGGGACAATTATGTGTGTAGGACAGTGGTGATGATTGTGAAAAGATAATAATGATAGTTGTAGGAATAAGATAGTTATGGTAAAATGATAAAAGAGAATCACATAATTATAATAATAATAATTTTTAAACTTTAACTTATTGTATTTGTCAATCAGTTAGATACACTTTAGTACTTAATTTTCAAAGAATACCAAACATTTTATAACTTAAAAAATTCATTGTTCTTTACTTAAATTCAACGTTCTGCACTCAATACTTAATTTTTAAATTTTTTCAAGCATTGCCTAGTGAGACTGACTTCAAGCTTACACAATCTCTTACGGCAACTGTTTTGACAACTTTTCATTTAAGCACTCACCGAACACAAAAGTACCATCTAACCTATTTATTAAATTTATCTATTGTACTTATAAATGTATTTTTTATTTCACACCTAATTATTATAGTAAAGACAATTATATCCACAAAATTTAGCTAAATAAACTTTAACTAGAAAAATTTTATCAATATGACTTCCAAATTTTTTGTTGGATAAACTTTATCACTAATATTCCAAATTTTTTACTAGATAAATTTTATCACTATATATTAGTTAGATAAAATTTATTTCTATGACTTCCAAAATTTTTACTAGATAAACTTTGTTATTATGACTTGCCAGTACATTCTTCTTTTTCATTCAATTTGACAAATTCAACTAAAATTCTAATATGATGTGAAAAGAAATTGTTATTTTTAAGATGATAAACATTACTATCGAAAATTCATTATTCATTGTTATATAATAAAAGATAATAAGAGTAAAGAGCTAAACTCATATATGTTTATTTCTTTCATACCTATTAGACTTCCAAAATATTTTGAACAATTTTATTAGAAATATATATAGGTAGATATGGAAAGATAGACTTATATCTCTCCAGTAACTCTATTAATATATTTGGTCTTATATCTTTCTTCAAAATCTTTTAAAATTAGTGGTCTTGTATCTCTATCTCTTGATGTTAAGTATATTGTGGTTGTGAAGAATGGTGGGTCAACGGTATTTGTTGTTGTCAACCTGTGAGTTTTTTTTTTTTCTCTGTCAGGACATGCCTATTTTTGATATGATATTTTCTTTACTTTGTTTCCCGTCTATTTGGGTATGACTATTGCATAAACGCTCTATTTACCGTACAACAGTTTTTATAATTTGAACTAAAATTAATTTGTGTTCAATTGAATTGGTGTTCCCATAAAAGTGATAATGAATGTCTAAAAAAAGGTACTATTCATAGCATGAAAAGTTTAATCTGTTAAACAAATCTTATAATATTTAATTGTTTATTATTAGTAGGCTTGTGGTGTTTTAGGAGTCATTATGTTATGAGTAGAATTAGTTTTGTTACTAGACTTCTTGAATTCATGTGGTGGTGGAATAGTTTTAAATTAGTAAATTATATTTAAGAGTTTTTTTGATCTTATGTTATAATGCCAGGAATTTTTATTGGATTCAAGAAGCCATTGAATGCAAATATCAGCAGTATTTTGCTTCGTCAACTTCATACAATTTATATTTCTAAAAATATAATCTAAATTTTATGATCTAAATTTTTGCATGTGCAACGCACGTGTGTATTACTAGTAATATAAAATAGGACAAACTTTAATAAGTTAATCTGACAGTCTCACATAGACTCATCCAACGACTACTAATATCTCTCTCAAAATTATTCACATTGCACCGTACGTTCAGACACAGATTATCTCTAATAAGTTGTCATAAAAGCTCCATTAAGCTGGAAGTACCAAATCTTAAATATTGTCTCCAAAGTGAGACACGATATCCGCAATTAATGAAGAATGTTATTTAGATTTAATTTATTAATTTAATTATTTTTTTGCCTTTAAATTGACAATAAATTCTATTATTAAGTAACTTATTATCAATTTAATGACTATGATATATTAAATCAATAAATAAAATAAATTAATTAAAGTCCAATAATGTTTTTCACAATTAATATTATGTTGTTTGGATAAAAATGTAGTACACAAGGAAAAAATGAAATAACAATAATAATAATAATAATAATAATACTAATAATAAAAATTTGGATTTGAGAAGTTTTAAACTTTTATTTGACTTGGGATCTATCCTTATGGGCTTATGGATATACTTTAGAAATCAATAGAGATAATTTAGTTTTTGGGTGTAGGGAAAAATATCAGATAATTATAGAAACCTATTAGGACTATTATACATGTGGTTTAAATAGGGTAGTATTGTTTGATAGGTCAAACCTTTCGTATATATATAAATATATTTAGATTTGTAGAGCTTTTATTGGTGAGATGGCTTGTGGAGGGACTGCTTCGTGAACAAAGGAGAAAAGAAAGAGAAAAGGAAGGAGGAGAAAAGAAATAAAGAGTTGAATTCATTAAATGTATGAATTTATTACTTAATTTATGGATTTTATATTTTATTCAATCACATAGTGTTAGATTTATCATAAGTAGTAATATTGATGAACATAAATGGGTTTTAGTGAAAGATGCTAATTTAGTTATGTTTAGACTTAATTTAGACCGGTTAGCATTAAAGTTTTAAGGAATTTAATCAACGTGTAAAAAGGGCAAAAAAAAAGGGGGGGGGGGGGAAAGAAAGTTACTAGATCCATACGGTTGAAGAAGAACAAATTCAAAAATTATAAGTAGCTCCCATTTAGTTTTAAAGAGTTTTATTTTGACCCTTTTATTTTTCTAAACTTAATTTTGACTAACTTTTTACTTCGTAAGTTGCAAGAATAGAATTTTGAAAAAATTTATGACTGCCTTGAAAACAGAAAATTCATTTTTCAAAGAACTTACACTTTGACCCAAAAGTTTCAAAAATTATGATTTGACCCTAGAACTTTAGAAACTTTTTTTAAATAGTCCAGAATACTTCTATACCCTATTACCTCATATTAGAAAGGGTATTTATATGTAGAGGATATATTAAGTATATATCAATGGATAGGAAGTACGTATATTAAATATAAAATTGCGAAATGACAAAGTTAGGAATAAAGATTGATCGCTATATGTTATTTTGGATTAAGTGGTGATTGTATTGAATTGAGAAAGAGGGCTTTGAATTGGATTTTAGGAATTAAGGCGAATAGTTTATTACTTCTTTTGAGAGGATTTTCTATATTAAATGTGTGGGTGCGTGCGTGTGAATTTTTCATGTATATGATATATGTGTTGATGTTTGGGGTTGCAATTAAATGTTTTGAAATTGTGAACTGTTCTACATGTGAATTTTGAAAAACTTGTGGGATGATTTTATATCATTAATTTGGTGTTAAAAGAAAAATTTTGTGTGCGTTGGAACTAAAACTACAATTTTTGTGTGTATGAAAATCATGTTTATGAAACGGAGACTGGATTACCAGGTCTAAGTGGTAACAAGCGACTGGGCCAGTCATCAGACTAGTGATGACAAGAGGCTGGGCCACTTATTAGGCTAGTGGTAACAAGAGACCGGACCAATCATCAGATTAGTGGTAACAAGAGATTGAATTAGTTATCAGGCTAATGGTAACAATAGCTTGGTACAAATGTATTTGTTTTGTTACTAAACTTCTTGAATTTCATGTGGTGGTGGAATAATTTTAAATTAATAAATTATATTTAAGAGTTTTTTTGTCTTATGTTGTAATGCCAGGAATTTTTATTGGATTCAAGAAGCCATTGAATGCATAATTAGCAGTATTTTGCTTTGTCAACTTCATACACTTTGTATTTCTAAAAAATATAATCAAAATTTTATGATCTAAATTTTTTCACGTGCAACGCATGTGTGCATTACTAGTAATATAAAATAGGACAAACTTTAATAAGTTTATCTGACAGTCTCACATAGACTAATCCAACAGCTACTAATATCTCTCTAAAAATTATTCACATTGCACCGTACCTTCAGACACAGATTATCCCTAATAAGTTGTCAAAAAAGCTCCATTAAGCTGGAAGTACCAAATTTTAAATATTATCTCCAAAGTGAGACACGATATCCGCAATTAATGAAGAATGTTATTTAGATTTAATTTGTTAATTTAATTATTTTTTTTGCCTTTAAATTGACAATAAATTCTATTATTAAGTAACTCATTATCAATTTAATGACTATGATATATTAAATCAATAAATAAAATTAATTAATTAAAGTCCAGTAACGTTTTTCACAATTAATATTATGTTGTTTGGATCAAAATGTAGTACCTAAGGAAAAAAATGAAATAACAATAATAATAATAAGTTGGATTTGAGAAGTTTTAGACTTTTATTTGACTTGGGATCTATTCTTATGGGCTTAGGGATATGCTTTGGAAATCAATAGAGATAATTTAGGTTTTTGGGTGTAGGAAAAAATATCAGATAATTATAAAAACCTATTAGGACTATTATACATGTTGTTTAAATAGAGTAGTATTGTTAGATATGTCAAACCTTCGTATATATATAAATATATTTAGATTTGTAGAGCTTTTATTGGTGAGATGGCTTGTGGAGGGACTGTTTCGTGAACAAAGGAGAAAAGAAAGAGAAAAGGAAGGAGGAGAAAAGAAATAAAAGAGTTGAATTCATTAAATGTATGAATTTATTACTTAATTTATGAATTTTATATTTTATTCAATCACATAGTGTTAGATTTATCATAAGTAGTAATATTGATGAACATAAATGGGTTTTAGTGAAAGATGCTAATTTAGTTATGTTTAGACTTAATTTAGACTGGTTAGCATTAAAGTTTTAAGGAATTTAATCAACGCGTAAAAAGGGCAAAAAAAAAAAGGGGGGGGGGGGGAAAGAAAGTTACTAGTTCCATACGGTTGAAGAAGACCAAATTCAAAAATTATAAGTAGCTCCTATTTAGTTTTAAAGAGTTTTATTTTGACCCTTTTATTTTTCTAAACTTAATTTTAACTAACTTTTTACTTGGTAAGTTGCAAGAATAGAATTTTGAAAAAATTTATGACTGCCTTGAAAACAGAAAATTCGTTTTTCAAAGAACTTACACTTTGACCCAAAAAGTTTCAAAAAATATGATTTGACCTTAGAACTTTAGAAACTTTTTCTAAACAGTCCAAAATACTTCTATACCCTATTACCTCGTATTAGAAAGGATATTTATATGTAGAGGATATATGAAGTATATATCAATGGATATGAAGTACGTAAATTAAATATAAAATTACGAAATGACAAAGTTAGGACTAGAGATTGATCGTTATATGTTATTTTGGATTAAGTGGTGATTGCATTGAGGTTGAGAAAAAGAGCTTTAAATTGGATTTTAGGAATTAAGACGAGTAATTTACTACTTCTTTTGAGAGGATTTTCTATATTAAATGTGTGAGTGCGTTCGTGTGAAGTTTTCATATATATGATATATGTGTTGATGTTTGGGGTTGCAATTAAATGTTTTGAAATTGTGAACTGTTCTACATATGAATTTTGAAAAATTTGTGGGATAATTTTATATTATTGATTTGGTGTTGAAAGGAAAATTTTGTGTGCGTTGAGACTTAAACTACAGTTTTTGTGTGTGTGAAAATCATGTTTACGAAACGGAGACTGGGTTACCAGGTCTAAGTGGTAACAAGCGACTAGGTCAATCATCAGGCTAGTGATGACAAGAGGCTGAGTCACTTATTAGGCTAGTGGTAACAAAAGACGGAGCCAGTCATCAGGCTAGTGGTAACAAGAGACTGGATAAGTTATCAGACTAATGGTAACAATAGTCTAGTACAAATGTATTTAGAACTAAATGTGTGTGTGAGTGTTTTGGATTATAAATGTCTTTTCATTTATAAAGTTATTTGTGATCATGAAATTATTTTGTTTAAATGATTATGTGAGAGGGGTTAGGTACAATTTGTTGTACTTATATGTGTATTAAAGTTTATTTTCGTATATAAACTGTAATATTTATTTTCACACTTCATTAGAGGTGTTTGTTATTCACGGGTCATTGTCCTCATCCAAACATTTAACATTTTTTTTTAGATGAGTGTCAAGGTGATAAGTAGTTCCACAGATAGATAAGTGATTAGAGAAATCGAAGATTTATTTTATTGTAGGTATTCAGGAATAAAAATCTTTTATAGTTTTGAGACAAATATTTAATTATTTTTGGAATAATATTGTTTATGTTTGGAATAGTAAACCTTATGGTTTAATTATTATTTTATATTAATTTAATAATAATATTAGTAATGTTTAATTTTTTTCTCTGGTATTCATTAGGTCGATAAAATGAATTACTTTATTATTTATTTTTCGCTATATTTTACATTTATTATATATAAGATTGGTTAGTTAAACCCTTAGTAGTCGGTACGCCGCCCATGTGATCCCGGTGGGAGTGTGACAAGTTCAAAATGTGTGCCATTGAAGCTTTAAAACCTTAGGGCCCAGTAACTAGAGGAATTGCAAACCAAATGGGATCTTTATTGTTGACCGTTCTAGTAACCAATGCAGTGCACATCTGCTGTATCTCATCCAAAGCACTTCTTGGACTACGCAAATCACATTCAATAGTACAAAGAATTAAACAAACAACTTTTTGAACAAAACAATAAAACTTATGGACAACATTTATTACTACTTTTAGACTGGATATAAACGACAGCATCGACTCCTCCCTAAGTTTCACATACTAGAAGGATCTTCCGAGTTCCAACTCAGTTGAATGATAAATATCTTTCATTTAGCAAATTTAAGCTCAAAAAAACGATTACAATCCACTCACGCGATGGGTTCGAGACCCAGTTTAAGGGTAAGAAGCTAGAATGACTACCCTTAACCCAATGAGCAACTTTGTTACAACTAAGACGCCGCTGAAACGAGAGAAGAGTGAGGACGAGGGAGATTGCAATAGCAGAGTAGGATTACCGTTTTCCACAATTGCTCCAGTTAATTGCAATCTCTCTGCTATTAGAGAGAGATTGCAAGCATGTTTAAATCGCAAATATATACTAATTTATAGCTATGTACACAACTTTTACCAGTCAATAGAATTGAAAAAATGCTCTAATTATTCGAAAACAAGGGAGAGCCTAACCCTGAAACGACCACCTCCAACATTAACAAGATAACTAATTGCCAGAGAATTTGATCAGAAAATTGATCTAAACAATCATATTTACCAACAAAAAAAAAAGGGATTATGCAAGCCTATGGATGATCTTCGCTGCAAAAGATTGAAACTTTACCATATGTCTGGGTAATTGATTTGAAATTATCAATATCTCAATACAGGAAAAAAAAAATTGCAGACATACCTTCAAAACTGGCAAACTCAAACATCGAAGTTGAACGGTTTATATATGTACAATATTAGTATTTCTCTGAGTAAAATTAACAAACATCTGACCCACATGTTTCCTTTCCTTTTTTTTTTTTTTGACTCGGTGTATATCAGAGGTGGTTTTGGGGATGATGCTGTGGAAGCCTAAATCGGACCTGAGACGCCGGAGATTTAACGGCGACGCCGTGCCAACAGATACCACCCCGACACATCTCGTGGGCGTGATCGCGTGTCATCGCATACGTGGCTTTACGGGAAACGTCCCACGTCAGAGTCGCAATCAAGATAACCCCAATCACAGCCGTCGATATAATCAGCACAAACCCTCCACTGAAGCTCCGCCCTGTTACCAGCCCATACGCCTTGATCGCCGCTATCACCGCCAAGTACATCGTCGTCAAGTTCCCAACCACCGCATCAGAGATCGCCATAGATACCTCTCTCTCTCTTGAGTGTAACGAGTCTTCTTGGGAATGTTGGGATGGGGTTAGTTTTACACGGAGTGACTGTCACGAAATTGGGTGATTTTGTCAGGTCGTCTCTGCCTCTGTCTCTCTTTGAGCTTATCTTCTTCTCCTTCGGTTTTTGGTGATTTCAACAAATGAAAGTGAAAGGTACCTCGCATCATCCACTCACTGTTGTAACTTTGGCTCATTTTTGACAGTCCAAATATGACATGACACGTGTCACCGACTTGCTGTCCAATATAAATGACCTTGTTGCATACGTGGCTGTGCTACATTCCTTTGTCCACGTGGTTATGTTTAAGTTGCGAAATTTATCAGGGTTTAACATAAGCACAACAGCACTGTCATGTATATTATGTATTGTCAATAAAAAATTATATGCATATCAAGTGACAGTTCTCCTTGTTTGGACAGCCCAATGCACGACGTCGTTTTGTCATTTCGCTTACTAAATACAAACTAATTTATGCTATTCTATCTTTAAATAAAATATCTCATTCTCAATCAATTTTACCATTCATACACTTTCCACATATTAACAATCTATTCGATTCACATGCTACTAAAATCAAATAAAAAAGCCTCTATTTTTATTTTAAAAAACTAGTAATTATCTATGCCTGAAGGCATAGAGTAATCAAAATTGATAAACAATAAACATATTTGTATTTATATCTAAAATTAAATCACGAACATAGAAAAAAGATAAATGAATTTAAGTATCGATTTTATAGTGGGAGTGAGAGGTGGTGGGTGACAATGATGGTGGTAGGAGACGGGTGATGATTGTGGTGGATGGCAATAACCGTGATGGTGATGGCGATGGTGGCGGCGACGGTGGTGACAATGAGGGCGACGGCGATGGTGGTGGTGGACGACTGTGGTGATGGTAAAGGACAGTGATGGTTTTGGTGGATGACAATGACTATGATGGTGGTGGCGGTGGCGGTGGCGGTGAGGGTGACGACAGTGGTGGGTTTGGTGCTGGTGATGGCAGCGGCAGCGGCGGCGGTGGTGGCGGCGACAGTGGTGGTGGTAGAGGTAGTGGTGGAGCAATTTCAATCACTATTTGTTTTAAGTATTTATGAAAAATAATTTGTAAAAGTACTTTTAAAAAGTCACTCCAAACACACTCATAAGGACTTATTTTTCCTATTAAATTTAGGATGTTAATATTAACCGTTAGATTAACTTTGAAGTAAAATTTGAAGCGATCTCAACAGCGAATTGTAAAAGTTATTTTATTTATCTTTTAAGATTTGAATTATAAAATATTTTATTATATAGATATACAAATAGAATATCAAGAAATAAAAATCTCATTTTTTTAAAACATACCAGCTGAATGAGTTTATTATGATATCCGTGTTTAACAGATATTTTCAATAATTCATATTAATAATTGATTGTTAAAATTTATTAATTTCATATTAAATATTCTATCGAGATTGGTATGACTAATTGGCAGTTAGAACTTGGCAATCATGGGCGGGTAATAGCCAGCTTTCTATTGGCACTACGCTTTGATTTATAACATATAATATTCAAGTTTTATGAGTAATACAGCGACCCTTCTCCAACCCTGTGTTAATTAGATAGATTTTTGCCCGGGGGGGGGGTATTTTTGTATCTAATTAACAGCATGACCCATGCTACTTGAATTTCAATATTAATTGAAATTTTCAATTAATTTAATAATTATAATAAATTAAATTTATAAATTATAAAAATAAATTAAGGTTAAACAATATTATTCACAAGGAACAGTCTTCATATTGAAGTGCGTCTGTGTATTGTATAAAGTGTACAATGCAACTCCAGTGAATAGCCTCAATTAGTAATAGAGACGAGTTATAATTCGAATTAATCTCGTACTTTGCATTGAAAGGGATTTATATTGGAGTAATACATTAAATATTTAACAAGTGTATGCTTTAAGCAAGTACTTTTTATGATTACTAATTGATATCTTAGTGTGTTGCATGTAGACAATTGATACAAAAAATAATTTACTCAATTTTTCTTTTCAATAAAGCATTGCATAATTATTGCTTTGATAAATAAATTAAAAAAATAATTTATCACATAATTATCAATATCGTTAATAATTCAAAATCATACAAACTTGAAACTTTCATTACATTTAATTCTTGGATTATTTCTTATGTTTTACATACGATTTTGACACATTTTTTAAACAATTTCCTAAACTAATAAGAAAACTGACTTTACACTTGATTGTTAAACTCTTGTTGAAGATTGTTTTCCTTTTGCTATGTTACAAGAGATCATACACACATTCCTAAGTTTAAATACACACATTCTTTGTTGTCTTCTTGAATATTCCTTGTTGAGTAATAAACTAAGTTGAATAACCCCATTGTATAAGACGTAACAATCAATTTAAAGATTATATACCTTTTGTGAAATTGCCACAAATCCAAAATCAATGTACAAAATTTGAAAAACAATCTTGACAAAAAGACACCTAAACTCTGCCCATAGAACATGAAAACACTCCTATTTAAAGCACTCGAGTCAAAATACAAAATCAATTCGTAGCAAGCAGATATTCAGGCCATGCAACGAACATAAAACGATTAGAAATATACCATTATGATACAGGATTATTATAACAAAAGCAATCCAATGGAAATGGTACTTGTTTCTAGTAGTTCTCGTCCCCATGGCCATGAGAGGCATTGCTAAACTGGAGCATAAAGGAATAAAAAAATCTACAAAAGCTGCTGCTAAATCCTGTAATGGGAAAACTATTGAGTACCACAAACAAACTGAAAGAGAGAAATAAACGGAGAATTACGCTCAAATCTTTTAAAGTTTGTCATTTAATCATTCAAATTCTTTGATATTTAAAATATTATACATAAAACCTCTGAAGTTTGTACGCACATAACACTTAGACCCCCTGAAATTTGTGGGTATATAATACTTAGATCTGTTAAATTTAAAATATTATACTTAGACAAAAAATACTCCAATCAAATATCAAATATCAAATATTTTAAATTTTATAACTAAAATTCATGTTTTATTGTATCATTTATTGAAATAAATTCAAAAATAAAAAATTCAATTTTTTCTTAAAAAATTATAATTAATATACAATTATATTGTCTATTAAAATTTAATTTAGTCGTTTAAATGACCAAATTAAAACACTAAACTACCTCAATTAAATCTAAAAGATATTGTATCTATTACAATTTGATTCTTTATTTAATTTTTTAGTTTTGTTCTGATAGACAGTATAAATATATACTAACTATGTTTTTTTTTAAAATAAATTTTTATTTTTGATTTTATTTCAATAAATGACATAATAGAATATGAATTTTGGATGTAAAATTCATGTTCTATCATGAATGACTTAGACTTATTGTTTAATTTTTTAGTTTTATTCTAATAGATAATATAATTGTATACTAATTATGATTTTTTTTTAAAATTAAAAATTATTTTTAATTTTATTTCAATAAATGATACAATAGAACATGAATTTTGATTGTAAAATTTAAAATATTTAATATTTGATTGAAATTTTTTTAGTCTAAATATAATATTTAAATTTAAAGGTTCTAAGTATTATATATCCACAAATTTTAAGGGAGTCTAAGTATAATTTATTAACAGATATATTTACAACAAGGGTCTAAGTGTTATGAGCGTACAAATTATAGAGAATTTATGTATAATATTTTAAATGTTATGGGGTCTGAGTGATTAAGTGACAAATTTCAGGAGATTTTGATGTAATTCTCCCAAAAATAAAATGGGGGGAGAGAGTTGCGTTATGGGGTGGAAAGAAATCCATAAACATGTATGATAAAGTATGATAAGTAACAAATTTTTGGAGATCTTGATGTAATTCTCCCAAAAATAGAATGAGGTAGAGAGCTGCGTTGTGCGGTGGAGAGAAATCGGTAAATATGTATGATGAAGTCTGTCATAGCATTTACTTTCATCATAATGAATTAGAAGTTAAGTGGGAGAGGGAAGGGCTCTACCAAATGCAAGTGCATTTACTGGTCTTGATTGAGAGGTGATTGTTGGCAGATGGAAGAGCCACCCAATCCAACCATCAGAAGTGGGAGTAGTTTGACTTTTGACATGAATTCTATCCCATGGTGTGTTTGTTCTAAACATTAGGGGCGTGTTTGGATAATCAATAAAGGTAGAAATGAATTGGATTTTTGTCTCCTAACCCATTCTATCTAAACCTACTCCAGCATTTTATTGGATGGGTTTTGTATGCTATTCAATTCAAATCATTGGTTGGCAAGGAGCAATTGAACCTTAGCTTTTGTAAATATTTATCATTCTATCCATTGACATGTCCAATTCAAGAAAAATCAACACTCTCCAAATCCACCAGAACACCATCAAAGAATAAGTCTAAACAATCAACACTCTCCAAATCCATCACAGTCGACAACCCATCCTCGCCCATTAAGAAAAACCAAAATCAGATCCCACCCCACCCCTCTATTTCACCCGGTTGAAGCCATTGCTTTTGTCTTCCCAAGTCCTTCTCCAACCTTCTTATAATATTTGGCGGTTATACCACCACCACTAGAACCACTCTTTTTGTAAATCCCAACATGTCTATACTATCAACAATCATCCTATTAGTTTCATTCTACTTTTAACGTCTTTATTTACATCCTAAATCAAACTATAAGAATAATAAGTATAAAGGGCTAAATAATGAAAGAGAAAAAAAAAATGACATTTACATTCTCATCAACGAGGTAGCTTAGAGGAATTTAAGAAATATTTTTTTTCTAAATATACTAGTTCTACATTATGTTGTTATGGATGATTCTAGGAGACGGAGAGTAATTTGGTTTTGGTTAATGAATGATGCTAGACATAGATCTTTATGAAAGTCATCCTACCTATATTGGAGATGGGTACGAGATAGGATTTGTGACAAAAGACACCCAAACTCGAGTTAGACAAGTATAGAAGAACCAAGCAGTCTGACAAACTACTTTTCACTAATTTGATCATAACTGTTTGTTGGAAAGTCCAAATTGCGCACCGTTATTTGTGTTAGAACCCTAACTCGTATATCTTTCCAACCATATAGGTCACACATACTAGAAATACCTGAGTCAAATCAGTTTATTCTCTGAGTTGACCAAAAATCTGCACTATGGTGTTCATTGGATAGTAAAGTGTAGTGTTTTCTTCTTAGACTTTGAAGGTGTAAACCCCCACATGTTTATATTAATATAGTAATTTACTTGTTTAGTGATTTGTATATATTTAATGACGTACGAATAAACCATATATATTGAAACCATAAAAATTTGGGATAGCCGTTAGCACATATGGCGGTTCGGAGGAATAAAATAGTAATTGAGTGTAAATTTATTTTAATTTTGAAATAAATCATAAAAATAAATATTTTTAGGTTAAAATAACATTAAAAATGAATTCGGAATATCGAAAAACCTTAGGGTAGTCATATGGATCAAATTGGAGATTTTTAGTAGCAAAATCGTAATTTTGGAAAAAACCTAAATTGCAGCCTGTGAACAATAACCCGTCGGGATTGCTGTGTTTAAAACACAGATTTTAGCCCATTTGCCTCTATTTCTTTCACTCCACTCTCACCCCAAACCTTTTAGCACCCTAGGAGAAGATAGAGGAAAGGGAGAAAGGAGGTCTCTTAAGCTTGAGTTTTGGTGTGGAACTTTGATTCAAGGTATGAGAATTCTTCCTATTCTCTTACATTGAGGTTAGAGTTAGTTTATATGTATTCTTTTGGCCTAAAAATCTTAATTACTTGTTATTATATACTTGACTCTTGGTATCCTTGCATTTATTGGCATGTTTTAAACATTTTGGTGGTTGGGTAACTATTAAAACTCATTTACTTGCTTCAAAACCTAGTTTTCAAGAAAAATGGGGTTTTTCCTTAATTTCTCCATTATTGTTGATTCCGAAAACTCTAGTGCTTTGTGTTGAGTAATGAAATAATATTTATGATGATCTCATGCTTTTCTTTTATAATGTTTTATTGGGATTATTTGATTCTCTTGTGATTTGAGAAATACCCATGTGATTGGGGGTTTATGAAATTATTTTTATTTGAGAAAATAGTTGGTATTGTATCTCTTGTGTGGTTGTGGGGATAAACATGAGTTACTATTGATCGGGTATCATGGAGTGGGTAGACGACTTCTTACTCCGTGTGGGTTGAACTATTCCTACTACTCGTAATGGGGTTAGTGTCTTGCGAAGGCTAAACCATTATCACTCACATGGTATCGTGGAAAAAGGGAATTGTGTGGTTTGTACGTGGGTCATGATATTTTCGATGGTGACCATGTGAAATCTTACTTCATACCTGAGATACGAATACAGAAAAAAGGTTATTGTTTATTGTACCATAAATGGTTTCTACAAGAATCTTGGGAAGTATGGAATTCCGCAGGAACTTGGGAGAAACGATTTATGGTGGAATGGACTAGTTGTTGGATATTGGATTCATTTATATCTTAAATTATTGTGGTGCTTAAATTTGAGATCTGTTTAAATGTCCTGATTTTTATTTTCAAAGTTATATATGTTATTTGTGAAATGAGACCGACCTGTTTTATATAATTTTTTTAAACCTTGTTTGAGTTGGGAGGATTTTGCTACAGAGCTTCGTGCTCATCCCCTACTGTTAAACATTTTTCAGATTTGGTGCTAGAGGAGGACCTCGGAGCAGACGAGCCGGGGCATGGGGAGGCCCCAACCAAGGGGATTCTAGAACCCGAGGTGGACATCTAGGGCTATAGTTATTTTTGTATTAGACTAAGAAATCTTATTTACGATCATAAATAATCTAGTATTTTGTTTATTCCGTTACTAAAGTTGAGTGTAATTCTTTTGGGATGTAACTGTCATAACTTGACTTATTCTTTTTAGGATGATATTGTGGATAGTACATATGATGAATGAAATATTTTTATTTGATGGTTAAATGGACCCGATGTGGTCAATGTAGTATAAATGCACAAGTTGAATTTTTGGGTAGAGCTTCCCGTACAAAGGAGACTCTGCCCGAATTTTGTTAAATTAAGAATGTTTGTAAATCATGGATTTATTTAGTTGCTCTCATGATATGAATGGTTTTAAATGGTAATGCTGTTCAGGATGGTTTTTGGGGCGTTACACTTTTTGGGCTCATACGTTACTGGGTCTGAACTGTTATCCCACTGATCTGCTAATGATGTTCCATGTGAGTTGTTTCTTTCCATCCTAACCCAACAACTTGATTGATGAATGTATCTTTGTCTGTATGTGTGTGTGTGTGAAAGAGAGAGAAAGATGGAGAAATTTTGCAGGGACGGAGAAAGAATAGGAGGGAGGAAGTAATACCTACCACCAAAATAGAAATGCCGCCACCACCACCACAACATGGGATGCCTCTATTACCACCACAATAGAAACACCCACCACCACCACAAACATGTCTCAAATTTGAAAGACAGAGAGAGGAGTTAGGGTTTCAAAATCATCCAGCATCTCATTAGATTTGAGAGATAGAGAGGGGAGTTAATTTCATAACAGAGGCTAGGGTTTCTAAATCATCCACTATCGTGGTGGTACGCGTGACAATGAACAGTGTTGACTGTGAACGATGGTGACCATGAACGGTGGATGTTAGGGGTGGTGCGGGTGAAGATCTCTTCTTTGTTTGGTCCAAAGACAGAGAGAGTAAAAGAGAAAGATAGACAAAGAGATAAAGAGTGAGAGAGAGAACGATGTGGTTCACTTCTTCGTTGCCTTCACAAAGCGAGAGATAGAGACTTCTCTCAACCCAGGTGGAGAGGAGGGGTAAATATGTTATTACCCCTTTATAACCTGTCGACTGGAATTGAAACCCATGGTGGAGGTGGGTTAATTTTAACCCATGTAGAATGGTTAAAATGTACTGTAGCATCCGGGTCAAGAATAGACCCGGAATTTATATCCTAGCTCAATTTAACTTCCCAAACAAAGGATTTTGTGGGACTCATTGCCTTATTAACCTATTCTTATGGATGTTAACTCACCTTAACCCACTACCTAAACACACCCTAGGAAGGATTGAATTGGACAAATTCATCTATTTCATACTCATCAATTCGACCATTAGACTAATTACAGTGATAATATATCCTTATTCCATATTTGCTTCAAACATTAAAAAGTAGTGGACCCATATTTATCTCATCCAATACTTTGTTTGGATAAAGTATTGAATGATGGTATAAACATTAAATTACTAAAATAAAATCAAGATAAAGAATAATATTTATATCCTAGATATTTTTCATGGTAAAAATGTATTTTGTACAAATACTCCCCAACCGGAGTATTTAAACCCATCAAATAGATGAGTTTATTTAAAAGGCTAGATGTGGGTTTAGAAGTACTATTCATCCAGGTTGAGAATATTTTTAAGTGACAATATTGGGCTCAATATGTAAATTTAAACATAGGTATAAAGGGAATAAGGTGGCCAGACATTTTTTCCACTCCCTCCTTCCTAATTCCTAAAAGAAAGACATCCCATGAGTGTGTTTGGATGGTAGGTTAATGTGGGTTAACACCATAAAGATAGGTTATTAAGACTGTGGGTCCCATAAATCATTTGTTTGGAAAACATTTTTTGAGACTGGATAACAATCCCGAGTCAAACCTTGACCCGGTTGTTACAGTACAAATTACCTCTCCTACATGGGTTAAAGTTAACCCACCTCCTCCCTGGGTTTAAATCCCAACCGACTAGACAAGCTGAGTAATTACTTGTCTATCCCTCTATTTCTTTTTTTGTTTCAAGGCTGTGCAGGCGACGAAAACACTGTTGGCTGTTGGTCTCTGGTATCTCTCTCTCTCTCTCTTTTTGAACCAAGATGGAAGTAGATCTGGCTCACTATGGAGATCCAAATCTGCTTCAATCTCATGGTCGATAGAGATCCAGATTTATTTGCCCCCTCTATTTCTCCTGTCGCTCTCGTCCAAGCATCATTGTGAGAGCTTGTCCATGGGTTGTTGCACAGAGGTGAAAAAGAAGACGAAAAGTGAAGAGCCTTTGTGTACCGAAGCTTGCTTGATGAAGTACTCGATCAAAGAATTTTCTTGTTTTTGTTCAATATCCATCTTTCAAAATTTTTGTAGATACACAGATAATATATATATATATATATATATATATTTTATGTGTGTGTGTGTGTGTGAATAAAACTAAGCTTCAATCGGGTGCTTTGTTGAAGCAGAGAGGCAAAGTTGAAGCTTAAGGGAGGTGCAGACCATCTGTCTGAAGCAGAGAGGCAAAGTTGAAGCTTAAGGGAGGTGCAGACCATCAATGGCAGACAGATGGTTCTAGCTTTTGGGGTTGAGGGATTTATCTAGGGAGAATTACATTTACATCCCCTAAAATTTGTCATTTAATTATTCTGATATTTAAAATATTAAACACAAATTCCCTCAAATTTATACGCGCGTAATACTTAGACACCTTAAATTTAAAATATTATACTTAGACTAAAAATACTTCAATCAAAGATAGAATATCAAATATTATTTTACAATCAAAATTCATATTCTATTGTATTATTTATTGAAATGAAATTAAAAATAAAAATTTAATTTTTTCTTAAAAAATCGTAAATATTATATAATTATACTATCTATTGAAATAAAACTAAAAAATTAAACAAGGGGTTTAAATCATATATAATTTTTATATGTTTTTAAGTATATGTGAAAAATGTATAATTTTATTAGAATAATCCACTGGTCGAAACATATTAAGGCAAAGATTGTTTGCCTTTCTCCCATTGTAATCAATTTTTAAGAAATGAAACAAAGTGTTGATTTGTTTGAAACCAAAAAAAAAAAAATATATATATATATATATATATATATATATATTTAACTTTCCTTATTTTTATATGTTTTTATGTATATGTGAAAAATGTATAATTTTTTTAGGCTTGGATGGGTTAACCAAACATAGGATACGATTAGTTTGGATTGGAATGAATAAAGTCATGGGTAGAATGATAAACTACTACAAAATTATTTGTAATCTATGGAGCCTACTAAATTATACATTTATTTCCCAAACAAAGGTTAGGATTGGATATAATCTTTGGTTAGAGTTTTAAAGTGGATGAGTAAGTTTGACTTGGATTGGTTAGGATATAAAAAAGGAAAACCTACCCTATTCCACCTCATTACCCAAACACACCCCATATGTATAAAGAGAGAAACGGGCTAAGGCAAAAAAAAAAAGTGAAAATTAGAAGTGAGTCCCCTTAGATATACTTGTTTGGAGATAAGTCCTGTAAGAAAACATATAAGTGGCTAAGTTCATGTTTAAAATTATATGTAATGACTTAAGTCTATTTTTTTTTATCTCAAAAATATCATTCCTTAAAAGGAAGTTAATCTTTTATTTCTCATATCTATCTATATCCATATATAAGTTAAGAGTTTGACTAACACTAAAATTTTTCCTCTCTCTTATTTATATATATATATTTAACTTTAAAAAAAATACTATAAATTTGAATAGTAAAATTCAAATTCATGTTACTTTTTTTTTTATTATGTTACTGTTCATATTACTGTTTTTGTTGAGTATATATTACTGTTCATGTACTATTATTTTTGAGCATGTTATTGTTTTTGTTGAACATGTTACTACTATTATTTTCCTAAATATTAATATTCAATATTACTACTTTTTTTTTGAATATTACTATTTTTTGTATTTGAATGGTACTATTTTTTGCGTTTGAATTTGAGAGAAATAATTATTGTTAAGTATGTTACAGTTTTTATTATGCATGTTAATATTTTTGTTGAACATGTTACTGTTGTTATTTTTTAAAAATATTAATATTGAATGTTTCAATTTTATTTATGTTTAAATATTACTATTTATATTGTATATATATATATATATATATATACACTAGTTATTGCCCGTGCCTGAAGGTACTATATAAAAAATTTGGACCCATAATTTTTTTAAAAATTTGGCAAAATTTTTCACTAAAACAAAACCCCAAAAATAACCAATATATGTACACAATTGTTGAAAATTTTAATGAGACAATAAAAGACGGGGCTTTGCAGGGAAGCCCTGTTACAAAATGGAAGCTAAGACTTCAATGTATAATTGCATTGGCCAAGCAATGTCATTGGTCGAGTTATATATGACTTATAAATTTCAGATCTAATACACTTTCACATTTTTATTCAAAATAAAAAATCTATTATAACTTAAAGTTGGCCAAATTATTTCGGACATCCCAAAATCATTCTCGAGTAATTGATAGTGCCTAAAGGCATTCACGTAATATTAAAAAAAAAACATCACCAAGAAAATATGAGAATCCCATTAAAAAAAGTTAATAATTGGTTTTAACACCAGCTATCACTCCACAAAAGCCATTTGTCTATAGTTTTAGGACTATGCAACTATAAACAACCAAACACATTTGAATTTCTTCCATGATGAAGCATATCCAAATCTATCTAGATCTATCCATGAGTTGGAACAAAGACGATGTATTCATGGATAATTTAAAATCTTAGTTAGGGCGAATTAGGACATCTTCAATCCTTATTCAAATTTAAATTTAAGTAAAAAAATCTAAAAAACTTGTTCCAGCCCTTATTCAAACTTATACAAAATTAAGGAAAACTTATTTTTTTACTTAAATTAAGGGAAACTCAAATCTTTAATGGTGAAATTTCACCATCTTTTAAAGATCCAATGGTTATCCTTACTCTCATTTAAATTTGGGTTTGCCATCATTTAAATTTGGGTCTCTCCTTCTTAAAATTTGAGTTTGTCCATTAGAGTCATTTATATCAAATCAAGCTTTTTACTCAAATGTTAATTTAAATTTAAGTAAAAATTTGAGTTATGGTTGAAAATGCTCTTAGAGCCTTATCCCTTGTTCGGACAAAATACATTTACTAAAAATATTCCAAATTTGTAGGATGAGGATCACTTTCCAAATCTTCTATCCATTGCATAATGAGTAATATTATTGGGATCTAAAAAATTAACCTTATTTATTGACATAATGTCATGTCAATTGATAAAATCCCAATGAAAAAGTCCAAAAGTTATAGTCACAATAATACTATTAGACCACCTCACTATCATATTATTAAGTTAACAAATTAGATCTATTTTTTAAGTCTCAATAACATTACTCTTGTACAATAGACATCTTCATTTATTTAAATTCCAAGAATCTCGCCCATTAGGAAGAAATATCGTCACTACTACAACTTTAGAATCGATCACGTAAGTGCAGGTTGTGCAAAGTAATAAATTTTTCGGGAGTCCGAGGTCGAACCACAAGGAATTGAAAAAATAAGAGACATAAAACAAATAAAAAGTAAACTTGTAAGAACAATTTATTTAAGAGATTGTTGAATTGAGAAAATATTGATTGGAGTAATTAAAACAATATAATAAAAATACTAGAGCATCAGGTACTCCCTCTCAATTACATACAATAATGATTAAGGACTCAAAACTTAACTTGGAACAAGAATCAAATATCGGTTGATTCGAATAATAAATCAAGTAAAAAAACCAAAAGTTATAATCAAAAGATTATTTAGGAACCTGAATAATCATCCAATTATATTATTTTATGAAATAATGATAATTACCTCAAGCATGAAATAACCAGTTATTTACTCGCAGAAAAATTCAAGCAATCGATGTACATGGCACAACAACTCAAGGATTTTTACATAGCAAAAACTTTGCTATAAGATCAGAAGTTAAATTAACAAAATATCATAAATCATTAAACTCATAGAGTCAATAACATTACCGTACTTCATTGAGAGGTTCTCCCTGACCCTCGCTTAGCCTTTTAGCCAGACATGACAAACTAAAATTAAAAAAGAAAAGATGAGAAAAGAATCATCTAAATCCTAGATGAAAACCCTTATTTATACTAAAAATAAATTGTAAGTATAAGTAGAAGATATAAAGTTGTCTTGGAAGGAATTCCTTTTCAAAAAGAAATCTTGTAAGGTTAAATTCTGTGAATAAAATCTTTGGGGCGCAGGTACAAAATCTGTCCAGATTTTGAGCTTAGATTTCGCATATTTAGAGGTTGAATCACGAAAATTTCGTGAAATACACTTTTTTAGCCCTTGAAATCTTATTTCCAGCCCCCAAAAATCAAGTAAATCGGAAATCAAAGTCAAAAGTTATAATCAAAATACTGAAGACGTGTCAAATCTTTATTCTTCTAGGATACTTTCCTAATCCAACTTTAAATGAGTTTTCTTCTATCTTGGACTCTTATAAGAATTAAATTGCTGTCATATCTTCAATTCTTCCTATTCAATCTTGACTCTTCAATCCTTATCAATTGCAATTCTTCATCTAGTGATTGATTCACTTGCATTATCCATTATTATTTTAAATCTACCAATTTACCTGTAAAATAAACCAAACAACTAGAAAAAGTATCAAACTAAAAAATCAAGAAATTCAACACATTTAATCACAAATAATATGTAATTAACCAATCATTAAATATAATAAAATAACAATTTTAATGATTAATCAGTCACTTGTTAATGCAGCTGGATGTGGAGAGTCAAGAAAATGCATATATGCCAGTAAACTTTACAATCCGATGCCAAATTACTCTTTCCAAAATTTCACCACTACAATCGTTATAGACATCGTGTCTAAAACAGATACAAAACGTCTTCCAGACCAAGATCCTCTATTAACTCCCCAAAATTCGAGATTGTCCATGCATAATCCAATCAAACTCTTGCACTCCACCAAATCTGTAGTCATAGCTAGCTGACAGAAGTCCTTCCAAAGGACTATTATTTTGTTGCTTCCATAATTCATAATAAAATTTGGATCTAGACGTAAAACTACACATTTATTTGTAATGATATGCACTTATAACTTAATTGGCATCAAACAACACATTTATTTATTTATTAAGTAAAACCCATGTAGGGTAAACTTTATTAATGACAAAATTATAAAGAAAATAGGGGAGGACATAAACCTTGCCCTTTACATAAAAAAGAAATTTAAGAGTTTACTTTAAGTGCAATTACATGTATTATCATATTCTTGATGCCCAAATCTTCTTTAGAAGCCCCATGGCATTTCTTTTCAAATGCTTGAAATCCATTCACCCAAAAAGTCCATTTGCTTTCAACGAAAATTTCCTTCACATGGTAGGTCCCATGGCAAAGATCATATTTCATGTAATTCCTTGTACCTTCCCTAACTTTTAGTATGACTCAAGCTGCCTCCACTTGATAATTAAGGCAAGATTTGGTGGGCAGCAGATCTCCCATTCTGCTGAGCAATCCAATATTCCTTGCAATATTGATGAAGAGTCAGTTGAGCAGTCCAATATCAATGAAGAGTCCAGTTGCAGCAGTTAGAGGCTTCCTGCTTAAAAATGTAAACCTTAAGGTACTGGACAGATTTAAGGAGCATGCTACTTTGTAATCCACGAAGAAAAACCAATTGCAAGAAATAATGAAGGCTGCATTAATGTAGCAGCTTAGAACAGTGAGCATTCCAGCTGCAGCATAAAATCTAGTTCAGCTGCAGCAGCCAAAAAAATTCCAGCTTGCACAGTAATGTGAACAGTGGCATCTAGGCAGCAGCAGTAAATGCTCAATGAAAAGGTCCAGCTAGGCAATTAACTGCATCTGAATTACAGTAACATGAATTCCAACTACAGCAAGGAGTCCAACTGAAAGACCCAAGAGGAGTCTACTTCGTTAAGACTTTCTTTGAACCATGATATAGACTTACAGAAAACCTCCATGAAACCCTCGAATCAACTCCATCAATGTCTGAAACCACTAAAAACTAAATTGCAGCCAAATCAAGGCCAACAAAAAAAGACACTAAAAAACCAACAAATGAGCTTTAGATAAGGGAAGCCAAATCCTTTCTTACAATTAGCTCTACAACAAAATGAATGGTTTTGTTATTTTGAAATTCTCTACCACTGAAATTTTCTCAAGCACAATACTTCTTATATAAAAAAAAAAGATAGATAGGCATTTTTATAAACAAATCAAAACAGTAATAAAGGTTTTTCTTTAATTGAAGTGAAATAACTAACACTTTGCATACAACCATTGAAGTTGAGCTCATCGAACTATTGGGCTTCAATGGAAACTTCCATAGGTTTATAGAGAATGAGTGCAATTAACGAATTATCAAGTTCAATAACCCAAGAAAGTTCCAAACGACAAAGTTCAATGAACTAAGGGTCAAAGAATTCAAACCTTGGGTGTGTCGAAACCACAACACCCTCAAACCACATGTGACATCATTCACCAATAGACCCAAGAAGAGTGTGTTGGAAATCGGTCCGCCTAATCAATTGCAAAGTCTAACCATGACTTGATAGAATCAAGTGCATAGTTTAAGTGAGGAACAACATACTTCAAATAGCATGGACAAATACAACTTGAAGGAACAAAGAAAATACTCTCGTAGAATTTTGTATATTTGATTTGTTATCGATATAAACATGAATAGAAAATTTCTCCAGTAAAATAAATCTAAGAATGTCAAGTTAATCAATATTAGACAACATTACAATTAAAGAGTATGCTACAAATTTAAATAAGCAGGAATACAAAATCTACACAATAAAATTAATCTAAAAATATCAAGTGAATTAAAATTAGAAATACCCATTGACGATGATAGCCTTATGGTCGTTTGACACAATGAAATCAATAACCACACCAGTACACCACCAACACTACATTCAGCAATACCAACTTCAAACTCATGGTGAAGCTTGTGTTTTCCTTCACAAAGCAAACATTCCCCACACAAACATACACCTATTTATTATTGTGAGAATTTACATCGAATAGTTGGGTGCCACTATATTTTCCCAAGTGGTAAAAATGGATTCAAAATAGTGTTTCTTGCTAATAAAACATAGACACAAATGGGCACTTGAATGAATTGAGGGCAGCAGCTGAACAGTCACGTGAACAGTGATTGTTCCAGCTGCTGCATACAGCTGAGGGATACAATATCTGCTGTCAATACCACAAACATTTGAGGTTTAGAGAGATGGGTTAGAGTGTGTTGTCGGAGTTGGTGGTGTGGATGAACAAAGAATGGTTGGATGTCTGTCTTTGGCAGTTGGTGTGGATGAACTGCCTCTCCTATTCACCATAGTCTACACTCTATAGTAGAAGCCCTCTGCCCAGGGAATGAAACCTTGATATGGATTCTATGGTATAGAGGCGTGATATATTCGGAGAGAGAGGCAGAGGCAGAAGAAAGAGAGAGAGGCGTATCTTACAGAGGCAGAAGTGAGAGGGAGAGGCGTGAAACAGACGCATGTGTTGGTCTAACTCTTAACATATATAAGAATATAGATAAATATGAGAGAGAAAAGATTTTAATGTTAGTAAAATTCTTAAAATTTAAGAGTTTTTAACTTTTAATTTTATTTCACTTTTACAGGAAATGGATAGTATAGTAAAATTGATAAAAAATAGACTTTATAACAAATAAATTTATTTGACAGATTTAAGTCCAAACAAGTCCATATAAGAGGACTGATCTCAAAATTTTTAAAAAAAAAAACACAAGGACTAAACCTCTCAAGAGAGAGAGAGAGAAGGGCCAAGCCAGAACCCACAGGCCACCAGAGGACCAAACATTCGAGTTTGGACTCGCACATCAATCTGGACCAACAAAAAATCATCATGGATTAACTATCAATCCATGGGTGGTCTGCAATATAATTCACGTAACCTACAACATCTGAGACGACCTCGGTCTTCTTATTCGTCTTCTAATCCCTTCGGAATCTTCCAAACAGTAACCCTTGTTTCTCCACGTCTAAAGAGGTTAGGGAAACCAATAATGTACCACCACGTGGAAACGATCGGCCACGCTGGCCATACCGGACCAATCATAAAGTCCTAACTCGTGGCAGTGCAGGACACGTGAGATCGCAGGTCTCTCCTTCTTGCTCTTTAACTTCACTATTATAAAATCGGTCACGCGACGAAGGGAGGTTGAGATTTATGCATTAGGCGACTCGCAGAGTAGAAGCTACAAAAGAAATTGTAAAGAACGATGAGGAAGTGGACGGTACCTTCCGTTCTGTTTCTGTTATGCCTTCTCTTTCTCCTTCCAGATCAAGGTACGTTGGAGTTTAATGTCCGCCATTATTACATCTTCGAATTTTCATACAAACAAATAGTAGCTTGAAAAGGAGAAATTTTGAGGTTTTTTTTCTGTACAATTACAAATTCTAGATCTTGAATTCCTATTTTAGTGGATCTAGCATTGCGCGAAGATAATTTCTTCATTATTTCGGTGTCAATGATTCTTGCGTTTGATTTAGTTGGGTTTTAGGCCTAGATTTGCTCTTCAATGTGGATTTGTCTGTTTGCTAATAGCGAATGGATTCGTTTTTATGTAGTCATTGAATTTGCGTTGCTGTGATCTTCTGTTCTTTAGGTCGGAAGTTGCATGCAAATGCAGAGGGTGATTCTGACGCTCCAGTAGATCCACCAAAGGTTGAAGAAAAGATCGGCGCTGTTCCAAATGGTTTATCCACCGATTCTGATGTTGCTAAAAGGTACGCCAACTGCGTATTGTTTGATTCGTTCATTCTCATCCTTTTCCTTGAGTGGTAGGGTATTCTGAAGAGTGTCTTATTTTTTTATTCAGAGAAGCTGAGTCGATGTCCAAGAAAAATCTCCGCGCAAATGCGGAGAAGTTCGAGTTTCAGGCTGAGGTGTCTCGGCTTATGGACATCCTTATCAACTCTCTTTACAGCAACAAGGATATTTTCTTGAGGGAGCTGATCTCCAATGCTTCTGACGTAAGCACATCTCTGTCTTTAGGAAAATTTGGGATGTCATTTATAAAAGATTTGTTCTAATGATACAATTGATTTAATTTCAGGCACTGGACAAGATTAGGTTCCTCTCACTCACGGACAAGGAGGTGTTGGGTGAAGGTGATAACACCAACCTTGAGATCCAGGTTAGAAATTGTAGACTTTGCTTGATGTTTGTAGTCTCGAGCAATTCTGAAATTTGGAACTTTCTAAATTATATATCTTACACAATGCAGATTAAATTAGACAAAGAAAAGAAAATTCTGTCAATCCGTGATAGAGGTATTGGTATGACGAAGGAAGATTTGATAAAGAACTTGGGGACCATAGCTAAGTCGGGAACTTCAGGTATCTTTCTTTTATGACAGTGGAAATTATTTCAGTTACAAACATGACTTGAGTTTTTGCTGTAATTGAAAGCAATGAATGATTGTCATTAGTTGAACGTAATCTTCTATACAGCTTTTGTGGAGAAAATACAGACAAGTGGAGACCTCAATCTCATTGGGCAATTCGGTGTCGGGTTCTACTCAGTCTATCTTGCTGCCGATTATGTAGAAGTCATTAGCAAACATAATGATGACAAACAGTATGACGTCTGGAGCCTTGTGTTTCAATGAATTTTGCCCCCTATTTTTGTCATTTGTGATGGAAAGTTTATTCTCCGACACCTGTTCTTTTTCGTTGGGTTTCAGGTATGTGTGGGAGTCAAAGGCTGATGGAGCATTTGCAGTTTCTGAGGATGTGTGGAATGAGTCACTTGGTCGTGGAACGGAAATCAGATTGCACCTTAGGGATGAAGCCGGCGAATACTTGGAAGAAAACAAATTAAAGGTGGGTAAGCTAGACACATTTGCAATTTGCAATTTACTTTTTCTATTTGATTAATTTATTGCTGTATTGCTTCTTTATCTTGCCTATGTATGAAAGTTATGAATATTGATTAGAATAGCCTTTCTCATAGCTGCTTTTGGTGGCCAGTGAAGGAACCTTAATTTCATGTCATGGTTATGTCCCCATATTTTTCTGTTTGTGTATTCAAGTTCTGCATTTATATATAGCTGAGAAGGGATAAAAATATGCTAGAACCAATTTCCTCCCAGGAATGCCCTTATTGGAAGGCGAGCCGTTATTACACAAGTCATGTTATTCAATGTAGTTCTTATTATTATACGCCTTGCCATGGCCAGCATCTACACCATCACAATTATCCATAGCCACAATTCCAACACCCTCATACCAGTAGAAAAAGTAGTTTGTTGCCACCCTACCAATCCACATTGCATTACCTTGCCATCACTCATTGTTTACATGTCACCTGCCAAGGATTAGTTATATGCATGACCCAGTAGTCTGTTTATTTTCCTTTTTGTGAGCATAACCCAAATTCAGCTGGCACAGATATGACTTTGCCTTCTCTTATCAACCACCCATTGGAAGTTTAGTGGTCTTTTTCCTCAATCTGAAACTACATGTCCAGTTTTTCCATGAGACATGGTTGTGCATATTGTTGATTTATTTTGTCAATAATAGCTGGTGGTGCTTGTTTTGTGTCATATGTGAATGATCCCAATTTCTTGCTTTTCCTTGGCATTTACTGGATTCCTTGGGATGGCTCTTGCCAGAGGAGGCAAGGGAAAGGGACATTCCGTTGCCTGGCTCTCCCCTCTCAGTCACAGAGGAACCTGGTCCCACTGGCGCATTAGGTGGGTCCCACTACGACTATGAGAGGGGCCATTGCTCTGAATGTTCCACTGTCCTGCTGTCTCTTGGAGTATACATTTGGTAGTTTTCTGCCAAAAAAATTGTTATTGCATTGTAGCAAGGCCTGAAGAATGTCTATAAAGGCAGTTAACTTGGCATTCTAGATTTTGCCACCGTGTCTCCTCAACATCATGTTATGACTCTCAAATTTCTCAAGGGCGTGACAACCCACATCTCTGTTCAATGATGATAAACTAACGGTGTGGTAGTTCTGTGGATGATCTTGTTTTTGAGTTATTATGATTTTTTTTTTGGTCATGGCAGGCCTCTGCTGACCTGGATTTAGTGTTTTTATATGAGTCATTAACTAGAGTTCATATTGGTTCAATTCCCAGAATATGAAAAAAAACATGGAGTGTATGTAATTAACAGCTTGCAGGAGTACTAGTGGCCTTATAACTACCTACTGTGAAAGTTTGTGTTTCTTCCACAAGCAGTTCTTTTTGAAATCCATCGAATTAATACAATTGATATACATAATTTTAGGAACTGGTGAAGAAATATTCGGAATTCATCAACTTCCCCATATATCTCTGGGCCAGCAAAGAGGTGGATGTGGAGGTTCCTGCTGATGAAGATGAGTCAAGTGATGAAGATGAAACATGTATGCACAATCCATATGCTTCAACTCTCTAAAAGCATTTTGTAAAGCACCAATGCTCACATGACATGCTGTTAAGGTTTCAAGTTTTGTGCTCCATATTTCTTATCATCTTGTTGTTTTCCTCTGTTCATCTCTGATGTTGCAAACAGCTGAAAGCAGCTCCTCTAAGGAAGAAAGGGAAGATGAAGATGCTGAGAAAGGAGAAGATGAGGAAAAACCCAAGACCAAGAAAGTGAAGGAAACAACTTATGAATGGGAGCTTTTGAATGATGTGAAAGCTATATGGTTGCGGAATCCAAAGGAAGTGACTGACGACGAGTACACCAAATTCTATCAGTCACTATCCAAGGTATGCCAGATCTTGTGCCTGAAGAACATGTCCAAATGCTCTGGAGAATGTTCTCTTCATCGTTTGCATTTTCTCCTTTCATTCAACAGGACTTCGGTGATGAGAAGCCTCTATCATGGAGTCACTTTAGTGCAGAAGGTGACGTGGAGTTTAAGGCTGTACTGTTTGTGCCTCCTAAGGCTCCTCAGGATTTGTATGAGAGCTACTATAACAACAACAAATCCAACTTGAAGTTGTATGTCAGACGAGTGTTCATTTCGGATGAATTTGATGAGCTTTTGCCAAAGTATCTCAACTTCTTGAAGGTAACTATTTTTGTAAAATTCACTGTTGCATTCCCTTTATTTAGTGTTATACAGATTAGCTTTGGGCTTGGTTTCTAATTCTCAATTTTTGTTTATCAGGGTCTTGTCGATTCCGACACCTTACCTCTAAATGTATCACGAGAAATGCTTCAGCAGCACAGCAGCTTGAAAACGATAAAGAAGAAAATCATCAGGAAGGCCCTTGATATGATCCGCAAGATTGCTGATGAGGATCCTGATGAATCTTATGACAAAGAGAAGAAAGGTATTGCATCATTAATATCAGATGCTTGTTTTAGAATTAGAATTAGTAAATTCTTCGTTAGTCGCTTGCAACTTATCCAATTGAAAAGGTGTTAATTGACACTCCTTTGTCTTTACTCCCTGATCCTTCCTGTTACTCTGCTATCATGAGGGCAACTGCATAATGATAGAT
Source organism: Ilex paraguariensis (assembly GCA_963454935.2). Taxonomy (NCBI): domain Eukaryota; kingdom Viridiplantae; phylum Streptophyta; class Magnoliopsida; order Aquifoliales; family Aquifoliaceae; genus Ilex; species Ilex paraguariensis. The sequence goes on along the minus strand of CAUOFW020001726.1, from coordinate 794,424 downwards.
TACAATGTTGTCTTCTAATGTTACTTACTGCTTTTTGTCTCCTAGTATTAATTTATTCTCCAACTCAACAAACCATGTCTGATTTTGTGTTTCCACCATGTTCAGATGTTGATGAATCTGTTGACAATAATGAGAAGAAAGGCCAATACACAAAGTTCTGGAACGAATTTGGCAAATCTGTAAAACTTGGTATTATAGAGGATGCAACTAACAGAAACCGCTTGGCGAAACTTCTCAGATTTGAGAGGTATTCGACTTGTTCCGCATAGGCTTAAGTTTTTCCATACTTGCCTGCCCATATGTCAACCTCCTTCATGTGTGATTTAGCTGTATGTGTTCCTCTTAACAGCACAAAATCAGAGGGGAAATTAACCTCACTAGATCAGTACATCTCACGAATGAAACCAGGTCAGAAGGATATTTTCTATATAACAGGAACCAGCAAGGAACAGTTGGAGAAATCTCCATTCCTCGAGAGGCTTACAAAGAAAAATTATGAGGTGTGTTGGCTTTCTGAGTTACTGTGCTTGACAGCTTTTGTTTTGGTGTCTTGTCTTCCAAGTCTGTCCCATATTTTGGTTTCTTTTCTTGATGAGAATGTTTTCATATCTTTCTACTTGTCATTCTAAATTACAATTGTTGAATCAACTGTTGCAGGTTATATTCTTCGCTGATCCTGTGGATGAATACCTGATGCAGTACCTGATGGATTATGAAGATAAGAAGTTCCAAAATGTCTCCAAGGAGGGCTTGAAACTTGGAAAGGATTCTAAAGACAAAGAACTGAAGGAATCATTTAAGGAGTTGACCAAATGGTGGAAAGGTGCACTTGCCAGTGAGAATGTAGATGATGTGAAGATAAGCAACCGTCTGGCTGACACTCCTTGTGTAGTTGTGACATCTAAGTTCGGCTGGAGCGCAAATATGGAGAGAATCATGCAGTCGCAGACACTATCAGATGCTAGCAAGCAGGCATACATGCGTGGCAAGAGGGTGCTTGAGATCAACCCAAGGCATCCAATTATCAAGGAGCTGCAGGAGAGAGTAGTAAAGGACCCTGAGGTATATTTTTAAAATCGATTTGACATGCAGTGAACTAGTCATTCATGCTTTACTTGGAATTAGATGCATACCATCAAATTGCTGTTAGGTTGATACCCTATTGCAGTATTTTGGTGGTCAGAAATTGGTTTTGGTAAACTTACCTCGCATTGCTATTTCTGACTTCCATTCTCTGTGCAGTTTCCCTGTGCTTGATTGATATGTGGTTTGCTTCCTTTTCAGGATGAGGGTGTAAAGCAAACGGCACAACTCATGTACCAAACAGCATTGATGGAGAGTGGCTTCATGCTCCCTGACCCCAAGGATTTTGCTTCCCGGATATACAGCTCGGTGAAGACGAGTCTAAGCATCAGTCCCGATGCTGCAGTTGAAGAGGAAGATGATGCTGAAGAAATTGAGACTGAATCCAGCACGAAAGAAGCAGAATCTATTCCTGAGGCAGAGGCTTATACTGGTCAAGATGATTCAGACACAGAGCCTTCCGCTGTCAAGGATGAGTTGTAGGTTGCCTGAGCATGGATGGCCTGCAATTGGAGGGGATGATTTTCCTGTGGTGTCTGTCCCAAGCAAACCTCATAGACACTGATAAAAAAAAAAAAAAAAACCTCGCAGATGTTGCATAATGCATTAGGCCTTCCTTGTGACAATTTAGGAAAGGGAGAGTTTTAATTTATAGATTACAGTAAACATAACTACCAGGAATTTTGTTTCTTTCGTTTTATATGGTAGAAGTTGTATGGACATGCTTCGTGTGTTTTTAAAGCAAAGCACTGTACTGCAATTTTTCTTTCTCGAATATTATTGGGAGGCACGGCTTGGCTGTTTTTCTGGCTTATGTGTTGGATACTTGGAATATTCTGCTCTCCAGGAATCCCTGTTCTGATTCGAAACCCATCTGCCTGCTGGTGAAAACTGAGGTATAGGCTTGGGAAATCTTATGCAGTATAATGAAAGGGCTTAATCCAGGAATTTACAAAATTAAAGTAGGTCTGTCCACAATTCCGTAACTCCTTTAGAGGTCGAGACGGTTTCATGATATCCAATGGCAAGTGAAAGTGGAGCTGAAAGATGTACTTCTACTTAGAACAACAAAGGTACTTGCACAATCAAAGGTGAAGATTTAGTCCACTTTCCAACATGGGCGGTGACGGTGATTAGCAGCCATGTAGGCCCTTGGTCCAACTTAGATAAAACTCGACCAAAACTTCGACTCCGTTTCACTAGCAGTTCTCATCCCAACTTAGAAAGAGGCAAATATTTGTGATGAAGTCTGTCAGAGCATTTATTTTCATCATAATGAATTAGAAGCTAAGCAGGAGAGGAAAGGACTACCAAGTACCAAATGCAAGTGCATTTACTGGTATTGATTGAGAAGTGTGAATTGGGAGATGGAAGAATCACCAAATCAAATCATTAGAAGTGGGAATAGTTTGACATTCATAAAGGGAGTATTAAGTACACATAAATATGATAAAATTAACTTTAAATGATTAATTGGGACTAAAATAGAAAAATAAAAGTTTTTTTTTTCTTATTAAGGGACTTTTTTTAGAAGTATAGATAGATATAGATTAGTAGCCCTATTAAATTTTTTTTTCAATGAGTTAAACTTTGATCAATATTTAAATTAGATTATTCAACTATGAATTCTTTTTCATTATGATAATCTAATCCTATTTTGCTACATTACACTTTGTGGATTTAGAATAGATGCTAATATTCAATCTGATATAAGTTTGATCTGAATAGTTCACATATATAAATATTAGTAATAATCTTGTGTCTAAAAATATTTTATAAGAAAAAAAAATAAAGATTTGTTGTGTAATATTTTACATTAAATAATTGTTTATTTATTTTTTATTAAATTGAGAAAATAAGAGAGCGATAGGAGAGAAAAAGGGAGAGGTAGGTACAAGTTAGTGGAGTTGTTTGACGTTGAGTATTGTGCAAAGAAATAATTTTTTGAACGGAAAAATAAATTTGGAATAAATTTTTTACTATTGTATCAAAGTAGATCAATATTGATTGTTATTTTGTTTTTTTAAATTGAGAATTGAACTTTTTAACTATAATATTAGAAAAAAATGATGCAATTTAGTCACTATTTGATGAAATATACTAAGATGAATTATTTGGATTGGATACATTTTTTGGATTTATTTTAATTTTTAATAGATTATAACATTGACTATAAAAGTAAAATTTTTTGAAAAATTAATTAATCTGAATTTACTCAATTTAGATCAATATTCTAAGAGTCCAAATCAAATCCAATGTATTAGTGAACTTGTAATTGAGATTGACTGATTATGAGACCTTTGTCCAATATGGCTGGGTCTAGCAGGCCTTTTCAACCGGAACCAATTATGAAACTTTTGAATCTCATTTTTTTACTCGAAATAGTTATTAAATTACATAGTTAAATAATTATTAAGTTTATAAGATCCAATATCGCATTTAGTAATTTTCAGTTAAGCTGTACCGTACATTAATATTGTGAATATTAATAAACAAGGGCCAAGCCCAAAAGAGAGAGAGCGGGAGAGAAGGGCTTAAGCCCAAACACAAAGGCCCCCAGATGACTAAACATTCATGTTTGGGGAAACTATTGGACTCAGAGATCAATCTGGCCCAACCAAAACTGTTCCCCATTAGTGGTCTGCAATATTAATCTAAGGAACCTACAACGTCTAAGATGAGCTCGGTCTTCCAAGTCTTCCCTTCAGAATCTTCCAGAAACCCTTGTTTCTCCACGTCTAATGAGGCTAGGTGAAACCAATAATGTACCGCCACGTGGAAACGATCAATCTGAACTGTCTGATCATCCACGCTGTCCACACCAGACCAATCATAAAGTCGTAACTCGTCGCAGTGGAGGACACGTGAGATCGCAGGTCTCTCCACTCTTCTAACTTCACTATATAATCACTCTCGCTGAAGAGAGCTTGAGATTTATCCATCAGGCGACTCGCAGGGTTGAAGCGACAAAGAAATTGTTGAGAACGATGAGGAAGTGGACGGTCCCTTCCGTTCTGTTTCTCTTATGCCTTCTCTTTCTCCTTCCAGATCAAGGTACGTTGGCTGGTTGGAGTTTAATGTCCGCCATTAATACATCTTCGAGTTTTCATACTCACAAATAGTAGATTGGAAAGGATAAATTTTGAGGTTTTTTCTGTATAATTACAAATTATAGATCTTGACTTGATACTTTAGTGGATCGAGTATCTCGCGAGGATAATTTCTTCCTTTTGTAACTGTCCACGATTCTTGCGTTTGATTTAGTAAGGTTTTAGGATTTGTTGATTTGCTAATAGCGAATGGATTCGGTGAATTTGCGTTGTTGTGATCTTCTGTTCTTTAGGTCGGAAGTCACACGCAAATGCAGAGGGTGATTCTGAAGCACCAGTAGATCCACCAAAGGTTGAAGAAAAGATCGGTGCTGTTCCAAATGGTTTATCCACCGATTCTGATGTTGCTAAAAGGTACGCCAACTGCGTATTGTTTGATTCGTTCATTCTCATCCTTTTCCTTGAGCGGTAGGGTATTCTGAAGAGTGTCTTATTTTTTTATTCAGAGAAGCTGAGTCGATGTCCAAGAAAAATCTCCGCGCAAATGCGGAGAAGTTCGAGTTTCAGGCTGAGGTGTCTCGGCTTATGGACATCCTTATCAACTCTCTTTACAGCAACAAGGATATTTTCTTGAGGGAGCTGATCTCCAATGCTTCTGACGTAAGCACATCTCTGTCTTTAGGCAAATTTGGGATGTCATTTATAAAAGATTTGTTCTAATGATACAATTGATTTAATTCCAGGCACTGGACAAGATTAGGTTCCTCTCACTCACGGACAAGGAGGTGTTGGGTGAAGGTGATAACACCAACCTTGAGATCCAGGTTAGAAATTGTAGACTTTGCATGATGTTTGTAGTCTCGAGCAATTCTGAAATTTGGAACTTTCTAAATTATATATATTACAAAATGCAGATTAAAATAGACAAAGAAAAGAAAATTCTGTCAATTCGTGATAGAGGTATTGGTATGACAAAGGAGGATTTGATAAAGAACTTGGGGACCATAGCTAAGTCGGGAACTTCAGGTATCTTGCTTTTATGAAATCCGAAATTATTTCAGTTACAAACATGGCTTGAGTTTTTGCTGAAATTGAAAGTAAGGAATGATTGTCATTAGTTGAATTTAATCTTCTATACAGCTTTTCTGGAGAAAATGCAGACAGGTGGAGACCTCAATCTCATTGGGCAATTTGGTGTCGGGTTCTACTCAGTCTATCTTGCTGCCGATTATGTAGAAGTCATTAGCAAACATAACGATGACAAACAGTATGACATCTGGAGCCTCGTGTTTCAATGAATTTTGCCCTCTTTTTTGTCATATTTGTGGTGGAAAGTCTATTCTCTAAACCTTTGTTCTTTTTCACTGGCTTTCAGGTATGTGTGGGAGTCAAAGGCTGATGGAGCATTTGCAGTTTCTGAGGATGTGTGGAATGAGCCACTTGGTCGTGGAACGGAAATCAGATTGCACCTTAGGGATGAAGCCGGCGAATACTTGGAAGAAAATAAATTAAAGGTGGGTAAGCTAGATAAATTTGCAATTTACTATTTCATGATGATTTATTTATTGCTGTATTTCTTCTTTACATTGCCTATGTATGACAGTTATGAATGTTGATTAGAATAGCTTGTCTCATAGTTGCTTTTGGTGGCCAGTGAAGGAACCTTAATTTCATGTCATGGTTATGTTCATATTTTTCTGGTTGTGTTTTCGAGTTCTGCATTTATATAAAGCTGCGAAGAAATTAAAATATGCTAGAACCAATTTCCTCCCAAGCATACTGCTATTAGAAGGTGTGCCATGATTATACAATATAGTTCTTATTGAGATTGCACACCTTGCCATGGCCTTCATCTCCACCATCACGATTCACCATAGACACAATTCCAACACCCTCATAGCAGCAGAAAAGTGACTTGTTGCCACCTTACCAATCCACATTGCATTACCTTGGCATCACTTATTTTTTATTTATCACCTGCCAAGGATTAGTTATAGGCATGACTCAGTAGTCTGTCCATTTTCCCTTTTGTGGGCATGCACCAAATTCAGCTGGCACAGATATGACTTTGCCTTCTCTTATAAACCACCTATTGGAAGTTTAGTGGCCTTTGTCCTCACTCTGAATCTTCATGTCCAGTTTTTCCATGAGAAATGGTACATATTGTTGAATTATTTTGTCAATAATAGCTCGTGGTGCCCGTTTTGTGTCATATGTGGTGGATTCCTTGGCATGTCCCTTGCCAGAGGAGGCAAGGAAAAGGGACATTCCACTGCCTGGCTCCCCTCTCAGTCAGAGAGGAACCTGGTCCCACTTGCGCATTAGGTGGGTCCCACTACCACATTGAGAGGGGACATTGCACTGGATGTTCAACTGTACTGTTGTCTCTTGGAGTATACATTTGTTAGTTGTCTGCCAAAAAAAAATGATATTGCATAGTAGAAAGGCCTGAAGAATGTCTATAAAGGCAATTAACTTTCCTCTTGTATTCAAAGTCTCAACATTTTGGATTTTGCCACTGTCTCCTAAGCATCATGTTATGACTATTAAATTACTTAAGGGCGTGACAATCCACATCTCTGTTCAATGATGATAAACTAATGGTGTGGTAGTTTTGTGGATGATCTTGTTTTTGAGTTGTTATGAAGTTTTTTTCTGGTATTTTTATTTTTTAGTCATGGCAGGCCCATATTGACAGGTTTAGTGTTTTTATACGAGTCCTTAACTAGAGTTCTTATTGGTTCAATTTCCAAAATATGAAGGAAAAAAATAAGGAGTTTATGTTGAATTAACAGCTTGCAGGAGTACTAGTGGCCTTTTATTATCACTACCTACTGTGAGAGTTTGTCTTGCTTCCACAAGCAGTTCTTTTTGAAATCCTTTGAATTTAATACAATTGATGTACATAATTGCAGGAATTGGTGAAGAAATATTCGGAATTCATCAACTTCCCCATAAATCTCTGGGCCAGCAAAGAGGTTGATGTGGAGGTTCCTGCTGATGAGGATGAGTCAAGTGATGAAGATGAAACTTGTATGCATAATCCATCTGCTTAACTCTCTAAAAGCATTTTGTAAAGCACCATATAACATGCTTGTTAAGGTTTCCATATTTCTTATCATCTTGTTGTTTTCCTCTGTTCATCTCTGATGTTGCAAACAGCTGAAAGCAGCTCCTCTAAGGAAGAAGGGGAAGATGAAGATGCTGAGAAAGGAGAAGATGAGGAAAAACCCAAGACCAAGAAAGTGAAGGAAACAACTTATGAATGGGAGCTTTTGAATGATGTGAAAGCTATATGGTTGCGGAATCCAAAGGAAGTGACTGACGAAGAGTACACCAAATTCTATCAGTCACTATCCAAGGTAGGCCAGATCTTGTGCCTGAAGAACATGTACAAATGCTTGGAGAATGTTCTCTTCATCGTTTGCATTTTCTCCTTTCATTCAACAGGACTTCGGTGATGAGAAGCCTCTATCATGGAGTCACTTTAGTGCAGAAGGTGACGTGGAGTTTAAGGCTGTACTGTTTGTGCCTCCTAAGGCTCCTCAGGATTTGTATGAGAGCTACTATAACAATAAAAAATCCAACTTGAAGTTGTATGTCAGACGAGTGTTCATTTCGGATGAATTTGATGAGCTTTTGCCAAAGTATCTCAACTTCTTGAAGGTAACCATTTTTGTAAAGTCACTGTTGCATTCCCGTTGTTTAGTGTTATACAGATGAGCTTTTTGGGCTTAGTTTCTAATTGTCAGTTTTTGTTTATTAGGGTCTTGTTGATTCCGACACCTTACCTCTAAATGTGTCACGAGAAATGCTTCAGCAACACAGCAGCTTGAAAACGATAAAGAAGAAACTCATCCGGAAGGCCCTTGATATGATCCGCAAGATTGCTGATGAGGATCCTGATGAATCTTATAACAACGACAAGAAAGGTATTGCATCCATAGTTGTTAGTATCGTATGATACGGAGGTAAAACGATACGGATCGTAGTTATGTATCGTTTTTGCACCGTATCGTCCGATACACGATACGTTTTTATGATACGACCAATACGCATTAAACCTGTTTTTTTTTTTCTGAAACGACGTCGTTTTGTCTAAATAAGACACTAATTTTTTTTTTTGTATAAAAATTTCTGAATCTTGATTAATTTTATGGATTGAGTTCAAAATGGATGTTAGAAATTTGGATTAAAAGTCTCTTTGGGGTTTGAAGTTTGAATTAGTGAACTATGGTTGTAAACTTTGCATTATAATATTAGCGAATTATGTTGATGACTTGAATAGGTGGTGAAGTATGAATGAAATCCTATATTTTTATGAGTGTATGATTTTTTTCAAAGGTATATATATTTTTTTATTATTTACTTAAAATTGCACCGTATCTTACGATACACGATACGATATACTATTTTTAAAAAATGACACGCCTTCCGATACACGATTTGATAACTATGATTGCATCATTAATATTAGATGCTTGTTTTAGAATTAGAAATAGGAAATTCTTCTTTTAGTCGTTTGTAACTTATCCAAAAAGGTGTTAACTGACACTTTTTTGGTCTTTACTCACTGATCCTTCCTGTTACTGCACTGTCATGAGGGAGCGTGCATAATGATAGATTACAATGTTGTCTTCTTATGTTTCATATTGTTTGTTGTCTTCTAGTTTTCTTGATAAGTAAAAGTATTAATTTGTTCTCCTACTAAACAGAACATGTCTAACTTTGTGTTCCCACCATGTTCAGATGTTGATGAATCTGTTGACAATGATGAGAAGAAAGGCCAATATACAAAGTTCTGGAACGAATTTGGCAAATCAATAAAACTTGGTATTGTAGAGGATGCAACTAACAGAAACCGCTTGGCAAAACTACTCAGATTCGAGAGGTATTCGACTTGTTCCAGATAGGCTTAAGTTTTTCCCTATTTGCCTGTCCATATTGCAACCTCCTTCATGTATGCCTTAGCTGTATGTGTTCCTCTTAACAGCACAAAATCAGAGGGGAAATTAACATCACTAGATCAGTACATCTCACGAATGAAACCAGGTCAGAAGGATATTTTCTATATAACAGGAACCAGCAAGGAACAGTTGGAGAAATCTCCATTCCTCGAGAGGCTTTCAAAGAAAAATTATGAGGTGTGTTGGCTTTCTGAAGTTACTTTGCTTGGCAGCTTCATTTTGGTGACTTGTCTTCCAAGATCTGCCCCACATTTTGGATTGTTTTCTTGATGAGTATTGTTTTCCTATATTTCTAATTGTCATTCTAAGTACGGTTGTTGAATAAACTGTTGCAGGTTGTATTCTTCACTGATCCTGTGGATGAATACCTGATGCAATACCTGATGGATTATGAAGATAAGAAGTTCCAAAATGTCTCCAAGGAGGGTTTGAAACTTGGGAAGGATTCTAAAGACAAAGAACTGAAGGAATCATACAAGGACTTGACCAAATGGTGGAAAGGTGCACTTGCCAGTGAGAATGTGGATGATGTGAAGATAAGCAACCGTCTGGCTGACACTCCTTGTGTAGTTGTGACATCTAAGTTTGGCTGGAGTGCAAATATGGAGAGAATCATGCAGTCGCAGACACTATCAGATGCTAGCAAGCAGGCATACATGCGTGGCAAGAGGGTGCTTGAGATCAACCCAAGGCATCCAATTATCAAGGAGCTTCGGGAAAGAGTAGTAAAGGACCCTGAGGTATATTTTTAAAATTGATTTGATATGCAGTGGACTGGTCATTCATGCTTTACTTGGAATTAGATGCACACCGTCAAATTGCAGTTAGGTTTGATACCCTATTGCAGTATTTTGGTGGTCAGAAATTGGTTTTGGTAGACTTACCTCTCGTTGCTATTTCTGACTTCCATTCTCTGTGCAGTTTCCCCAGCTTTATTGATATGGTGGTTTGCTTCCTTTTCAGGATGAGGGTGTAAAGCAAACGGCACAACTCATGTACCAAACAGCATTGATGGAGAGTGGCTTCATGCTCCCTGACCCCAAGGATTTTGCTTCCCGGATATACAGCTCGGTGAAGACGAGTCTAAGCATCAGTCCCGAAGCTGCAGTTGAGGAGGAAGATGATACTGAAGAAGTTGAGACTGAATCCAGCACGAAAGAAGCAGAATCTATTCCTGAGGCAGAGGATTATACTACTCAAGATGATGCAGACACAGAGCCTACTGCTGTCAAGGATGAGTTATAGGTTGCCCGAATGAGTGGATGGCCTGTAATCGGAGGGGTTGATTCTCCTATAGTATCTGTCCCAAGTGAACCTCATAGACTCTGTTCAAAAAAAAAAAATTTAAAATTAAAAACCTTGCAGACGTTGCATAATGCATTAGGGCTTACTTGTGACAATCTATGGAAGGGAGAGTTTCAATTCATAGATTGCAGTAAAACATAACCACGAGGGATTTTGTTTCTTTCGTTTTGTATGGTAGAAGTTGTATGGACATGCTTCATGTGTTCTTAAAGCAATGCACTGTACTGTTTTTTTTTCTGCGTTTTATCATTCATTCTTGAATATTATTTGGATTTTGGAGGCACGGCTGGCCTTTGTTGGATACTTGGAATATCCAGGAATCCAAATGATTCGGTTACTGGACTTGAAGTGTCCTGATTTGAAACGCAGCTGCATGCTGTTAAAAACTAAGGTGTAGGCTTTTGGGAGCATTTTTGGCAGGAGTGGGAAATCTTATGCAGTACAATGAAAGGCCAAAAGGGCCAAGTCCAAGAAGGGTTTTTTAGGAAATTTTATTGATTGATTGGCATTATGGCTTTTATAATGAAAAGGGGAAAAGCAGTGATGGAGAAATTGAGACCTCTGTCCAGGCAACCACCTTAGCTGCTTAAACACCTTCATTGCCTACTTTCATTAACTGACCTTTATTCAAAAACATCATGTTTTAGTAATTAACTTAGAAAAGAGGATTGAAACTTTTGACGAAATAGAAGATTCGTTAATTTAGTTTTGGCTCAACCACCGCACATATCAGGCTTTTGATTGCAGCAGCCCATGAATAAATAAAGCACCACGTACCCAAGGGGTCTTGCAGGGGACGCTAAAGGAAGAAGATTTGATTCTCTTAAGGATAAAGGAAACTTAATTTATGAAGAAATGGAGGAGATTATTGCCTGCTTTTCAATTATAATTGTACTATTACTCACTGGATTGCCATATTTCTTAGTTGGGGTTGTAAGGATCCGCGTATACTTTTTTTGTTTGCCTTTCTTTGCAACTGGTGGCATGAGTCATCCCAAGTACATGTTCTTTCAACTCATGACTTCAATCAAAATTTTGAATGGACTTAATTAGTCATAAATCATATTTATTAGTTAACTTTAAATTTTATATAAGCAATAAAACCCGAATTCTGAGTTGGACGCCGAAGCAAAAGAACCTGACATACCATGTTCATGTGCATGTGCATGTGCTTGTGGTAGCTCTTTCTTTCGTATCTAGTCTTGCCTACTTTTGTCTGATGAAAATGAACATCCCGTAAAATAGAAACCTCCTCCTGATTGAATTGCTTTCTCCTTACTTTCTTCATATCCAGACAATTAGCATATAGGTAAAGTAGGTTTGTTAGTTAGTTACTAATGCATGGCATGTGACCCCTAGACAGGTTTTGTCAATCACACACCTCAGAAAGCCACTAAAACTAACAAACGACCATACTTTTTGCCAATCAACATGCATAGTTTTTGCTGTTTTCAAGATTAATGTATATATTGCCAACCTCTAAAGGAGCAAGAGCCACAAAAATAATGTTCAACTATCCGACGTTCACAATAGTTTTTATTAATCATAATTAAAAGGGTAAAAATTACAGTTGGTCCTTGAATTTTGTCTTCAATTTTAATTTAGTCCCTGAACTTTCAAATATTTTAATTTAGTCTCTCAACTATCAATTTCAACTCAATTAAGTCCTTACATCAATTTTCACTGTTATATCAACTAGAGACTAATTAAATCTAATGAATTTCAACGTTAATCTAATGACAAAAATGGATGGAAGGACTTAATTAGACAAAATTAATAATTAAGGGATTAAATTAGAACAATTATAAGTTCATGGACTAAATTAAAATTAAAAACAAAATTCAAGAACAGATTATAATTTTTACCCTAATTAAAACTGACAAAGTGTAATCATCAACTGTTTGTTTGTTTGTAGTCGTATGCAGACGCTAATCAAGTGACAGTTACTAATTATATTTGTCCCTGATTCGTTGGTTTCGGCGGAGTTTCTTTGTCTGCCGTTCATGTTGTGTATAACTAATTTGAATAAGGTTATCGTTGAGCGAATATCTTTTACCCGTATCAATTTTTGTAAAGAAATATGCACCTACTGGTTATGTAGGACTTTAATCATGGGATTGTCACCATTGTCGATCAAAGAACAATAGGCAATCAATTAACCGTGACAGTTTGGCAGATATTGAGTAATGTTTAAGGAATGAAGATTTGCTTGATTGCTTTCTTTTGATCTTGTTTGGAGCCATACAACCACCGAGTTAGTTGGTCCAATAGGGTATTAACCGAATTTTTCATTCTGAGCTTGGAGGTTCTTGAAATTCATGTCAAATTTCTGTTGTTGACTGTTATGATAACGTAGCTAAGTTCGTTTTCAAAAGAAGTAATGGACGGAATCAAGGACCCTATGATCCCATCAATGAATATCTATCAGAGTGGTCTAAAAACGCTTTCTTTTACCCCGTCCTTTTTTAACAAGGAAAAAAAAAAGCGAATAAGAACCAATCTGAAGCAATAAAGATCACACCATATATAAACAATAGTAATACTGCACTGACCAAATTTTGGGATCAAATTTAGAGCTCAAATGACGTAGCAGCTGACTTTGACTTTTTTATTTGGTGTCATGTCATGTGAACTCCAATAAAAACTCCAAATAATATGTTGTCATATTATTTAGATTCAAAATTTAGTCAGCGTAGCATTACTCCATAAACAATGGTTGCATGGCTTTTTGTGGGAGACACCATAATTCCATGCGTTGCAGCGAAAATAACGCAACTTCCAAGCTTGTAATTCCAGTAAAGTAGCTAAGCTTAGTAGTTGATTTATGCACAGATTCATCATAAAGCAAGTGCAGCTTTCTCTGATTCTGCTAAATTACTTACAATAAAATAACACTGAGATATCGAAAAGCCAGCTCTTCTGATTCTTACCAATCTTTGAAAACTTAAAAAGAAAATGTGAAATCAATAATACAAGCAATGTGTTATGCTTCCAACCAAAAATAACTAATATATACATCTGGCACGGAAAATTGTGCTATACAATCTGGCCGTGGCTACCAGTACCACCCTTCCCCGTGAAGTGAGCGTCAAGTCACCAAAAGCTGAGGCACGTGCTTTTCCGGAGAGAAGGTGACTAGAAATGAAGAAACGAGAGGGTATAAAAGAGGATTAGAGAAGCAATCAGTGTGAATTGCATGGCAAAATGTGAAGTGATCGTCGATGAGTCTCCGGTGACAAAGCTGGGTAACCATGAGGTGAGTGACGTTGGGTTCTCTTGTTGTGATCCGGATCCTGACCCATCTGTTGTTCCTGTTGTCATTGACATTGGAGAATCTCTTGAAGATTTCTGGCTGCAAGAAAAGAAGTTGAAAACAAAGACAAGTCAATAAAGATATATTGTTACAGCAAGAAACAAATTCACTTGAAAATAAAAAATACAGTCAAATAAGAGGAGATGGAGAAGATGCAAAAACAACAATTCTCTCTCATTTCCTGGTCAATCCAAAAAACATTGTCCATTATAACAGTAAGATTAATGGATGATTGTATCATCCTTACCTTGGTAATGAAGGGCAGAATGTAATCGTATAATCAGCCCCAGTACACGTAAAGGTACTTGTGGCATCATCGTAGGCATAGCTATATGATCTCGGACATGCCGATTTAAACACTTCCGAGTAAACGGACGGCTTACAGGTGGCGGGTGAACCATATGCGCCGCTGCAACAGTATTCTGGACTTCCAAACGCTTCACATGCACTCTTGCATGCCTGGCCATCACCAACCCGTAACTCTGACGGGCACATCCGGTTCAAGTCGGTCACACACCCTGTTGACGCGCACATACCCGACCCACCATTTGCTTCAACAATCATTGGCAAGTTGTACCCATCAACCAGGCTGACATCATAGAAGTCCTGGTTATGGGAGTCGGTACCCGACCCGATTGTGAATTCGGCTAAAGTTGCCGGTGGGGTGGCTCCGGCACCATTGCACTCTAACTGGTTGGAGCCACAATCAGCGGTGGCGCAGCTTCCTTGCCCCGTATTCATGTCGAAAGAACAACCAGTTCTGCCCCAGAACCGCCCTGACCAGCCTGATGGAGCTTGGAAGGACTTAGACCCACCCGGTGGGAGTTCAAACCCGGTACTATCCAACTTGGTGCTACCTGCATTGGCTAGAATTCCGGGCCACACTAAGTAGTCACACCGGTTTATTAACGTAAATGTAGCCCCTGAAGTGCCTGAGAAAATATAAGCCGCCATTAAAATAAAGTACTCGAGGGCTTCATTCATCTTCATATATAAAGTTTTTTAATTAACACCTGAATTTTTATGTATAGACACACATACAGAGATATATAACACCTATATACACACATACAGAATACAGATCCGCATAAACACACAAAACCCAAATGGCAAAGCTGGAAACATTGAAGTTTACCTCTGCAAATCACAAGCAAAATGAGGCTGGTCATATACAGAGAGGAAGAACTTGAAGAGAGCGGTTCCATGTGGACAAGAAATGAGGTTCTAAAATATGAAGTTATGAACAATAATATGAAGGATTGAACGTGACTGGTTCAGAGAAGAGTAGAAATTAAGTGTAACAGATAAAAGTTTTTTGGGGATGATAGCTGGCTTTGAGTCAAGAAAAATGGGATTTGGTTGGGTTCCAATACCCATAAACTTGCTAAATCTGTAGTATAAATTGTCTGGAAAACAAGGATGAAAACGAGGGAATCTGATGAGAGAGAAAGCTGTGTTAGCACTTAGCCACTATGGACATGTATATATAGAGGTATTTTATGTGGAAGAAGAACAAAATCTACTGTTGGGTAATAAAAAAAAGTTAGAGCGGGTTTAGGGTCATGTGGTGTGCACACCCAATAAAAAATTACTTAGACATACAAGTTATTTTCTATTTTTTTTTTCAAAAAATATTTAATAACATGTTAAATGAATGCTTTTTTTAGAAATGAACGACTTATAATTAATTTTATATATCACCTGATACTATCAAGTGGTGTGTTAATCAAACAAAAAATTATCATGTAAAA
Source organism: Ilex paraguariensis (assembly GCA_963454935.2). Taxonomy (NCBI): domain Eukaryota; kingdom Viridiplantae; phylum Streptophyta; class Magnoliopsida; order Aquifoliales; family Aquifoliaceae; genus Ilex; species Ilex paraguariensis. The sequence goes on along the minus strand of CAUOFW020001726.1, from coordinate 778,955 downwards.
TCCAAAAACATGTCATCTACGGCCTAACTTAGAAATGACCCGTGTTATGGATGCCCTAACTTTAAGCAAAGTTGTTTTCTATCTTCACTTTGATCAGCACAAAATAACTTTGGAAGATCTCAACTCCTCTACCAAATGTAAGAACCAAGCAAACAACCAAAATCCCCCACCCCCACCCCCACCCAATCTTCTAATGATTTCCCAACACAACACAGACCAATTTGTCATAATCAAATGGATGAAATCATTTCTGATCGGTTTGTGCTATTGGGGACACTTTTTTTTTTAATGTAAATCAATGGATTTAACGGATTCTTTAGGAGGACTGCACCGACATCGTATTTTTTTTGCACATAATGTTGTCGATTTACAATTGTTTCTGCTATAACAAGCATATTCAAATTGCATTTTATTAAAATGTGCCGGAATTAGCTTAATTAAAATTCAGCACTCATCATATATAGAAGTTTTTTTTGTTGAGAACAGTGAACATGATTGTAATTTTATTTTATTTTTGATCATAGAGTGTTCAGATTTACGCCGAATATTCTCTCAAATTCTAATCTGATCACCGTAATTCAAATTAGTTTAACGACATATCCCTTAAAGAACAAGGATTGTTTGCCTTTAAAGAATATAAAAAATATTAAATCTAAAACCTCTTTCTTGCAAGAAGAGAGATTTGACGACCACCATCATAAGAGACGGTTGTAAATAGGATTTGAGCATTTGGATAGAAGATCATTTGAACTCTCAGCGAAAGCCGTCGTTCCTTAATTAGCCATTGCCATTGATAGGAAACTACAAGGAGCATTAATATTTTTGTAATGATATTCTGATCTGTGCATTAAAATTCCCAAACTAAATCAAGCAAGTACAAAGAAACTAATCCAATAACGATTGAGCTCTTCTCTCAGACAAGTTTCTGATCTGTTTCGCCAAAGATTTTTAGTTGTAAAGCAAAGAGGTCTGCATCAAATGATTCCATTTCCACCAAAGTAACTTGTTAAGAAAAACTAACTGATGTGGCGCACCTTCATTTTCTATGGCGTCCACGACTTTCTCATATGGAATTGGATTCCCAATAGGTACAATACAATTAGATGAACTTGGTTGATCATCAGAATCACGTAGCCAAGTTGGCTTAGAAATGGGAAGATCTTTAAGGCTAATTAATGAATCGTTTGGCCAAAAAACTTAGTAGCAATGACATCTATATTCTGCCAGATATGTTACTTAAATGGGTAGCCACTCAAAAGCTTTTCTACCGCTTGAAGACCTTGTTTTTCAATGAATTTATTTAGTCAAAAATGAATTTGCTAAAGAAACAGACTGATTTAGTTATTATTTAAGCCTAATAGTATTTTTAGCCTCTAAAGTATGCATATTTTGTCAATTTGGTCATAAAATATTAATTTGATTCCTAAAGTATTCAATTCGTGTTTAAATAATCTCTACATAAAAAAATCATTAAATTTTTGACAGAATAATCACGTGATTGACACATGATACCGTTTAAAAAATAACACGTGGTCACTTTCGTCAAAAAAACTTAACAAATTGTTTGATTAGGGATTAAAATAACATGAATTGAAATTCTAGGGATCAAACTGATAAAATTGGTATTTGAGAAACTAAATGGACAAAAATGACATACTTTTGGAACTAAAAATACTATTAACCCTATTATTATATAAATCAGTAATGCTAGACTGACCAAATTTGAAGCTCAAATGACATGACAGTTGACTTGAACTTATTTAATTGGTGTCATGTCATTTCGGCCCCAATAAAAACTTCAAATAATCAACTGTCATGTCATTTGATCTAAAAATTTAGTCAGTGTAGCATTATTCTATATAAATACATGCAGTTACATATGTGCATACGCATACTAAAATAAATGTGAATACCGAATAGGCGCAAACCCAGACAATAAATAAATACAAATACATAATATATTTAAAAAAAAGGCTCCCAACACAATTGCTTTAGATTATTATGTGTGTATTTGGGAGGAAAGAGAGGGGCTTTCGATGCACTTGTCTTCGATCTGAACTGGTTTTTTCATTTGAATGGTGTATGCAATGCAAACAACAACCAGCATAGAATAAAAGTTTTGTTGAGTTGAGAACTAAAACACAAAAAATAACTTAATAAGGAAATTTGTTGAGAAAGATCTCGATTCACTGCAACCGCGACAAAATATTATTAAAATTTTTATCCTAAAACCATTGCTGCTGCGTCATGTAGACTACAAAAATGTATGCTTATATGATCGTGCTTAAGGATTTGCATAATGACATGTCAAAGCCCACAATGTGGCTTGTAATCTGAAATATCAAAGCCTGAGTGCCCATTCAAATATATTTTTCTTTGTCAGCCAAACGCTAGCTCCAAACTCTGATCTCTGTAGAAGAAACCTTCCATTGGGCTTGAGCCTCACTGTCACTGATGGTACCTGCACGAGGGGGTTACACTTACATTACACTCCTTAAAAAGTAAAGTAAGGGCCTATTTTCTTGCTTTTTTTAAAGCTTTCAAGGGAACATTCTGATTCAGGTCCACCTCACTATGTCCATGCTGCCGTGGAATGCACTTGGAGTGGGACTCACATTTTATTTCCATCTTTACTGTGATATACTGTAATATTTTACCTTGAGCCCGTAACACACTAGAAGCTCACTACTTTTGAGTGTTCTAGTTGTTCTATATAATAAAATTGGAGGCCCCCTCATTAAAGGAGTCAGGATGGCCGAGTGGTCTAAGGCGCCAGACTCAAGTTCTGGTTCTCGTGAGAGAGCGTGGGTTCAAATCCCACTTCTGACATCTTTTCTTTTTTCATTACATTGTATGCAGAAAGGTGACCGTGCACTACAAACATGATCTGAAAATTTTATAATACCGGACCCTAGAATTTGTGGGTTTTTTTTTTGTTGGTACCTTCAGATATTTTAATTCGTTAAATTCAGATATTTTAATCTTATTTTTATCGATTAAAATAAAACGTGTTAAATTGTCCACCTAAAAACATTTTTTTAGGTGGATAATATGAGCATTTGGATTTATCCTTAATAATACTATTTAAATTTAATTTATTAATCTAATTTAATAATTATTGAATTGATGTTAGACTCTAATATTTGTTGAGACCTGCTATCAATTTTATTCCATGCTAATTGTGTCTCCTCCTTTGGTTTTGTAAAACTAAGTGCCTTATAATCTTCTAATTATGCTTACAACTCGGCCCGACTTGATCCTAAAATTCAGTCCGGATTATGATTCAACATGAAGGCGATGGACCTTTGAATGAGTCGGTGATGGCCTGTGCACATGTTGGGTACATGCAATTTGTTTGTTTTTCATCAGCATTACTTTCTAAACTTCTACGTATCAAGTTGATCAAAAGATGATCTAAAAGCTGCTTGTGCCATGATAAGATAAGATTCAAGAAAGGTTTGTTGGAGCTATTGACTTGGTCTGCAACGTGATAGCTAAATAATAGGTAGGAGTTGTTATTTAAACTGTTAAGTAAGCTAATTTGTAGGAGTTGATTTGTTCAATTTTGTTTAGATATGTTTTCCTTGTACTTTGATTTTTCTGTTTGTAAGGCTTTATAAAAGCCTCAGTTATTTTTCTACTTGAAAGAATAAGGATTATCAGTTTCCTTTATTTGGTATCAGAGCGAGCAAGGACCTGATAAAAGAAACATACAATTTGAGTGTTTGAGAGGAAAAACACGAAAACAGGAAATGGCAACTGATTCAGGAAGCTTCACAACACCATGTGTTCCAAAATTTGACGGAGACTACGATCACTAGAGTTTGATTATGGAAAATCTCCTGCGTTCTAAGGAATATTGGAGCGTTATTCAATCTGGTTTCGAAGAACCAAAGGGAAACGAAGTCGTAGACACAGGCCAACAAAAGGCAATCGACGAAGCAAGACTTAAGGATCTCAAAGCAAAGAATTATCTCTTTCAATCCATAGATAAGAGTATCTTGAAAACCATCACTCAGAAGGAGACTGCCAAGCAATTGTGGGATTCAATGAAAGTCAAGTATCAGGGAAGTGCTAGAGTGAAGCGGGCTCAGCTGCAACGACTTCGCAGAACATTTGAAACTCTAGAAATGAAGTCAGGAGAAGGTGTGTCTGAGTATTTTGTAAGAGTTATGTCTACTGGTAATGACATGAGGAATTGCGGAGAAGATATGCCCGATGTCAAAATCGTTGAGAAAATACTTCGGAGTCTCACAGAAAAATTCAACTTCGTAGTATGCTCAATTGAGGAATCCAAAGACATTGACAAACTCACAGTAGATCAATTACAAGCATCTTTGCTTGTACATGAACAAAAGGTGATTGAGAAGAGGAGTGAAGAGCAAGTTCCACAGGTGGAGAATGAGCCAAGGAATGCACAAGGAAGAGGCAGAGGGACATTTCAGAGAGGAAGAAGTCACCTTAGAGGACGGGGAAGAGCTAGGCCTTTTGTCAACAGGTCAGCCATTAAATGCTTTCGATGTGGAAAGCAAGGACATTATCAATTTGAATGCTCAAGCTCAGAAAAGGGAGTCGTCAACTATGCTGAATTTGACGAGGAGGAAGAACTACTCTTGATGGCGCACACAGAAGTCAGTAAAGCTGAAGGAAAGGGCATTTGGTTTCTCGATTCTGGGTGCTCAAATCATATGACAGGAGACAAAACCTGGTTTATTGAGCTCGACGAAAATTTCAAACACTCTGTCAGATTGGGAAATAGTTCGAAAATAGCAGTTGAAGGAAAAGGCAGCGTCAGATTTGAAGTAGAAGGTATCATACAAACCGTGTCAAATATGTACTATGTTCCCAATCTCACCAATAATTTGTTAAGCATAGGCCAGCTACAGGAGAAACGTTTGGTGATCTTAATTAAAAAAGGAACCTATAGAATCTATCATCAACAAAGGGGCCTGATAATAAACACACAAATGACTGCAAATCGCATGTTCCTGGTTTATGCGAAAATGAAGTCGTTGCCTGGTAACTGCTTGAAGATGGAAGAAGAAGACTTGGAGATTCTCTGGCACGGGAGATATGGGCACTTAAACAACAAGTCTATTCAAATTATGCAGCAGAAACAAATGGTGAAAGGACTGCCAAAATTAAAAGAAGCAGACAAAGTTTGCAAAATATGCAATGTGGGAAAGCAGCAACGACAAAAATTTCCAAAGAAAAGCAAGTGAAGAGCATCAAATAAATTGGAATTAATTCATGGAGATCTTTGTGGACCAATCACTCCAATCTCCCACAGTGGTAAGAAGTATTTGTTGGTGCTTGTAGATGATTTCTCTCGAAAAAGATGAATTTATTTTCTTGCAGATAAATCATAAGTTTTTGAAACATTCAAAAACTTGAAAAACCTTGCTGAAAAAGAAGCAAAAACAGCCATATGTGGATTCAGAACTGACAGGGGAAACAAATTCACATCAAATGAATTCAACAAATTCTGCAAAGATAATGGCATAAGACGACAACTAACAGCAGCTTACACTCCACAGCAAAATGGAGTCGCAGAAAGAAGGAATCGGACCATCATGAACATGGTACGATGTTTGTTGTCTAAGAAGGAGATGCCGAAATCGTTGTGGCCAGAAGTAGCTAGATGGACAGCTTATGTTTTGAATCGCAGTTACACAAAGGCAGTCAAGGACATGGTACCTGAGGAGAGGTGGACAGGAGTAAAACCAAATGTAGAATACTTCAGAGTATTCGGTTCGATTGCACATGTGCACGTCCCTGAACAAAAGAGAATTAAACTGGATGATCGAAGTCACAAATGCATCTTGCTTGGAGTTAGTGACGAATCTAAGGCCTATCGTTTGTATGATCCGGTGACAAAGAAAATAATCATAAACAGAGATGTCATATTCAAAGAAGGTGGAAAATGGGATTGGAACCTGAGTACAACAGAGGCAGAGCAGAATGTGTTGTCTTGGGGAGACGATGATGATATTGCCACAGAAGGGTCTAAAGGAGAAGAGACTGATGGAGAATCTAATGAAGTAGAAAACGGCAGTTTAGAAGCAATTCCAGAAACTGAGGAATCTTCACCAGAATTTCCACAACAGACAAGAAGAAGGAGAGAGCCCGTTTGGATGCACGACTACGAAACTGGTGAATGGTTGTCTGAAGAAGAAGAATCAGATGAAAGCTTAGCTTTTCACATCTCCAACGATGATCCAATAAACTTTGACGAAGCGATGAAAGAAAAAAGGTGGCAGGAGGCCATGAAGCTTGAAATTCAAGCTATTGAGAGAAATCAGACCTGGGAGCTTGTGCCATTGCCACATCGAGCAAAGAAAATTGGTGTCAAATGGGTTTTTAAAACGAAATTAAATGAAGAAGGCAAAGTAGACAAATGTAAAGCTAGACTCGTCGCCAAGGGATATTCACAAAAAGCAGGAGTAGACTACAATGAAGTGTATGCGCCAGTAGCACGATGGGATACAATCAGAATTCTGTTGGCACTGGCAGCTCAACGTGGATGGTGCATCTATCAACTTGACGTTAAGAGTGCTTTCTTGTACGGTGAATTGAATGAGGAGGTTTACGTTGACCAGCCGAAAGGGTTTGTGAAAAGGGGAGAAGAAAACAAGGTGTATCGGTTGAAGAAGGCTCTCTACGGTTTAAGACAAGCTCCAAGGGTCTGGTTTAGCAAAATCGAGTGTTATTTCAAGAAGGAAGGATTTGAGAAAAGCAATTACGACCACACCTTGTTCTTGAAGAAAAATGGAGATAAATTGTTGTTGGTAAGTTTTTATGTTGATGATTTGATTTACACAGGAGATGATGAGCATATGTGCACAAATTTTAAGTCGTCAATGCAGAAGGAGTTTGAGATGACAGACTTGGGAAAAATGAAGTTCTTCCTTGGAGTTGAAGTCTATCAAAACAAAGGAGGAATTCATCTGTGCCAAAAGAAGTATGCTAAGGAAGTCTTGGAAAGGTTTAATATGTGGAATTGCAATGCTGTAAAGAATCCAATAGTTCCTGGCACTGTCTTGTCAAAGTTAGGCAGCAAAAATGTTGATGCAACACTGTACAAACAGTTGGTAGGATGCTTAATGTACCTAACGGTAACTCGTCCTGATTTAATGTTTGTGGTATGTTTGATTTCTCGTTATATGGCTGATCCTAAAGAAGAACATATGATGATTGCTAAGAGGGTACTGAGATATTTAAAAGGAACATTGGATTTTGGAGTCTATTACAAAAGGAGCACAGATGTAAATCTGTTGGGATACACAGGCAGCCACTATACAGGAGATGAGAATGACAGAAATCTGCTGGGATATACAGACAGTGACTATGCGCGAGATATAGACGATAGGAAAAGCACTTCATGCTATGTTTTTCTTCTAAGTGGAGCAGCAATATGTTGGAGTTCAAGGAAGCAAGGAATTGTCACTCTATCATCCACAGAAGCTGAATATGTGGCTGCCACTGCATGTGCATGTCATGGAGTTTGGCTTAAAGGAATTCTGAAGGAGCTGGGCGTAAAAAATTGTGAGTGCATCAATATTATGTGTGATAATAGTTCAGCAATTAAGTTGTCAAAGAACCCAGTTATGCATCGAAGGACAAAACATATTGATGTTAGATACCATTACTTGCGCAATCTGTCAATTGATGGAGCTGTGAGGTTAGTTTTTTGTGGAACTAAAGATCAAGTGGCAGACATAATGACTAAACCAATTAAGTTGGACCAATTTGTGAAACTCAGAAGTTTGCTTGGTGTTCGACGACTTGAGGAGTAAACTGATGCTGATTCAGTATATTTCAGTTTACGGGGAGGAATTTGTTGAAGCTATTGACTTGGTCTGCAACGTGATAGCTAAATAATAGGTAGGAGTTGTTATTTAAACTGTTAAGTAAGCTAGTTTGTAGGAGTTGATTTGTTCAATTTTGTTTAGATATGTTTTCCTTGTATTTTGATTTTTCTGTTTGTAAGGCTTTATAAAAGCCTCAGTTATTTTTCTACTTAAAAGAATAAGGATTATCAGTTTCTTTTAAGGTTATCATGTTGAATAAGCTTACGAGTGAAAATAGATGTATAAATTTTCTCTCTCTAAAAGTTAGTGGTTGACCCATGCGTGCATGCTAAAAATAAGAAGCAACATGTCGGAAAATGCCGCCTGATGACGTGCAAAGGAGGAATACCTACGCAGCATAGTAATGTTAATGTGGCTAGCATGTTTTCAGCCATACAGCTTTTATTCCATCAAGAAGATTCTACACTACAGAAAATTTTGAATTCTGATTTGAGAATGTGCATGTGCTGACTGTGGAAGCCTCACAAAACATCTACTACGCATTGAACAATAGAGCATTCGAATGTTTTCGTCAAGGGTCCAAATGATCACAGCTCCATTTGGAAGAAGGATCCTATACACTACTTTTTTCAATACGTCAATAGCATTTTTGTTTTCGGAAAAATACAATAATATAACAACTATCGAAACTCAAAACACGTCCAAAAGGACACACAAAGCAAACCTTAAGCAAATGGCTCAATGACACCACCTAGCTAGTCAACAAAAAACTGACACCACTCTCACTCTATTGCTTGGTTCATTGTCAATAAGATAATCTCAGACATAGCAAGCCATACTTTTTTTTTTAGTCCAAGTATGGAACAAAACATGGAAATGGAGATCAAAATACAAAGCCTATCTTCTACTGATGAGAGGTCTTTTAAGAACCAGGAACGTGCGAGGGTATGTTATCTGTCGTGTAAAGAGCCAAATGGATAGTGGTTTCTTTTTTTGTATACTTTTGGTTCAGAATTATCTCTCTTTCTTTATGAAAGTTGTGTCACCCTCCCAAAAGCAGCTGTCTGAGTTGAAAATTTTTGAAGAGGAGGAAGGTTTGCTTTTCTTTTTTTTTTTTTTGGTTCAGTGGGAATGCTTTGCGTCACCAATTTTGTTCACTAAATTTCTTTTGGCAAATGACAGGTTCTGACTAATTGTTAAACGATCGAGTAATATTTTTTAACACAAAAAATTAACTTAATTTACTAACTTAAAGAAGAGTCGAGTAATCGCAAGAAAAAAAGCTGCTTTCCAACACACACGAGCCTATTAGAAGCCAGATGGAAAAGAAGTAAAAAAGGAGAGAGATTTCGTGAGGTGGAGGCTACATGGCCGCAGCAAAAGTGAATGGCAAAGAATGTGAGAGAGAGACATATTCATTTTTGTCTTCAGTTTAGCATTTTATCAAACGATGTTCGTGCATTGCCATTTCAATGGAACTTTAAGCTTTATATCCTGTAGAATAGTAAAAAGACCAACTTTACCCGTTACTATCTTCTGAGCTAAGTTTTCTTGTCTTCTTATTATTACTGTTCTCTTATGGAAAGGAGAGTGTTTTATGAGGATTTAAAAATCGTTAATGCGGATTAAGGAGAGAGTTAATTACATGTTTAGTCGGATTTGAATGAATCGAATCCGACAAATGCTTTCATCGTTTTTGGTTTAATTAAGCTAACATGATTACTACTTTAATGATCACGTTTATGAAGTCACATTTGCCTTGTGTTTGGCTTTATTATACAATCATATCCGAATCCACTATGCTTTTCAGTGTTACACGGTAAATAAAGTATCTTCGTTGAAGGTAGTCTCTAATTATATTCAAGTTTTTTCTTTTTTTTTTCGGGTTACTCTGCACTGGACCCACCAAGCCAATCTTGTCGATACGGCTGCCTTTGAATATTCGAAGCGGATTGGATAGTCATGTCTATTCAAACTAAACCCAACCATGCTCATATCTGGATTGGATATGTATCGTGCCAATTTTTGGTAAACGAATTTTACATCTCTGTGGAGCCTACCGACAAAAGTGATTTAAAACATTAAGATAATATGTTTTGCCTATTACACTCATTAGCCAATCAAAGCCCATCTTTTGTTTGGATCAAAAATGGGTGAAACTATTTTATATTTATACTAAATGCTTCAACCAACGAATCTGTACTTGATGCTTGAGGACACCCGAGAGTTGAATAAACGCCTAAAAATATAACTCAATGATATAAAATCATGGATGTCATTGAAATGATTTCAAGTATAATTTTTACAAGACCAATCTTATAAACATATTATAGACAAAATTAGCTCAAAAAATTTTCAAATCTTTCTTAAAAACTTCAAATATACAAGAATGACATCAAAATGGGACTCCACTATTGAAATCCACTAATATTAAAAATACTAACAAATCAAGCATAAAAAATCACCAGTTCAATTGTCAGGTTCATCAACAAATCCTATTACAAATTTATGCTAATAAATCAAATAATTTACTCAACTACGCAGTTAAAATAAGAAAAGCAAAAACAAAAATTCCAAAAATTAATCATTTGTTTCTGGCCCAATTCGACAAAGCCACCAGCGATCCACCCCGACGCCGCCTCAAACAAAAAAACAAAGAACACCAGCATCCCAGCCCCTTTGTTTCACCAATAACCATCGCCCCAACCCTATATTTCACCAGAACACCAGTGCCGCCACCCCACCCCTTTTGTCACAACACTTGTGCACCAGTCGAAAAGAGAGAGAGAGAGAAGGCGGGTCTAAGCTTAACCTTGTAGATTGACCATCGTTGTCAATAGACCACCCCATAGACGCTTGAGTGCCAGTTGGCGATGAGATGGGCATACCTCCAAGTCCGCCTTCGTCGCCTAGTTTATTGGGAATGAAGCGACACCCATGTGTGACGAAGATAGGATCTGCAATTAGATAAGGTTAGGGCTTCAATTCAAAAAATATAAAAAGGGTAAAGTTGTCATTGCACACCTATATCCTGTTGGTTGGGATTTAAATTCAAGGGGAAAGTGGGTTAATCTTGACCCATCTAGGAGGGTTAAAAATTACTCTAGCAATCGGGTCGAACTTCGACTTGGATTTATATCTTGTCTCATTTTTACCTTCCCAAACAAAGAACGCATGGCCCCACTGCATTGTTAATCTATCTTTATTGGTGTTAACCCACCTTATTTCACTATCCAAACACACCCTATAAGAATTAATGAGCAATAATTTTTTGTCCAAAAATACAATGTGATAGTAAAAATCACATTAATCTTCCGTTTGATAAGAAGAATTGAAAATAAGAGAGATGAAAAGTAGAAGGGATATATTTTATATCCTCCAATAAAGGAAAGTATAAATGATATATTTTTCTTTATTTGTGTTTACTATAATAGATGGAAAACAAATTTTTTTTTTTTTTGTGCTAAGTAAGATAGAAAAAATATTTTTTTATTTTTAAATTTTAAAAAATATATATATGAATACATATTTTATCATTATATTTATGTATGAAATTAATATATACATAATAAATGTATATATCAAATGATATATAAACAAATAATTAACTTTTCATCTACTTTCCTTCTGATTTTAGAGGAATTGATTTTTATGAGTTAGAAGGAAATTTCATTCATGCATTTTTCTTTCCTATTTTCCTTCTTTACCAAAAATGATATTTTATATACCCCTTCAAATTTCTATCTTTCTATTTTTCTATCGTACCAAAAACAGTATAAGAGCTGTACAGAGAAAATGATTTTTTTGAGCTTGAAAAAACTTTTTGGATGATTTTTATATTATTGGATCAAAATAGATAAAAATTGTATTAATCTTGATCGTTGTGTTTTATAACTGGTGTGATTCAAGTTACTAACTGCTATATTATGTAGATATTTTTTTATCAATTATTTGAATCCCTAAATTTTAATTTGGACATGACAAACATTGATTCGATTATAATGAGACTTGAATTATATATAAATAAATACATATAAATATGTAATGCCATTAAGTGATTCTTGACGAATTGTATCGGATTTTTGGATCAAATTTATGCTATTTTAACAACTTTGAACATAGATAGTAAAATATTAATTTCGTCGAATAATCGGAATATGTCTTAAATCATATGAAATCTAATTCATTGAGTGACCTAATACATGGCATGAACAATTTTATTTTATTTTTTTGGATAAAGAAAAATGAAGGAATCTCATTTACACACTCAAAGATTTAAAATTTTTTTATTTTGTACCTTCAAGAATTAAATTTTTTTTTATTGCATCTTCAATATATTAAAAAATTTGGACTATGGTCTTTTCGTTAACTTCTGTTATTTATTTAATTAAAAATTACATTATTGGCGTTGACGGAATGAGTAATGAAAACCAAGAGAATAACTACATTACAACACTTTTAATAAATCGAGGTGTAATATAAAAAATTTAATCTTTAAGAGTATAGATTAAGAATTCCAAATTTTTCACGGTATAAAGTGCAAACGGCCCAAGAAAAAGAAAAAAACATTGCACCCTTTAATTGGGCTTATCAAATGGGTAACTCGCTTGGTCTTACACAAAACGTGGATGGTCCAGCCCAATTTCAGGCATAACAGATGGGCCTTTTGCACCCACATGAAACTTTGGGAAGTTCTTCGTAGCATGAATGTCCTCCAAGACGAAGCATGAAGAGACCTCTAATCTTTGAATCTTCCAGTTCCAACCTTAAGGTTTTACTGTAAGTAAAACAGCCTTCTACACTGGATAATAATAAGTAAACTATAAACTTGTTATGAACGAGCTTCTAGAAAGATAGATATTAGACGAAAATGGCCTAATATCTTGTACATTTAACTTGTTGACTACCATATATTATAATGTAATATTATTAATAATGGTGCCCCATTGTTGTCTGGTCTCACCCAATTAGAAAAATAGCTGTCAGTAGCCATATCCGTGGACAAGTTTCAGAATCCCTGCATAAGAAACCCATAACTTATATAGTGCAAGAAAGGGTTAATGCGTGCATGAATTTACCATTAAAAAGTTTGGATCATTATTTGATTGATTTGTCAATCTTTCGATAAACAAGTCGATACAAACTTGACAAGACATTATTCAAATACGATATGAACTCGACAAAATTCATTATCCATTATGTTTGTGTTCCTGTAACACGTTGGCCGGTTATATTACATTATCCATGTGGACACTATAGAGCGTGCTCATCGAGTTGAATGCATCAATTGGACATCATTGTCTGATGCCAATAGACAAAACAATAGAAAGTTTCGATTGCCTTTCTCTTCTGTGCTTTGATTACCAACTAAAAATCTCTCAGAAGTCCTCATTACAAGCCACAAAGTTTGACAAAATCTTCTAAGACGGCCTTTTGAAAACTGCTTTCTGAAGCTATAATAGGAGCAAAGATAGATGTAGCCTCACCTGAATTGTCATTTTCTTTAGGCCCAGGCAATGTTATTTGGTAGGAGAGAGATGATCAATGGCAGCAAAAGTCGTACAACATGTTATTTATCAGGTTACTTGTCGATTAACATGTGTCCATGGTGTATGTTGTTTAATTCTTTGTCAATCTTCGTATATTTTTGAGTCCTTGTTGACCAATGCTCCTAACATTGCACATAGACTCGGCAACCCACCTATCTATTCATATTGACAATCAAAGCTATGACCGAATGACACCGTTATTACTTAATAAAGAGATGTCATTTCATGATGATGCAACAACATTTTTTACTGTGCACTAAAAGATCCACACCAATGGTTAAAGTGATTACATTGTTTTAAAAGTGATCATAGGACGTCGTTTTGAGAACAATATTGTCTGTTCGTGTTAGAACCCAAACACAACAAGCATTTTGTGGTTTCGGTGGTGTAAATTGGTTCTGCAACAAGCATTTTGTGTTAGAACCCAAGGCATAGAGGAAGAGTCCAAATCATGATGTCTGTAGAAGATTGAAAGCGGCTTTCCAGGGTTCATGGCCTGCCATTGTTACAACTAAGTGTATGTTTGTTTAGGGGCAAATTTTCTCCTGTAAATTCATACCACATGTGCATAGAATTAAAGTCTATTCTGGTGTACTGAGGTAACGCTGTCACTGATGTGGTGCCACATAAGACAGTCAAACTATCCACGAAGGTCTATTGGACTACAAGGGCGTGCCACATAAGAAAAGGATGTGCTGTTGATCCGTCCAAATCATCACATCACATGTTCATCTCTCCATTAATTAATTAATTAACAGGTGCCTAACCCATACTTTTTTTTGTTTCGGTTGACGATTCCACCGGATTCTAAATAAACATTATTGCAGGTATATGGATATTGAAGAACTAAAAGTCCCAATGGAATAATAAGTTGCTTCAACGTACGTACCGGATCAACGTTGAGTGCTTCAAGTAAGTCATATCATTTATTATTATTTTGCTTCAAGTAAAATCGTTTATTATTCATATTAGTAAGTCATATCATTTTTAAATTTGTGTTAAAAATTAGTCCATTCTAACCCGTTAATTTTATATTAACATCGTGTTGTGTTATTATATCATGTTGTCAAAAATTTACCACATCAATCATAGGGATGAAGATAATCTAATACCCATTAGTATTTTTTAACTATTTCTGCGTCGCAACTACTTTGGCAAGTCTTGGTAGTGGTTAATTAGGTTTCTAAAGGGTAAATACGGTTGATCAAGAGTGGATAAACTTGAATTTTTTTCACTCAATACTTAATTTTGAGTCTCCATAGTTATAGTAGTTCAGTGGGATTAACGCTACTCATCAACCCCCAAACATCCAGAAACTAATAGATAATTACTGGACATCTTAAATTCCAATTGAGTTACGACACACATGATAGGATCTTAGCTTTGATCCTAATGTTAGTGTTGTGATGTCTCTTGCAAATATTTTTATTTACACATCTATTTTGGTCACCTATAAAAAAATAAAAAGGGAAGGGGGGGGGAGGGCTGCACTTGAATGCTTACTTACTCCCCAACCGGTTTGTACAGAACTCAAGCGTGTACTCCGTGAAAGCTTTAAAGCAGGAACATGGTGCAACTATTTAATTGACACATCCAATACGTAACTGTGAAACCGTGCACGCAAGGGAATGCCCATGCCCATGCCCCAACAAGTCTATACCACGAGGCTTGACGCGAGCTAGTGTCAACCGAGTCACTAAGCAGCAATTGATATGAACATAAAGTTATTAAACAATATTAAGTGTCACACATGAATTCTAAAAGTGATCTTCCTTTTACATGTAGGTAATTTTATTTTATTGTTATTACCTCTCATCACCTCAGCAGCATTAGAGCCGAGAGAGACTGGTGGAGAATGGGTGGACGGACATCCATTGCCTTATCTTTTTGTCTCACAAAAGACATAGTTAGATCACTTGGAACTAGGTTTATCAATGCATTGAATTTCGTTAACGTGAATTAAAATTTAAATTAAAACCTTCATTATAAATATTTATGCATTTCATTTTTAAAACTCATGTTGCAATCTATAAGAAATCAGAAATCTGATTCAAAATTGAGTAATTCAGATAAACAAAATTTTACAAAATCAATCCGAATATCAATAGGAGCATCACTAACACATATATATATACTTTGAATTTGATTGTGATCAAATGTCGATACAACTATATACGATTTCAAATTATTGGTTAAGATCATATTATTCACTATCCAACAAATCAGAATCGAACTTAAATCAAAATTCTGATCAATTGATATGTTTACTCGAAATCATAGATGGACACACAAGCATAAACAAATCCCAATTATTCTCCATCATTCTAAAGCTAAGAATATTATAATTTCCATAATTCACATAAGGTTTTGTCTCCATATGGCAAATAACAAATATTAAATCTATTCGATGGCTTCGATTCTTGCTCGACTCCTTTGAAGGTCAAGTCAAAAAAAGTGAATTCAATCAATCTGATGGCTTTTTTTTTCAAAACTTTGTTTAGTTTCGTCGTGGGAGTCATTTTCTTTTCCAACGTCAGACTCGATCACTTTTCAGTAATCACTCTTAGCTAGTTAGGTTGGGATGGTGGCAATAGGTACACATTATATCATGAAGAAATAAGCTTTTATTTAGGCTTCATCAATGTCTCTCTTTAGGTATGCAGTTATATTATAAGGATTTTGATACAATCAGCTGGATCCTTTCTGGAATTGGATATTATAAAAGAGCCTCGCTTGATTTAGAGATCAATTTACGTATTGATATGATATACAGCAACAGAGAAACATGTTATACTTAACACTAACCCTATATTTATCTAAGTACAAAAGAGATTGTCTCATCCTAATACAGGACGGACACATGATCTATTACCGTATGAAATTAGAAAAAACAAAGCACTATAAGTGATCTTGAACTAATTTGAAAAAAGTAAAAAAATTGAGTAAACAACACAATTAAATTAACAAAATGTTATGCCACCATTGCTCCAGGCATGCTTGATCAGAGATAATGAAAACCTAACCCACTAAGCCAAATAGAATAGTACTATAATTGTGCTGTTGGTGGTATAGATATTGTTTAGTGCAAGCATTACCATCCAAGCTTGCTTCACATTCTAGTCCTTTGTTTACCATAATCCACTCAACTACTACTTTAATCTTTTAGTACTTATAACAAGATGCTTTATTCCTTCGTCTATAAACACGCCCTTTACAGCAACAGGAAGACAAAAAACGACATTGAAACTTTAAACATTATTATACATGCCACCAAACGCAGTGCTTGCATTAAATATTTCATACAATATTTAATTCCAAATCCCCAACAAATTAATCTCCTCCCCCACCTTTAATATAAAAAAACAGGAAAAACTATTTAAAAAAAAAAATCCAACCCATTCCCCCATTGTGGTGTATAATTCATTCTACAAATAATGCTATATTATCGAAAAAATTAAAATAAAAATAAAAAATTAGATCAAATAACGTGGAGCTAATATAATGAACAAAATTATAATTTGCATTAGCACCAAGTCACTTGATCTCATTTTTTGTTTATCTCAATTTTTTTTTTCGCAAGTTTAACATTGTCCTTCTTACACGTATATAATCGTCATGTGTTGAAAGGTATTTGGTGGGATCCGAATGCTTGTCGTAGTGACTCAGTTCCTCGTCACGTTGGCCCATGTTCTTGGGCCGTAGCAGGTTCAAGAGGCCCACAGATGGAAAGGGACCAGAAAAAGTTGGGTGGTCCACATCCACATGTGAGATAACACCTAAAATCCGACAAGGTTAGATGGGGCAGAGTGGAAAGCTAATGGGCAAGTTAGAAGTGCTGACACAACCGCCATATTGCAGCCACGATTGCGACGGAACCGGCAATGGCGTGTGACCCGAACACGTGCATGCACATGGATGGTGATGATGATCCACTCACGTCCAGTGCACCTTCGTACACCATTGTGCTGTTGTACTCCGGCGAGTTTCCGGCAACCGGATTCTGATTTTGATTTTGCCCATCCGACGATGATTTTTGACTGCACATTCACAAAGTTACTGTTAGATATATTGAATATTACAAGAAGGGAAAATATGAATGCATACCATGATGATAAAAACTTGTTGAGTTTATGTGTGGTTGATCAGTCGTGCTAAAAATTGATAATCCAACTGCCATAATAGTCTAAATTACTAAAATACCCCTGCTAATTCCCAGAACGGGCCACCAAATAACGGAAATATTCTCCGTACGTGGCTAGTAAATCGAGAAAAAGAAACTGACCAGCCACCGACTATAACGTTCGAGTTGACAGGCTTTCAATATCACAAAAATGACAAAACTACCCTAGGTCAAACAAAGTAACAACGTTTATGCATGGGGATTCGAGTAAATTTACCTCGTGTTCGGCGACGGGCAGAAGGAAATAAGATAGTCAGCACCTGCGCAGGTGAAAGTACTGGTTTTGTCATCGTAAGCATAACTGTATGCACTTGGGCAGGCGTTCTTGAAAACTTGCGAGTACGAAGAGGGCTTGCAAATGTCGGGTGAGTTATACGCGCCGCTGCAACAGTATTGTTCTTGGTTAAACGCCACACAAGCGCTCTTACACCCCGCGACCGCTCCGTCATTGCTCGTCACTTTGAGCTCCGACGGACAGGCGCCGTTCAAATCCACCACGCATCCCGTGGCTCTACAGTTGACTCCGGTACCACCCTGAGGAACCACCAGCATGGGAAGGTTGTACCCATCCACCAAGCTGACGTCATAGAAATCCATGCCACCACTACCGTCCAGCGTAAACTCCGCCAGGGTGGCGGGGGGTGCGGCACCAGCCCCGGCGCAATCTACCTTTCCTGAGCCGCAATCCCCTGTAACGCAGGTGAACTTTCCGGTGGAGTCTTCGCTGCATTGGGTACGACCCCAGAGCCGGCCGCCCCACGACGATGGTGCGTTGATGGTTTTGGACTCTCCCTTCTGGAGGGCAAAACCGGTTGTTTGGAGTGGTGCAACACCAGCGTTTGTTAAAATGCCTGGCCATACTGGGTAGTTGCACTTGTTTACTATTGTGAATGTTGCTGATGAGATTACTCCTGCAGACCCCAATCATTTCAACCAAGAAAAAAAGGGTTAAATATTTAGCTCTAAATTTAATCATCACCAACAATTACGATTTTTTAAACCTTTCTTTAATGGAATTGTCGTTTCTTTACCTGATATGAAGAGATCTGTGACCGTTAGAAAAGAAATTAAATAGTTCAATTGAGCCATTTGGGAGGAAATGGAAGAGGAGGACTGGAGGAGAAGAAAAAGTATGTGGGAGATCTGTGGGTCGAGTAGTCCCAAAGCCTTATTTCTTCTTCCTCTGAATGGGAACTGAAAACTCTGGAGGGGTGTGTGAGATTCTGGTAAGAAGGAACGGTTTGTTTATTTATAGAACAGAGAGAGGCTGAGTGTGTGTGTGTGTGTTTACATGTGGGCCCTTTTATCCGGCGCATTTTCTTTATTTAAATTGGTTTACAATTCAAGTGCAATTCGCACACACTTTCCTCTGCTTTGTTAATGTGAATGGAGGGGCAGGGGAGATTTGTGCATACTGCCAAAAAGTGCAACAGATTGTCCAAGAACCAGTAACTATAAATTGTCAAAGAAATTGCAACAGATTGTCAAAGAAATTGCAACATACAACTACAAATTTAGTTTGCATTGCAACATTGACTCCTCTTCTTCCTTTTAAGACACCATGGTCAAAGGGCAGCATCCACAAGTTTGAGATATTTTAGTGAAGCCTACTGCCAATTTCGAATTCATTTCTATTCAATATATTTTCATTTTAGTTTGGATCAAAGATAAGGAGTACCATGAGTGGTAAGTTCAATTATAATAAATAAAAAAACACTGTTTAAATTTATTATGAGTGATATATCGATGAGTGAAATTAAAAAAATATATATTAAAGAAATTGTCAATCTCTTTCTTGTATTGGAACCAGAAAGATGGGGATTTCTAAACAGATTCTTAAGAGCACAGCCTCAATTTTCTTTATCTGAATAGTTTACTACTTATTCAATGGTTGTGATTATTAAATCTAATTTTTAAATTCATATAACATTACTGTTATCCGAAACCATTTTTCTTGGTTATAAACAATGTTATCACTTATGGACCACGAAATGATTAAGATAAATTCTCAACAATAATATCAAAAGAAATACTAAAAAATCAAGCGTGGTCCTAAATCATAAAGCACATCCATGCATCTTTCACACTCAGATTATCTGCAACTCATTCTCTATCTTTTCTCTTTTAGCTACTTTAGCTAACCAAACACAAAAAATTCTTCCAACTCACTCTCTATTCTACTCTCTATTTCTTAGTTAACCCAAATGGCTCACCAAATGTGGTGAGCTATTTGAGTTCTCTAAATTCTCTCTCTACTTTTTTTTCTCTCTATCTCTCTATATATGTTGTACTTCTTTTAAATTATTGAAGGTTACTGAAAGTTAGGTGTAGTTGTTAGCTAAAATAGAGACTGTAGTTTGAGTGAATTTATAAAAATAGGTAATTAAAGTAGTGAATATAATATTTAAATATATTTTGACTAACTATTTTAAAGACGAGGGTTGGAAATGCTCTCACTAGCTCTTTTCCTCACAATTTCTCTTCTTTTTCCTCTGTTTTGTACTCTTATTGTCCAATCTCAAAACAGAGCGAATGTAACGGGGCATATACAAACAAGTGGTCTTGAGTGACATAAAAGAGTTAAAGAGGGCCCGATTAAATCGAAATATAATTTGAGGATGGAATTAGAAAACTTGAGATATAGTTTATGGGTCAAAATAGTAATATACTCCAACTGATTATAATAAAATGAAAGAGAAAAAAACAGTAACGGAATTGCCACCGTACCGAGTCAAAATACCGGCGGCATACACGTTGAAATTGAAAGAGTCCTGCTTGGCAACCTTTTAAGTTGACAAATGTTGATCTTTCATAGATCTCCGAAGAAGGGTCAATCTTGCAATCGGATCGTATTTGATACCCTTCAGATGTCACTTCCAAATGAGCAAATTCAACCCGGATAGTGCAGTAAATACAAAGACTGATACATACTAAATTCAAAACTAGACGGCTGTTTAGGATTAGACCAAATTTCCTAGTTCCAAGAGTAGATGACCTACACCAATTAATCAAGGTGTGATGTAGTTAAGCTACAGCCGGGAGGGAGGTAGCTAAGCTTCAACATCCAAGCACTTTGAATCAAAATTATTTGCAGCGCCGCACCACGTGGGTTGAATTTCTTAAGAGCTTTTAGTTGATTAACGTCGTTTTCCCATTTATAAAAACGATTGAGTGCCAACTTATGATTTGAGAGGCGAGTTAGAGGATCATCAGGAAAAGAGAGGTAAAAATGTATGTTTTTTAGTGACATGAACACCAAATATACAAGCCGCCAAAACAATGTCTTCATATATGATTCAATGAGATTTTTATTTTTAATATTAATAATTATTTATTTATTTATTTTAGATTAAAAGCACTATAATTTTTTAAATTTAATTTTTCGCTACCATATATTTTTATATTGATAGTATTATTAATCCACGTAATTTTTCTTATGATAATCAATTTTAGAAAAGATTTTATTAATTTTAATTTTAAAAAATTTCTTTTAATTGTAGCCAATCATGGTCTACTGATTTTAATTTTTCAAGTTTAATAAAAAATAAAAAATATTATAGTATATTTTTTGTATAAGAATAAAAAAAAATCTTAAAAAAAAAAAGAGGATTTATGTTTAGTAAAGAGTGAGTGAGTGAGTGACTGAGAGAGAGAGAGAGGGCGTTAGCGAGAGATGAGATATATGTTTAAGACTTTTTTAACTTATTTTTTGGACATGAGAGAATTGTAACAAATGAGTGGTGTGCTTTGCTTAACTAGTTGAATTTTTTTTTAACCTTTAATTTTGCATTTTTTTTAAAAAAAAATATTTTGATATATTTTTAATATTATGATTGAATTTATGAGCCCAAATTACTGAAATATATTTTTGATTAGTTTTAAAATTTTATAAGGTGTTTTTTGGAGCTTAATATATTATGGATCTAAATTTTTTTTATTTGGATTAACTGTACACCTAAAAATTTTAAGACATTCTTTAAATATGAGATCTAAAATTCAGACTTTATTAACAGACACACGATTCATCCTTCTTTACCCTACAAACCGCAAATACTGGACCTCAAATACTTAATTATTTTGCGACAACTTTTATCAACAGTTTCGAAGGAAGTTTCCCCAAAGAGTGTTGTTATTGGGACCTAAAAATCTAACATAATTTGCTGATATAATGATGTGGCTTCACTATGACCTTTGAATTGATTGCGGGCTCCATCAAACATTAGAACTTTATATTAATTCAATGATTTCAATGAACCCACATCATTATGTCAACAAATTATGTCAAATTTTTAATTCCCAATAGCATCACTCTCCCCCAAATTGTAAGAAAATTCTTGGTCTTTGACTAGAGGGCAAAGAGCATAGTCGATCATTGTCACACCCAAACTGACTTGGGTGCAAATGACCGATCTTGGTGGCACCTTGCACCAAGGCATGTCATAAGTTGGAATCAAGGTGATGCGGCTAAGTGGTTCGACAGATTGGGACGAACCAAGGCAGTATGAGAACACCTGGTTGAGCATGGCAACACGTGGTGGACTCAATTGAAGCAATGTAGGTGCATAGCTTCGGATTGCATGGCATGGGTTGAACCCAGCATGCACATTGGTTCATGTAGCCAGGCTGACTACTGAATGTGGACATTTGACTGACACATGGTTGTTCAATGCATGTGACCAGGAGGATGTGGGCGGTTATGATGCTGAAAGACAGTCAAGACAGTTGCTGAGGCAGTTCTGGGCATCTCTAGTCTAAATCCAGTCTAGATGCATGCTGATGAAGGGCAGTTCCACAGCAGTTACTGAAAGTGGTGGAACTGCCTGCCAGGTGTCCCACGGAGACCAAGCCTGCTAGTCAGTATGTTATGGAATAGCAAAAACGTGTGTAACTACCCCTTAGCAGATGGGGGTGTCATCTGTCTTGCTCCTGTATAAATAAGGGTGTTTGAGCATTCTGATAAGGTAGAGAGTGTTCTGGCTTTGAGAGTCCTTGTAAATTGTTGAGCTCAATATATAAGGTTTGAGAGTTTTGTCCCAGTAAATTCGTGTGTGCCTTCTGTGTGAGTTTCTGTTCCTTATTCTTGAGTTTGAGTGTGGCTGGTTGCAGTAGCAACGCCTTCACAGATAACCTCGAAAGAAAAACGAAAGTTACCCTGTGACAGTTTGGTATCAGAGCGTGATTTTGGCAACAAATCAACTATGGCTGGCGGAACGAATGCTAATCTAAGGGAAAGGGTGGCACGTTTGGAGGAATTGGTTGGTCCTCCACAATTTGGTGATATTGTGGCTCTCTCTGTGCAACTTGAGTTGCTGTATCAACGGTTTGAAGAGATGCGGGTTGCACATGAACAACTTCAAAAGACTGAATCTGATCACGTCAATCGAGTGAAAAAACGAAGTTATTGACGTGCTGGCTACGATCTCCACATGGACCGATAATATGGGAAAAAGATTGAGTTCCCTCGAGACAGACGTTTTAGTACTCAAGAAGGCACTGTAGAATGCTTCTTTGGCTTCTAACAGTGAAAGCACTCAGAAAGCCAAAGTGTCTGACCCTAAGCCTTTCACAGGCAGTTGTAATGCTAAAGAACTCGAGAATTTTCTGTGAGATATGGGACACTACTTCAAAGCAATCCGCACTTCGGATGCTGAGAAGGTAGATCTCACTAGCATGTACTTATCTGGTGATGCTAAATTATGGTGGCGAACACGTTCTGAGGACAAATCTCGTCCTCCAATTATTACTTGAGAGTCTCTGTCCGCTGAAATGAAGGAGCAATTCCTTCCCAGCAACACGGCTTGACAAGCCCGTGATGCATTGAGGAAACTTTGATATACAAGCACCGTAAGGGAGTACGTGAAGCAATTCTCGTCTCTGATGCTTAACATTAAAAATATGTCAGAGGAAGACAAACTGTTCAACTTTATGTCTGGTCTCCAAACTTGGGCACAGGCAGAACTTCGTCGGCAAGGGGTGAAGGATTTATCCGCTGCTATGTCCCCAACGGATGCATTGGTTGACTATAAAACGCAGGCTAATCCTCTAGAGAAGAAGCCGAAAGGGAAAGCCAAGTTCCCTAAGAAGGACAAGCAGAAGAAAAAGGCTGAGAAGTTTGGCAATTCAGAAAAATCGCCTGACAAAGCCTCTTCATCAAAGGGAGGTGTTGACTCAGGTTGTTTTATCTATAATGGCCTTCATCGTGCCAAAAATTGTCCCAAGAAGGAAAAGTTCAGTGCCCTCATGGCTGAGAAAACTGACTATTCTGACGAACCAACACGAGTCAACCCATTACAACTCCTTAATGCAATTCGCAAAGAGGAGACAGTGGAAAAGAGGGGGTTGATGTTTGTGCAGATTCGCCTAAACAATGTGACTATCCAGGCAATGGTTGATACAGGTGCAACCCATAATTTTGTTTCTGATCAGGAAGTACAACGGCTTGGTCTGGCTTTGGTGAAAGATTCTAGCCAGATTAAGGTTGTGAATTCAGAGACAAAACCAGTAGGCGGTGTCGCAAGAGAAGTCCCTTTAAAAGTTGGTGATTGGCAAGGATCATATGATTTTATGGCAGTCCCTCTCGATGATTTTCAAGTAATCCTTGGACTGCAATTCCTTACAAAGGCAAAGGTGTCTGTTATGCCGCATTTACATGGGATGTTCGTGATGGATATGCCCAATCCCTGTTTTGTTCCCCTCACTAAGGTCAAGTCTTCGGGGGAAATGTTGTCTGCCTTGCAAGTAAAAGATGGCTGGCGAAAGGGGGAAGCAACATACTTGGTTGTTCTATTTGAGAAAGAGGAGTCCAAAGCATTGCAAGTCCCTGAACCAGTGCAACAATTGCTGGTTAAGTTCAAGGACGCCGCACCTAAAGAATTGCTAGCAAAGTTACCGCAAAGACGGGAGATTGACAATGTCATTAAGTTGATTCCAGGGGCAAAAATCCCTGCCCAGACTCTTTATCGAATGTCTCCATCAGAGTTGGCGGAGCTAAGTAGACAGCTTGGGGGTTTATTGGACATTGGGTTCATTTAACCTTCCAAGGCACCCTATGGAGCCCCTGTTCTGTTTCAAAAAAAGAAGGATGGATCCTTACAGCTTTGTGTAGACTACAGAACGCTCAACAAAGTCACTATTAAGAACAACTATCTAGTGCCGCTTGTCGACAAACTATTTGATAGATTGAGAAAGGCGATTTTCTTCACCAAGATGGATTTGCGGCTGGGATATCATCAAGTCAGAATTGCAGAGGGAGATGAGGCAAAGACTGCTTGTGTGACAAGGTACGGGTCATATGAGTTTTTAGTTATGTCTTTCGGCTTAACCAATGCCCCTACTACATTCTGTAACTTGATAACCAATGTATTTCGGGAATACTTGAACCGTTTCATGGTGATTTATTTGGATGACATAATTGTTTATAGTCAGACTCTTGAGGAGCATGTTGAGCATCTTAGGTTGGACTTAACAAAGTTAAGGAAAGTCCAGTTGTATCTGAAACCAGAAAAATGTGAGTTTGCCCAGAAAAAAATTTCATTCCTTGGGCATATTATTTCTGCGGGCGTGGTGAAGATGGACCCGAAGAAAGTTGAGGTCATTGTAGATTGGTCTGTCCCTACTAAGGTTACTGAACTGCGTTCTTTCCTTGGTTTGACAAACTATTATCATAAATTTGTGAAGAATTATTCAAAAAAGGTCGCAGTGCTGACTGATCTTCTAAGAAATGATAGGACATGGAACTGGTCCTACGAATGCCAGGAGGCATTCGATCGATTGAAGGCGGGGGTGACGTCTAGCCCAATTTTACGCTTACCTGACTTCAATTTATCTTTTGAAGTCCATACAGACGCATCAAACTTTGCTCTTGGAGGGGTGCTAGTGCAGAATGGGCATCCGGTGGCATTTGAAAGTAGGAAGCTGAATGATACCGAGAAGCGGTATTCAGTACATGAGAAAGAGATGACAGCAATCATTCACTGCATCAACGCATGTAGGCATTACTTGTTGGGGAAGCATTTCCTTGTGCTGACAGATAATGTGGCTACCAGCTGCTTCAATTCCATGAAGAAGTTGACACCAAAACAAGCAAGATGACAGGACTTTCTTGCTCAGTTTCATTTCACGTTGCAGTGCAAATCAGGTTGCTGATGCTCTTAGTCGAATCCCAATTGCTGATGGGATGGTTGCTGCACTTAGCCAGATTGCATAAGACATACTGCAGAGAATTCAGGATCAGACAAAAGATGATCCAGTGACCAGTTTATTGTTGAAACAGGTCCATGAAGGGGTGACTCGGCAGTTTTCGGTAGAGGATGGTGTTCTCTACGCCAAAGCAAGGAGACCCTATGTGCCGAAGTCAGGCGGACTTCGACAGATGTTGCTGAAAGAAACTCATGGTGCTCTGTGGTCGGGACATCCAGGGCAGCAACGGACTCTTGCCTTTCTAGCAGAAAACTATTATTAGCCCCGCATGGAAGCAGATGTGGAGCTGTATGTGCGCACTTATTTGGTGTTCCAGCAAGACAAGATAGAAAGGAAGAAGGTGGCGGGTACTTTGGAACCCCTCCCTATTCCAAGCAGACCTTGGGAGAATGTTTTCATGGACTTCATCAATGGTTTGCCTCAGGTGAACGATTTTACGTCGATATTTGTGGTTATTGACAGATTTTTGAAGTATGTCACTTTCATTGTTGCCTCAAAAGTATGTATGGCGGAAGTTACTACTCAGTTGTTCCTCAAGCATATTGTGAAGCTTTGGGGTCTTCCGCTGGACATAGTCAGCGACAAGAACACTAGGTTTACTGGCCTATTCTGGACGGCTTTATTTGAATTGTTGGGCACACAGCTCAACTTTTTCACCAGTAATCATCTGCAGACAGATGGGCAGACTGAACGGGTTAATGCAATGCTGAAGGAATATCTCAGACACTATGTCACAGCGAATCAAGACAATTGGGTGGATTTACTTGATGTAGCACAATTCAGTTATAACCTCCAACAGAGCTCTTCCACTGGAATGAGCCCATTTGAGTTAGCAACTGGACAACAGCCTCTTACCCTGCATGAAGTTGTTAAGCAAAAGTCTCAAGGGAGATGTCCTGCAGCGTACCGCTTTGCTCGGGTCAATCAAGAGCGGACCGACGAGGCAAAAGACTGTTTAACTAAGGCAGTGAAGGGGATGAAAAAGTGGGCAGACGAGAATATGAGGGCAATAGAGTTCGAAGTGGGTGACAAAGTGATGCTGAAATTGACTCCACTAGTCTAGAACAAGATCTCTCGAAAGTCGGCACACAAGGGACTAATCCAGCATTATGACAACTATTTCCTTATAACAATGAGGATTGACAGGTTGGCCTATAGGCTGGATCTTCCCAATCGTCTCAAGCTTTATCCAGTTTTTCATGTTGCCTTCTTGAAGCCTTATATTGAGAACCCAGAAGACCCTAACAGATATGTTCGGCGTCGAGCTCCTCCAACAATCAGGAAGCAATTCACAGAAATAGCTGAAGATATCCTTGACCACAAGACTGAGGGAATGAGCAAGAAAAACAGAAGAACTCATTACCTAGTCAAGTGGACAGGGAAAACACCGGAGGAAGCCACTTGAGAGAAAGAGACGACATTGTGGCAGTTCGAGGATCTCATCAAGCAATACCATGTCTCCATTCCAACGGGGTCGTTGGATACTTAAGGTGGGGGTGACTTGTCACACCCTAACTGACTTGGGTGCAAATGACCGATTTTGGTGGCACCTTGTACCAAGGCATGCCATAAGTTGGAATCAAGGTGATGCGGCTAAATGGTTCGACAAATTGGGGCGAACCAAGACAGTATGAGAACACCTGGTTGAGCATGGCAACACGTGGTGGGCTCAATTGAAACAATGTGAGTGCATAGCTTCGGATTGCATGACATGGGTTGAACCCAGCATGCACATTGGTTCGTGTAGCCAGGCTGACTACTGAATGTGGGCACTTAACTAGCACATGGCTGCTGAATGTGGGCACTTGACTAGCACATGGCTGTTGAATGTGGGCACTTGACTGGCACATGGCTATTCAATGCATGTGACCAGGAGGATGTGGGGGGTTATGATGCTGAAAGACAGTCAAGGCAGTTTTGGGAGTCCCTAGTCTGAATCCAGTCTGAATCCAGTCTAGATGCATGCTGATAAAGGACAGTTCCACATCAATTACTGGAAGTGATGGAACTGCCTGCCAGGTGTCCCACGGAAACCAAGCCTGCTAGCCAGTATGTTATGGAATAGCAAAAACGTGTGTAACTACCTCTTGGCAAATGGGAGTGTCATTTGCCTTACTCCTGTATAAATAGAGGTGTTTGAGCATTCTAATGAGGTAGAGAGTGTTCTGACTTTGAGAGTTCTTATAAATTGTTGAGCTCAATATATGAGGTTTAGGAGTTTTATCCCAGTAAATTCGTGTGTGCTTTCGGTGTGAATTTCTGTCCCTTATTCTTGAGTTTGAGTGTGGCTGGTTGCAGTAGCAACGCTTTCACAGGTAACCTCGAAAGAAAAATAAAATTTACCCTATTACAATCATAGAATATAGGAATTTATAGTTTTTTTCATGACCAATCAAAAATTTCCACTAGCTTGAGAGTTTCCCTAACGCCATTTAATGCGTCACATGACCTTTATATCTTATCCCTGTTGTCTCCCTACCGAGACTCCGTTGCACCCCTTGTGTGTCATCATGTTCATATTCTATTAGTTAGGCCAAAAATTAGGCACGAGTCACTGTTTCGAATAGGGATGGTTCAAGTACAATATCATTTGGGTCGGTGGTAGGTACGCTAGTCGATGCACGGATTTGCATGGTCTACACAAGCTCAGTTATAACTACCTCAGTCCGAATTCAATCTGCACCTACATTCAATCTGCACCTACATTCAATCTAAATTCGTCAACACGAGCATCTAGAGGAAATCTAAATCGTTATTAGATGGACAAGAACAAGTTACAGTTGAATATTTTTTTTTGGGTGATTGAGATAACGAGCCCGTTTGAAATTGTATGAAAACTTCAATTTTTTTTTATTTCAAAGAAAAAGAAATCTGATTCGTTTGAACCCAAACTTATTGGACAGTTTTTTCATCAATTTTTAAGGCAAAAACAATTTTTATTAGCACCAAGAAAAAGCTTAAAAAAATGAGCTTATTCAAAAGCTTCTAAAGAAAAACCGATTTTTTTGGAAATGCTCCAAACAATTCTAAAAGCTTTTCTAGCTTTGACTTTTTTATTTTATTTTTCGAACCTCTATTTCACACCCAAAATAATCAACTTCAAATAGGCCCAATAAAATTCAATAGATGAATCCAAATCTAATTAGTTACAATTTTTTTTTTAATTTGCTATTATATATGGTGGATCCCATTTTAATTGATGTTGAGTGATCCATCATTAATCAAAATTTAAACCGTGTTGGGTGTTCAAATACTCAATATATAGACAAGAATGAGTTACAGCGGAGATCACTTACCGGGGAAAAAAGCTATAGTGGAGTGTTGGTGAATGAAACAATCATAAGGTTCTGCTTTGCCATCTGAAAACGAAAACACATTTAGCATCACAAAATGGCAGCTGATGAAGTTCAGTGCTCATCAGGGCATCACATAACAGTGTTATATGGTGTATATTATCCATAAAATATTATACATTTTCGATCAATTACGGTCATTTGTAAAATTGTCAAAAAAAATTTCGAATAAGTTGATATATATTTCTGATAAGCATGTGTAGTAACAATTTTTCATTTGATGTAAGTACTATATGATACTGTCATCGTGATGCCTTATAAGCACCAAATATTTTCTCCTAGTCACAGCAATACATAGAAGCCTCTCTTAAAGATCCCATTCACATTGTCCTAACTCAATTATTAAGAAACATTTTGTCAGTTGCAAAAATTCCCAAAACAGAAACCATCAGCTGATTAAACGCATTTGAAACGGATGCCAGCACTCATTCTGTATCCCACAATCCTCCAAAAAAGATAATATTCTCAAAGCAACTCGGTTACACACGCCTCATTTCCAAATCACATCAGCTGATGCAAAAAGAAACCCATATAAGAAATTCTATAACATGATTGAAGTGATAAGAGGTTGAATTTTTAGGAGCTGTCTTGCATTCTCAACCAAGACAAAAGATGTTGTTATCTTGCTCTTATCTTGATGTCATCCTTCAGCCCATAAATCTATGATTGGTGTTACAGGTTTAACGTGTAAGAGAGAATGCTTGTCAGAGATGGCGTTCAACACAAGACCATTTATATGAAATGTGCATTTAGTTTCAGATGTTGGCAAGGTAGAGCGGATGATTTTCAGCAGAAAAAAATGGTGAAGAGTGACCTTCTGTAAGAGCACTGAAGTATAGCGACCGAGGTGAACAAGCCATAAGAATCAAATATAAAAATAAACTCATTAGTGGAATTTTTGTTATTGCCTCATAACCAAATAGCAAGAAAGGAAAGAAGGCATCACTTTCCCGAACCACCATGAATTCCCATTCCATATGTTTTTAGAAATACCAGATGACGCAAATGAACTGTGATCCTATTCAGTTGGTAGCTGCTTGGCGAGGTTTCCTTTGAGGTCATTTGGCACCCCGTATGACTTTGCCCTTCATTTTCCTCTGCAGTGACCTGAAGCTCTTGTATACTGTGAACTTTCCGGACAAGTCTACGCAATTCCTGTTGAGGAAAATAGCACAAGAAAAACCAGACAGGAGACTCATGCACAATTCATTATTCAAATGGATGCATTTACACAGTATATAACACACAAATATCAGAAATTTTAGCAGCCCAGCCCAGCTGATAGCACGGCTGAATTCACTATACGTTACACAAAGTAAATTTAAATGTACTAGACAGATTAAGGGAAACCAAATATAAAAACTAGCTTTATTACACTAGGACATGTAGTATAACTGAACCATGCACTTGCAATATCTACCACAGGATGTAAATACCATTTTTCTTAGAGAAGCCCACATACGGGTAACCTATACAACTTGTTTGTCAGCAAAAGAATTGAGGAAGGAAATCATAGAAAACAGAAAATTATTGGCTATGCTAGAGCATGCAAGGCCGGAACTTGGGCCCATGCCAAGCAACCAAGCCCATTAATCAAACTGTTGATACTGGCCATGAACTGAAACAACACGGTTGTACGACAATCCAGACATACAGATCGGTATAAAAACCATAGCCCAGCTGACCCAGCAAACTTATATGGTAAGTGTAGACCCTCTTTTAGTATGCAGTAGAGCATTTTTCAACTTCTCAAGTCTGAACATGTCTCAAATAATCCAGCCCAGGAGACAGGAGTATTATAGGTGCCAAGATAGACAACTAAAATTGCTTTGCATATCCTGAAACCACCTTTTTCTAGCCCATATTGGCTGGCCTAAAATCCTATCAGGCCTATGCAGTGAGCCAGCTGATGCGAGATTATATGAAAAGAGATTGCCCACTTCCAGTACACGTAAATAGGATTCTGGTCAACCTTATCACTAAAAGCTGATCCTGTCTCCCGTTATCTAGTGTATGTGTCTCCTCCAGTTGATAACAAACGCTTATGATTTCAGAATCAAGACCCATAATAATGCTCAGTTATTTTGTTCACATAATGCACTCAAGATAAAAGGTCTCCGTAGCTTGTGCCATTTCTCTTAGCAAAGGACAAAAACTGATATCTTTACCATGTGAAACAAGTTCATGAAATCCCAGCTACAGTTTGAGTAGGATGCATAAAGAAATGCATTATGTAAGGAGTCAGAACTGAAACTCAAATCTCAAACCAAGTGGGCATTGCTCAGCCTCAGGCACATGTAGTGAATTGCAATCCACAAGAATTGAGCAAACTAACCTGACAGTCGAAATCTACAGTATGGACTACATAAACTTCATTGGTAATGTCATTTTCCTTCTTGATTAGACCATCAAACCATCTGGTAGCTACATCAACATAATAATGGGATTCCTGTAATCAATGCTCAAGGGAGTAAGACAACCATGTAAACTTGGACTGTAACTTTTTCATATCATAAACGATAAGGGGCAGGTCTATTGCATAGCTCGCATGCTGTGACCTCTGTTGCGAGGACAGCAGCATAGTGTAGTACATGTGGCTCCCACAATGGTGCCACAGAATACTGCAGTCACATCAGCTATTCCTACACCCTCTAAATAACATTTTGAAGGATTCATATTTTCTCAACCACCAAAATGAGTCACAGATTAGCAACCAATAACTCATTTGATATTCAATTCTAAGTTCTAACACACAAAAATGCAAAAATAATTTATGCCAACCTCCTCCTCTTCATCGTCCTCATCATCATCACTGACCCATGTTTCTGAACTGGCTAAGCCCTGGAACTTACTCTCGTCACTGTTTGTTGTTGCCTGAATTAAACCATTCATTAATTCAGGTTCCACGTCTCGTAGCAGTCTTCCTAACAAGAATTTAAATCACATAATGCTTAAATAGTTGTACATATAACACACCATATCAAATTTAGATTGGAAAACCTCGGACCTAATTCTGAAGCTGAGTCATCCAATTATAGTACAGTGAACACCACAAGTTGACGACATAAACAATCTCTTCATTGGGAGGATGCGGCCAAAATGACATTTAAATTAATTCGGTATTGGAAATTAGTAAAGCACGCCAGTGAATGAACAGAGGTCTCATTGCCTAAGACATTTACTTGCGTCACTACTAGTTAACAAGAAATACATTGTCACGTAAATGGTCAACATAGATCATTATCCTCCATTCAATTGAATTTATTGCATTCGAACAAAAATGTATAGAAGAGTATAAAAGGATAAACTTAGTCAGCAATGTGGTGGTTTTAAAATGGGATGGGCTAGTTAGTTTCCCATTATGAAGTGTAATGGGGGTGGAGTTAAATATTTGTGGATGGGATATAATTTATAAATTTGTCAATTTTAAGTCTCTTGCATTGGTAGTGCTATAATAATCTTACTATTCGTATACCTATATAACTGAACTGTCTTCGCTTTCCTTTTCGAACATCACGAGTCACGACCCAATCTCTGCAATAAACAAACAAACACCTTAACTTCATGAACCACACAATCCCCCCCCCCCTCCCCAAACCCCCACCCAACAAGTGGGAACAAATAATAAAACATGTGTGCACCAAAAACTTCCAACTTCTCGTTCGAACGACGCCACTTTGCACTCAATAACAAACCAAAGGTTCCATCAAACACACAATGCAGCCATTGTGGATAGTTGATGTTCGTAATTGTGAGAAATGTGGGGAAATGTGGGGAAATTTCGTAAAAAGGCACTTTTTTGGGCTACCTGAGAATACATTTGATTTGAGGGGCAGAGAGCTTCATACCCCGCACTTTTTTTCGTTGCGGCTCTTCTTTGCATTGCCATCAGAGTTACTGTCGCTCTCTGTGGAATCGGAAGGCAATAGAGAATTTGGTAACCTGCGAGCGCGGTGATGGTTGATGGTTGTTGTTCCGATGAGAGGAAGGGAATAATGTGAAGAATAGACGGTGATGGTTGTTGCTGATGAAGAGTAGTGAGGGTGAGGGTGAGGGTAGAAGGTGATGGAATGTTGCGCAACCGAAGCATTGGTAATGCCATCTCGGACCTCGGACGTTGCATTAAAGGCTTCATCAGGCGACCCAAACCAAACAGGGTCAACAAGCCCACATACATAGGTTCAATAAAACCCAAGGGTGGTGGGTGGGCCTTTCCAAAAGCCCAACGGATAATTTAGGTAGTGGAATAAAGAGAATTTTGGAGGGCGATGTTTTTTATGAATTTACTAACGATACCCGAGACTAAAGTCACTGTATACTAAATTATTACACTGTGTATGTATTGAAATGTGTGTTAGAGTGTGTGTATATTTATGCAACTGTGTATTGTGAAGTGTGTGTTGGGTGTATGTGTTAGGTGTGTGAAATTTGGGAGGAAAAATATACCCCTCAAAAGTTTAAGAGTAATGTTATATGAACTTAAAAATTATACTCGATAATTTCAACTATTGATTTTACTGTGGGTCTCAGCATTTATTGGAACTTACTACCTATTCAATGGTTGAGATTATCAAGTCTAATTTTTAAGTATAGTTTTTAAATTCATCTAATATTACTCTAAGTTTAAACTCTCGTCTGTTTTATTATATAAATTTGGTGATAAGTCCATCAAAAAATTTTATTTAATACAAGTCACTATCCGTGCTTAAAGACACTATATAACAAACAAAAAATCTTAAACAATTGTCTAAATTCAAAATGAATGGTCTAAAAATATTCATATCAATTATTCTTTTAAAATGACTCGAAATATATCATTGATTATACCTTTCATATTAATGGAACTATCATAAAAAAATATAAAAACTCCCCAAAATAACATCATATATACAAATGACTCTGGGAAAAAAAAATATATTAACATAACCTATTTAAATTTAAATTTTTCAAGCAATAAATAAAACCTTACTCATTTATATAAGACTCATGAATTTATCACTTCTACTACCACTTAATCTAATAAGACGATATAATTATAAACTCAACCGCTATATTTTCAATCCACCCTATCTTCATATAATAGATACCTCAAGCAAAAAAAAAAAAAATAACATGACATAACATAACACAATTAAATTCACAATCTTTAAGCGATAAATAAAATCAATCAAATTTTGCTCATTTATAAAACTCGTGAATTTATTACCATTCAACCCCAAGTGAAATAACGTAATTATAAATTTAATCACCAAATGTTCAATATTTCACATATAAATATGCATAGAAACACATTCACACACATTTTCATTTTTTGTTACCAACAAACTCACATAACCAATAATTACTTTGATTAGAAATACAATAATTCAAGTTTTTTAGATAAAATAATAATAAATTAATGTTTAATTAAAAAACATTGTAAAAATCACGGACATCCCTTGAGTTTTGACAATATTATACAGACACCTCCTAATATTTTATAAATAGAATGGAGACCTCTTGAGATTTGAATTCAGTGCACGGAGACCCCTATCTCTTTTCTGCCAATGTTGATAACGAAAATTAATAATTTCATCACAAAAAAACATTCTCCAAATTTAGTACCAAAAAAATTAAATATTTAATAAAATCAAATAAAAATTGATTTAGTACCCAAAAAATTGATATAGTTTAGTACTCCAAAAAATTGATTAAATTAATTTCAATATTAATTTGATATTAATTAGACAAAATTGGATAAAATTAAATGTCAATTTTTTATAAAATTATATATTAATGTTTATTTCGTGTTTAATATTATTTGGTATTTATAGTTAATATTCTATTTTTTATTTATATTAGGATGTATTTACAAATTAATAAGCAAGTGATAAAATACATGTCATCATATAAATAAAAACTTTAAATTAGTTTCATAGAATAAATGATTGCATAACATGTAATTTTATCTGTTTTATGGAATAAATAATAACAAAAAAATATAAGAGAAAAAAAAGATAATGATATAAGAGAGAGAGAGTTATATAAAAGATGAGAATTTTAGAGTTGTAAAATGAATAAAAAGTTCAATTATAACCATCGGATCAAAACAATTTAAGTTGCGAAAAGTTCAAGACAAACAATTTAACTATTTATATAGATTAAATTCATTTTGAAATTCATTGTCTAAAATATCTCTAATAGTTATATTTAATTAAAAAAAATTGAAAACTAATAACTCATAAATTTTAAAAATTTGACTAATATTAAAATTTTTTCTCTCATATCTGTCTATATCTATGTATAAATAAGACTATTTATTTATCTCTTTCTCATATATATACATACATACATAAATACATATAGTAACATTAAAAAATAGTAATATTTAAACACAAAATATAGTATAATTTAAATACAAAAGATAGTATCATCTAAATGCAAAAAATTAATAGTAACATTTAAACATAAAAAAAATAATAATCAAAAACAAAAAAATAATAACATTGAGTATTAATATTTGAGAAAATAACAGTAATAAAAGAGAGAGAGAGTATCAGTGGTTCTTTGAATTTGAATTTTAAATTTATGTAAAAAAAATTATTAGCATATCTTCATTGATAAAGAATTAAGAGATAATAATTCTCAAGTCAAGCAATTAATTTAAAGTTACTTTCAATGAAAGATATTTTAGAGTTTAAAAAAAAAGTAAACTTAACTTAGTAAGATAAAATATAAACTTATCTCTAAATACAATTTTTTAATGGATTAAATCCATTATAAGTTCTTTAAATTATTGTTATTAAATTAATTATGAGTCTTGATATTGTTCGAGATTCACTACTAATGAATTGGATTAGGAAATCAAGTTAGTAGTTTATGTCCAACTAAATTTATTGTTTGATAAGAACAGGTGGATCCCACAGATGCGTTAGGATAAAGAATTCCGTGAATGCGGTGATTGAATCGTATTGGTTTTGATAGAAATGAGTAAAATAATCCAATGTTGTACGCCATGTATGGATCTAAACGTGACCGAAGTTTGTATGAAAAGGGTTAATTACACCTTCATCCTTTCATATATGAAAAATAATGCTATCACCTCTTGATGTCCAAAAATAAATCTCAAATTTCATATCCTAAAGCAATTGGGATGGTTGGATGAAACTAATGAGATCCACTTATTCGACTATCCACATTAATTCAAAATGAGGCATTTGAAAATATTTTGAGAAGTATAACATTGTAGGTATTTGAGTGCTTCCCACTCAATTGAAGTTTAAATGAACCAAGACTTTTACTGATTGTCATCTAATGAATAAGATGGTAATGTATCTATTTTGAAAAATTTTATTTACACATAAATTGAGAATCTAATCATAGGATTTCATATTATTTGATTAATAATTAGCTTTATTTAATATTGAAATTCATAATTAATATAATAACTATATTGAATGAGTAATACTTACAAGATTTATACACAACTTAAATAGAATCTAAAAAATTACAACCCAAAATGCATATCATCCCTAGATATGAGAGACTCATCAATTTTTTCAGTGAAATTAATATATCAAACACTTATATAAGGTCATCTAAGGAATGATATGCATTTGAGTTGTAATTTTTAGATTCTATTTAAGTTGTGCAGCATTTTTTATGTGGAATTAGTTCCCCCAATTAAGTCCCATGGTATTATTCATCTGTTTAATCAACATATGCCTACAAGTATGTAAAACTTGAAACACTAAATCCTGCAACTCTTTTATAAGTTTTTGTAATCTTACTTGAATCCATATTGTATTCCCATATAGGCAAGAGACAGAGCATGCTCTGGAAAACGCTGTCTGTTGAATATTACAAATAATTCAAATTTGAACCTTAGCTATCTATATTAATATACAGGATTTGTACATATAACCCATCGAGTTCTAAAATATGGCTAAAACAGTGGTAAATACTACCAACACTGGTCAGTCTCCCAATTCCGGCGAGTATAGCCGGAAAATCCAGAACCCGGCGATGCAATAACAGACGTCGAATATGCAGATCTTGACAACGGTGAACTCATTCGCATTCGTCTCCTGAATAACGTCCGGTCGCAATCGGCTCTTTTCTTGGGATCAGAGAGAGTCGCATAGGCTTTTTGGATCTTCATGAATTCGTCGGCTGACTTGTCCTTTTGAGTGCTCGATGCGACGTCAGGGTGTACGACTCTCGCCAATCTCCGATACGCAGCCTTGATCTCCTGACCAGTGGCGCTCATCTGGATCCCCAGAACTTCATATGGGGATGGCTGCAAAGCAATGCCAGAGCTGGCCCTCTCGGAGATGGTGGCGTATGCTGCGGAAACGCCAGATGGTGGCCGGAATCTGACGCAACTCGGCTGCGATGATGGCGAACTGAGAATAAATTTGGGGCCAACGATCTTAGATGAGAGAGAGGTAGACGAGAAAACCATGACTTGCTGTGCCGGTACACGACTTAGTTGAGTGAAGGATTCAAGCTGATAAACGAAATGTGGATAAGTTCACACCCACCACACACGCATTTATACAGGGAGAAGGGGAGAGAGAGAAGGGGGGTGAGGTGGGGTAGGGTTAGGGATTCTTCATGGTGTATTGCGTGGGTGGATCGACTTAATGCCGACTCAGCAAACCGTCGGTGTCCAGAAGCATTATCCGGGCCGTACTATTTAATTCCTCGGAAGAACAAATAAATAAATAAACTGATGTTTTGACTGTCGGTTTGATCAACTGTACATTATGGATCTGGATCTCTCGCTTATATATTTAAATAAAACATTTTTTAAATGTCATTTGATCTACTTGGAAAAAAATTGGTAAATATCATAATTATTCCTGAATTTTGCCTCTTATTTTAATTTGGTCTCTTCATTCCCAATTTTCTTAATTTTGTCATCAAACAACAATTTTGTCTCAATTAAATAATTCTATTCATTTTTAATATTAAATCAAAATAGAAACATATGATTTAATTTTTAAAATGGATCAGGTTGAACTAGTGTTCAATTGACATAATAGTAAAAATAGATGAAAAATTTTAAATTGAGACAAAGTTGATTGTTTAAGGTACTAAACTGAGACAATTAAAAATTTAGGGCAAAATTTATGGACCAATTATGATATTTACCAAAAAAAAAAAATTATGGGAACATATTTAATTATGTTTACTATATTTATGGGTATTGACCAATTGAAGATATTATTAAACTAATTTTTTTTTCATATAACAAAAAAATTATATATATATATATATATATATATATATATATATATATATATATATATATATATATATATATATATATTTACAATCATTCACCTAATAACAAATATGCATTAAACTCAAAAGTCACTCAACGATGAAGCCTCATATCTCTTTTTAGATTAATCTCTTGTTTGGTAGGAATAATAAAAAGTAGGAGAGATATATTTTCTATTTTTTACAATAAAAGAAATAGTAGAAATGATATACTTCATTTCCTTTATGTTTGGTAAGATCGATAGAAAATACAAATAATAATTTTTTTTTTGCTTAGTAAGATGAAAAACATATATTTTTTTATTTTTTATTTTAATTTTTTAAAAAAATATAAATACATATTTTATCATTATTTAACATATAAAATTAATATATATATATATATAATGTGTATATATTAAATGATATATAAATAAAAAAAATATATTTTAACACAAATAATTCATTTTTTATGTACTTATTAAATATAATATTTTATTTAATTTTTAAAATTTTTTCATGTTACCAAACGAATATAAAAAGGATACAGTGTAATTTGTTGGCGTTAAGGTCCGGCTGAACTAGATAAGTGACTTGTCAATTTGGTCCAAGGACAGTGTCACCGTCCCAGGTTTGTCTTTTATAGAGCTGGCACTTCCGCAGTCAAAAATTTGGTTAAAGTCCAGGAGAGTGCATTGAATTTGCCTCAGAAGGCAGAAGGCCTGGCTGGCTTCTATCTGGGTCGGCAAGGTGAAAACAACAGGTCACATCTGATGCCGGTCCATTTCCCCCCATTAATATGCATATTATTATCCAGTATTACACAACGGCAAATTATATTTTATACTTTAAAAGATTTTAAATTTTTTATTTTAAATTCTCAAAATTAAATTTTTTATATTACACCTTTAATATATCAAAAATATTACAATATAGTCATTTTGTTAGTTTTCTATTAATTTTTTCATTAAATGTTTCATTATACAATTCAAATCTCCTTCAACACAATTTCTTCAATTTTAATCACTCATTGCAAATTTAAGGAGATCCATACATATAAAAAAAATCCCAGTAAATAATAAATAGATAATTAATAATTGAAAGATTAATAAAAGACATTCCAAAAATAACATCGTCCCTCAACAATTGGAGATTTTAGAGTAAATGAAGCATAGGATAACAAAAAGAGAAAATAAAAGATCCGAGTGTACCCTTATCCACTTTGCTATGTGGATAAGGATATATCAAAAAATCCCAGTAAATAAAAAAATAGATAATTAATCATTGAAAGATTAATAAAAGGCATTAGAATTAGAGGGTTTCCAAAAAAACATCACCCCCAGAAAATTGGAAATTTTAGAGTAAATGATGCAAAAGTTGACAAAATAGGTAATAAAAGATCTGACTGTATCCTTATCCATTTTGCCAGATGGCTGGGCCCACACCAGGGATCCATCCAAGTTGGAACCCTCCTCCATGGTCAGTCTCTCATTTGGGGCCCACTCAATTTGTCGTCCTTGTAAGATTTTGTTTTTTGGGAGGCCTTCTATTTTTCCCTGGAAAAAATCAAAAATTGAATCGCTAATTTCACATCTACAAACTGCATACTTGGTTTTAAATTTAAAAAAATTTGAGCTCATCAATGATTTAGACCTAAGCCAATACAAAATTTTAAATTTTAAACTACTCTAATAAGGATAGATACCTAAGATCTTAAACCCTGAGCTCAGGTCCAATAATCAACCCGCAAAAAAATTTGTCTTGTTTTTACCGATCTTTTCATAAATTTTTTTCCTAAACTATCAATGTGGGATTCACCTACTTATAATTGTTATCATCTAACACACGGTTAAACTACAAATGTGGAACAAAAATTTTAATCATTTTTTTTTTTTTTTACCACTAATAAATAATCTTATTTCTCATTTTTTAATGCTCTAAGTAATATTCTCGTTCTTAACTTTTTTTTTTGAATTTTTTTGCTTTCCCTTATGTACTCCCACTCTCGCTTTAGCTTTCGCTTCCGCCCCGATTTATGTCATGTAGAGTAGGAGTCCATGGAAGTTCAAAGTATTGTTTTATCAACATAATCAAATTTAAATTAGAATCAAATAAAAATTTCACCGATTAACATCTTTAAGTTCATTGTGCGAAGATAAGTAATCAAGTACATCCAATGTCATGGACATCGATTATGATAGGTCAACATAATTGTGCGTGCAGGATCTTGCACAATATAAACACGAGACACAGATTTCTCCTGTGGTGAACTCGAGTCAATCAATTGAATGGTTAACCTTGTTGCTTGGAACAGACTGTGAAGTTCGATGGTGGCCTGGAACGATAATGGGTGATTTTCATGGATCAACGGAGCGGTCTAGTAAGACTGAGAGAGCTTCCTGGAACAGAAAAAAATGAGTTAGGAGGGCGCTGGAGTGTTTTTCGACGTATCCCCTCCGACAATCAAGTCAGTTCTTTGAGAGAGGGGAGGAGAAAACACTGTATTTCTTTGAGAAAAATTTTTTTGTTGCCTACCGTCTTGCCTTTTATGAGGAGTATTTATATTTCAAAAATTTATGATTGCTGTTAGTGTGGTCAGTAGATGATCATTAGATACGGGCAACGTGCGCACTAATTCTTATGAGGAATGTCTTCTCTCTTAACTGCTCAGGACTCCGAGCAACCAATGCTTCGTCATCAGCCTGCCGAATGTTTAATGAGCTTCTCTCGGCAAGGATGTAATAAATGCCCAGTCATAGGAACATTTATTGCCTTTCACTTCCGAGTCTTCCTGTATTAAATGATGTCTCATTAAGGGAATGGTGCACTAAATGCTTGCTTTCCCAAATCATGTGTCAGCAAGGGCATCTTGGTCTTTTTGTCTCTGATCTGACACAATATGCCACGCACCTATTCTCCATTGGTTGTGTATTTTGCCTTCTTGTGCCTTCTGACACCAATTGTGTAAGACGAGATTATGATGACTAACCTAGCCTAGCTTAGGCTAGTCACCTGTACATCAATAGCCTCTGCAGGAGCAGAGGACGTCATCCTGGACGGGTACATCTCGGTACCGAGGGGAGTGGTACATGTAGGAACCGACGTACCCCATATTCGACCGAGGGATACGTGTCGGTACGTAAACGTATTGGGTGTCATTGATCCCTATGAACAGTATCTCGGGGGAAAAGGGACTTGTAAACCGACGAGTACGTGTTGTGATCACTGTAACAAGAATTTACTGATGCCGAGGACAGATGTCTTCATCTTGAAGTATTTGGAAATGTCTCATCAACTGCCCCCAGCCTTCGATCTCCTGACACCGAGGACACGCGTCGTAAGGAGACGAAGGGTTCTGCAACTACCCCAACTACTTCATCATTGCCTCTAGCTGCTTTCTCCTGCTTAGGAAGTCGTGCGCATTAAATGCGCCTCTTCGTGCTTCGTGTCCAAATGATGGGGATGAGTACTATATAAACGGGCTTCCTCTCTCCCTCTTTCATTTCGCCATTTCGATCTTCTTCAAAGATCCCTTGCCTGAAACCTCGCTGGAGATCCCTATGACAAGAGGGGAGACAACTTCTACCCGACGTGGGATAGAGGTAAATGCTACTGTATTGCCTTAGAAAATGGTGCAGGCCAATCAGGATCCTTGGTGTTCAAGGATGAGATCCGAACGCATAATTTCTAACCCTAACAACAATGAAGGAAGGTGAAATTCGAGATGCCAGGATACAGAGTAATAGTGATATCTAAGGCAAGGATTGTAGATAAGAATAAAGAAGGTGGGACCAGACAAGATCTCACCCCACCCATCCATGAGGTGGAAAGGGTCTGTTCTTTAAAGTCTGTGATTAGTGGAATCATGTGATAGACTACATATCCCACATCGGAAAGCATTCAGAGATATAATGTGGTGTAGCCACTATAAAATGGTGTCGTTTGGCCGCTAATCAGGCGTGATCCTTCAGGCAGTTTTGACGGGATGTGATGAGTGGTAAATAATCGCACAAAATATGCGATATGGGTGTCCGCCCCAAGCCTGGTTACGACAAGCTGGGCACTCCCTTTTAAACTATTCTGATCCCTGTTGTAAAGCACTTCAAATGGTGTTTTGTCAGCCATTCAGGTTGGATTGATAGATGTTGTTAATTTTTAAAGAGATTTTAATCCTTGTAATAAGTTGGATTAATTGAGCTTACTAATTTTTGCAGTTGGATTTTGATTTTATTGGTTTTCGAAATAGATAAATGCCATGTGATGAAAATAATTATTAGTCTAAGAACTAGAAATTGTATTATGGACATAAAAAAAAAAATTTAAGTTAGACAAACCAATAAAACGAGAGTTCTCTTTCTCTCTCTTTTTTTTTTAGAATTTGGGTCAATTGTTTACATAAACAAATTTTGTTTAATATTTTTTTCAATTTGGTTAAAA
The DNA here is from genome assembly GCA_963454935.2 of Ilex paraguariensis. Lineage (NCBI taxonomy): Eukaryota > Viridiplantae > Streptophyta > Magnoliopsida > Aquifoliales > Aquifoliaceae > Ilex > Ilex paraguariensis. The sequence goes on along the minus strand of CAUOFW020001726.1, from coordinate 736,180 downwards.
ATAGATTTTTTTTATGACTTAAATTAAAAGAATTGTTAAAATTTTAATTTAAATATTTGAATTTACAACTCTTTCTTATTATCGTTTAAATTATCTGTTGAGATTAATGAGAGCTCTCTTTTGAAATCCCATATTTGTATGTCTCATTAAAGCCCCAAAATGTTGGAATGCATGACTTTGCTATATGATTGACTAATATCTTTTTAGTTGAAAGAAAAATTTATAAAATAAATTTTAAACTAATAAGACTTCATGATATAGAAGTGAGGATGTAAATATAGTTGTGTGATAAAATAAAAAAAAATTAAAAAAAATTATATTTGTAAGATTATAATTAAAAATATAAATTTTATATTTGTAACATTAATTTATATAATAAAATAGTTTACAATTCAAATCTCAAAAGATAAACAAAATGACTTTTACTATTCGCGGTTGAGATCGTTTTAAATTTTGTTTTAAAGTTAATCTAATGACTAATATTAACACCTTAAATTTAATAGAAAAAATAGCTCCCATAAGGATGTATTTGAAATAACATTTTAAAAGTACTTTTAAGAATTATTTTTCATAAATACTTAAAAAAAAAGTGTTTGAAATCGCCCTACCATTACCCCCTATCATTATCGTCGTTTCTGCCACCACCATTATCGCCGTCGCCGCCACCACCGTCGTCGTCGCTGCCACTACCATCGCCGTCGTCACCACCATCACTGTCACTGCCACTATCGTCGTCACCACCACCACTATCATCATCACCACCACCACCATCGGTGCCACCTTTGCTACTGCCACGGTCATTGTCACTCATCATAAACATTATCGTCTCCTACCACCACCACTGTTGCCCACCACCTCTTACTCCCACTACAAAATCGATACTTAAATTTTTTTATATTTTCTCTATGTGTGTGATTTAAATTTTGATATGAATACAAATATGTTTATTGTTTATCATTTTTTTATTACTTTGTACCTTCAATCACATGCAATAAACTAGTTTATATAATAAAAAACTTACAATTTAAATTTTAAAAAATAAACAAAATGACTTTTGTTTTCGCAGTTTAAATCACTTTAAATTTTACTTTAAAGTTTATCTAACGACTAATATTAACACCCTAAATTTAATAAAAAAAATATGTAGCTAAGGATATGTTTGGAATGACTTTTTAAAAATACTTGTAGAAATTATTTCTCATAAGTACTTTAAAAAAAAATAGTGTTTAAAACCGTCTTACCACTACTGCTACCGCCACCACCACCCCCTACCATTACCTTTACCACCATCGCCATCGCCACCGCCACCAACGTCGTCGCTATCGCCACTGCCACCACGGTCATTATTACCCACCGCAACCATTACCGTCTCCTATCATCACTACCGTCGTCCATCACCTCTCACTCTACACTGCAAAATCGATACTTAAATTCATTTATTTTTTCTCTATGTTTGTCATTTGATTTTGAATATGAATAAAAATATGTTTATTGTTTACAATTTTTTATTATTCTGTACCTTCTAGCACATACAATAATTAGTCTTTAATAAATTAGGAGAAACTTGATTGATTTAGATATACAAAGCATTCTTGAACCACCCCTCCGAGGCTCCTTTAGTAAAAGCTTAAATAGGACCACCTCATTGGGCCTGGCAAACCAGAAACATTGTCGCACAAACGCATCCATTGGTTGCCTGCTGGTTACCACACGTTGGGTTGGACCATTTTCAGACCAATGGGCTTTTGTGCTAACAGTCCAGCCCATAAGCCATGGACCTTTCACCAACCCTTATTCACATCTAGTTGTCTACTTGACGCCCTTTCCCTCGACACGTATGCACACTCTCTCTCCTGGCTCCTTATTTCGAGTAGTTAAACTCTTCTTTCACATCTCACTGCACACGTTGGACTTCTCGGCAAGAACTCTCTCTGAAGCGACTATGGCGATCGACAGTATACCTCCGCTAATCGGAGCACAGCTCAATTATCTTCTCAGTCATTCTCATATCTCTATCAAGGTAGTAATCCTCATACAACTTTTAGTTAGGCTGTCATTGAAATGTATGTGAATTAGTTTGTCAATTCAACTTTTTGGAAAGTGTAGAGTAGAAATTGTACTTATCATATTCTAAAATTTTCAGAGATTATGATCCTTATAAATGTCAAACCCCGCTGTTTTCAGGTTGAGCAGATTTGGTCTGGTTCTAGAAACCCTGGTTTGCTTGATCGCTTCACTTTGGTGATCCCCTTTTGTCTCGACTACATCAAATGTCAGTATACGCACATTCACACGAATGCAATTTCTTTCTGATTTTCTAAGCTGAGATTGAATTTTTCGGTGACTTAATTATAGGGGATGTTATATATAATGCAATGTATCCATTGGCGGCACCAGATATAATCTTTGGACCCGAGGATGAAAGCTTTCGTCCATTTCCTATGCTCACTGAAGAAGTTGTTCAAAGTCATCGAAAAGTAGTTTGTCTGATTGGAATAACAAAGACCCAACTAAGTTGTTGTGTCTTATTCTTGAGCTTAGGTAAAGAGTTTTCTATGTTTTGCTTTGCTGAAGTTTATTTGGTTTAAGAGCTTGGTACCATCTAAAAGGCTTGACTTATAAGTGAATAAGGGTATGGTTTCCTTCCTTCATAGGGATTTGTATATGGCGTACCATAGGAAGCGCGTTGGAAAAGTTGATGATGACCGATTGAAATTCGAAATAAGCACTATTTTTTCAAGAGAGGTAGGCTTTTGATTATTGCTAACATTGTTTCGGGGGTAAATACTGAAGAAGTGTAGAGGTTATAAATTGTAAATGTTCTAAGCAGGATTGTGGTCTCTGCTTTTGGTAGACATTATGTCAATGCTCAAGTAGAGTGCTTGTTTGTCATTTCGAAAAGTGTCTGTAAAATCTATCACAGTGCCTCAAGATTGATTATAGGTAATGATGATAAAGTAAATGCTTTGCCTTCATATATGTTGTACAAAGGATTGCAGTCACACTTAAACATTATGACCTGATTATGAAATTATTCGCTTGAAGTTGCCTCAAGTGGCTGTATATTTTAGGGATTCCACTGTGATACTGAGAATGGAGATGATCAAGCAATAGAGTGAGTGAACCTGGGGCACTGGCTACAGGGAATAATAAATGTGTTTTCGTCCACCATTTGCTAGCGTTGGTACACATCAATTGACTGGAACTCAGGATATGAAGTTGTGCAACATTGTATTGATGTTAGTATTTTAACCTCAGGAACATTGAATATGATGGCCAAATTTAAGTTATTTTTGTTAGTTAGTGATATATGTGGCTTATCCTTGAATATTTTTATGTTTATCTGCCAATTCTTCCATGTTTTGTGGAACTAATAAATAGGCATTTTTTGTCCTTGGAAGCATGTGGTTTTCATGCATGTTTATAACTTGATTTCCCATTACCTGGAAAAATGGATACGAACTTAATTGATGCGATGTTCATTTTGTTCATCTCTTAAAGTCTCTCAACCCTGGGTTTTCCCCTTGTTGAATCCATATCTCTAAGCATATTAGTATTATCTATAAAAGTTTATCTATTGATGTGCAGGGAATTGAAATGTATATGAGCTCAGGTGTCGACAAGGTATTTCTTTACAAGGAGCATGCTCACACTTGACTATATCATTTTTTTTTGTATAGAAGAAGCAACTGTAAATCACCATTTAGTTTGACTATGTTACTGGCTTCTTTGCCGTAGCAGGAAGAAGTAAAATTCTCTGTGCCTTTATTGGATATGGATATAAATAAAATGGTCATTGGGTGCACATGGCGGCATCAGCAGAAGATATTCCTACAGGTTTGATTTTCAAGTAATATTGTTCAGGACAAATAATTTGTACCTCTGTGGACACTTATCAACACATGTAGAAACTGCAATATTGACAAAGAATGTAACCTCACAAAAAGAAGATAAGATCCCTTGATGAAAAGCCTACTTTTTTTTCCTTTCTTTTTTACCCCTTATAATTTTTTTTGGGGTCAGTGCTGAACAAGCCAACTTGAACTGTACAAGGGAAAAATGGAGAGAGAATATCAGTGAAACAAAACTTGGGTGTAATGGAAGATGCAAGTGGAGAGGCTTTTCCTCATATTTCTCTCTCTCTCTCTCTCTCTGTTTTTTAGAAAAATTCACGGAGAAGAAATGGAAGTGAAAAATCTTCATCAGATTTGTATGGTTTTTTCTTCACTTCGGTAGCAGGAAAACTTCATTTGCATACTTTTATTGAAAGCCACAATCCTATTTTCTTTAGACCGGCTCAACATGCAATTCCGAGATTTTGTTTAAATTCAAGAACAGGGGCATCTGTTTCCCCTCTAGCATCTTCTTAAATCCTGAAATAACTATTATTTTTCAAAAAACCAGACTTGAGGATTTGTCTTCCACAGCTGTAGGACTGCACACTAATCCAGTTGTTCAATCTTTTTACTCTTCTATTATGTATTTCACTTCCCCCGTTTTCTTAAGTGGATTCCGTAATGGATGCAGGTTATATTTCCCATCGGAAAAAAATATCTAGTGGCTCCTTCAGCTCCACGATTAAAATTGGTTTCTTCTCCTGAATTGAAGGCTCTCTTTCCCATTGAAGAGTTCAGGCTTCCTCCATGGTTGAATGGGATGTAAGTTTTGATTAGTATTCTGCTTACACGCACCATATAGCCTCCCAGAGCCCCCAATTCCTTGTTTCAAGGCGCTGTATGTTGGTTGCGATGACAAATCCTAATGGTGTTTTGCTTTTCCTCCGAAGGTGCATGGCTGAATATCTTCCCACTTTAGAAGAGATGCTTGAGTCTCAGGTTAGCTGTCTTATAAATGAAGTTCAGTTCTTGATTCAAAAAAAAAAAAAAGAAGTTTGGTTTTTCGTGTTGGCATAATTTTTCCATCTCTTTTCCTACTTCTTTTTCTACAGATTGGAGATGCAGTTTCATCCATTGAAGTAAGGAGGAAGTTTATAGTGGCTTTAGCTCCCCTCTTTGGAAGGCCCGTAGAAGCTGATCCAGTATGCATCCTTCAGATTTTACGTGACTTCATGTGAGTTTTGACCACTTACACAAAATGCTAAGCTCTCCCACTGCTTGCCAGGTTTTCTGCAGAAAGGCAACATTTCTAGCTGCCTCTGGGGTGTTCATATTTCTGGTACGATATGGTCCTGAGTACTCTATAAACAAATTTGGGTTTCACGCTACTACTAAGTCAACACCTAGATATTATGAGACTCTTGTTACTGTAGGTGCATTTTTCCCTTCCAGTTCAGTTCCCGAAGCAACGACCTCTTTTGATGCTCCAAAGTTCTCAGGTTATGAAAAGTCCCCCCCCCCCCAAAAAAAAAAAAAAGCAAGCACGCACACACTTACTCACGCACACTCCTCTAAGGTCCTAAACATGCATATGTATAGAAATGTGTGGGTGCATGTATGTTTATTTAGAGAAAGTGAGGTTAGTTATTGCATATTGTTGAGGAAAAAAAAGTTAATGCATATTATAGAGGGAGTTAGTTCCCTGGTGGGGTTGTAGACCCTAAGAGAAGGTTCTCTCTCTCTCTCTCTCTCTCTCTCACACACACACACACACACACACACACACATGCTAATAACTTGCGATAGAATAGAATACAGATAAATAAATGGGTAAGGTAGCTCCAAAGTCGTTAAGCATACATTGGTGGTATGCTCTGAGGGAGTACTAGGACTTATTAGTGAACCTTCTAGAGAGACATCAGTACCAGTTATGGATGGTTTGGTTCTCATCAATCGACTCCACCATGACTCCCAAATTGTGGTCATCGCCCCACTGTGTGTTGCTGGTGGTTGTATATTGTTGGATGAAGTGTCTTTTTTTTCCATCATTTTGCGCCACTTTGAACTAGGTTATATGAGTTCTGACCCAAAAAAAAAAAAAAAGAACTAGGTTATCTGAATCATTCCTTTACTGAGCAGGGTTTTCCTTTTTATTTTTCAAACAAAGCAGCACTTCAGCAGCCATGGTGCACCCATTAAATCACCTCTCTTGACTGAATATCTATGGAGTCCAAGATGGGAAGCATCGGAAATGGCCACGCGGGTCTGGTAAGTTCTTCGTTAATTTTTTTTGTGGTTTTGGATGATCATTTAATGCCCTAATTTTTGTGCTGCGAATTACTTTGGCAGTGATATTCTCATGGAAGAATGTTTGAGCTTCAAGAAGTACTGCAATGAGAATATTCTTCCGTAACTCTAGTGTCTGTATATGCTTTTTAACTTCTGTGGAGTTTTTGTATCTATGTTTTTTGTGAAATATGTTATTGCTCTTCGCTTTAATTGTCGATTGCTGCATCAGATCTGGTTTGAGTGTACAGAGGCAATGTTGAAAAACATATTTGGTTAGCATAATACTTGGTCCGATCATGGAAAGCATTTCTTTAATGTCTCTTGCTACTCTTAGATTAGGGTTGTTGGAATTTGTTCTATCCCATAAATTTTTGGTATTTGGACAAATTCTCACGGTTGAATATAATTTAAAGAAATGAAACCTGTTTAGTTAGTGATCAAATAAGGAGCCAAACATAACTTGTATATTCTGAGTTTGAGTTGTTTTCATCGTATAAAATTTATGTTATGAACAACAGGCAACTTGTCTAATATTTATTTGATTAGACGGAAAAACCAGATAGTCCAATAAGTTCAAGTTTACCCGCCATTTCCTAAAAGGGCCTTGATTATTTTCCATTAGAACTGAGATGTTATAATTTTGAATTTTGATAATCTTTTAGAGTTAGATCACTCTTTATGAATACACAAGTATTGGCATTGATGGTTTATCTTTAATCGGACTAGAGAAATGATTAATTAATTTGTGCGTAAGTTGTTTCGGATACTTTTGACAGTTGAAAATAGGAGCAAAAAGGGTTCGGTAATTGTTGAAATATAATGGATTTTTGGTCGAATGGTATTTCTTGAGGTCAATGGATTAAATTTTTTTTCTTCCTCCTTTTCCCCCCAAAAAAAAAAATTGTTGAAATCGGGCCAAACCCAAATGACATTTGACTGACTCCTGCACCTTGCCAATTAATGGTTGTTATAGTCCAATAAGTTCAAATTTATCCACCAGTTCCCAAAAGGCCTCGGTGATTTTTTAGTTAAAAATAAGGAGAATTAAGATGTTCTGATTTTGAATTTTAATAATTTTTTAGAGTTAGATCATCTCTCATGAATAATGTAGTTTTGATGTAGATAGTTTGTTTATTATTAGACTAAAGAGAGGATTAGTTAAATTACATCTGAATATTCTAAAACTTTGAAAATAGGATAAAAAAATTGTTCGGTAACAGTTTAAATTGGGCCAAAGCCCAAATGACATTGGGTTGACACTGGACCTTGCCTATTGATGGTTGTCCAAAGCCAAGCCGACAACCCCCAACCGTAAAAAACGTGAAAACTAACTAGTAAATTAAACTGAAAATGCCGAAATAAATGCACCAAACAGACGTCGGTGCGCACGTGGGACCCACCCCCTTAACGTGCAAACCCTCTCTGTCCAGCAGTTAAATTGTCCGTATTCCCGCTCTCACCCAATCACTCATCCCAAACCCCTCTATCTGTCTGTCTGTCTGTCTCTTCTCTCGTTTCTCTCTCATAATTTCCCTCTGTACAGTTCCCATTTCTGTCAAACCAAAATAGATCTGAATCTGAACATCAAGAACCAACAATGAGAGAGATCTTGCATGTTCAAGGAGGACAATGTGGTAACCAAATCGGATCCAAATTCTGGGAAGTGATCTGCGACGAGCACGGCGTTGATTCAACCGGTCGTTACAAAGGCGATGGATCTTCCGATCTTCAACTGGAGAGGATCAATGTCTATTTCAATGAAGCTTCCGGTGGACGATACGTTCCTAGGGCCGTTCTTATGGATCTTGAGCCTGGGACCATGGACAGCATCAGATCCGGGCCCTACGGCCAGATCTTTCGCCCCGATAACTTCGTCTTTGGACAGTCCGGTGCCGGAAATAATTGGGCCAAAGGTCATTACACTGAAGGAGCGGAACTGATTGATTCTGTTCTTGATGTTGTTCGCAAGGAGGCTGAGAATTGTGATTGTTTGCAAGGTAAATATTGTTTATATTCACATTTTTCATATGTAGACACAGACTGGCACAATCATGTACGATTATTCATACAGTATAATCCATATATATACTGTATGCTTATGTGGATCTATGCAATGCGTGTTGATTTGGTTCAGTAATTGTTTGGTTTGGATTGTTTGCTTGAGCCTTGAGGTTATTTAGTGTAGACCGAGTTTTGATGCGAATGTTCATGACAAGAGTTATCTGATTCTGTTATTGCTTTGAAATTTTGTCACACTATGATAGTAGTGAGGTGATTGGTTCAATCTTCACTTGCAATACATGTGCAATTTTTTGAGAGTGTGTGCGTGTCCGTTTGTGTCTTTTTAAGTTTCAATTTATGTTTGATTTGAACTTGCTGTAGTGAAAATTGTATACTATTAGTTTTCCATGATGTCATGTACTCTTTATGTTTTGACACAAAGGCATGCCATATACGTTGTTAGAGTCTTATTTTTCTATGATTGAATTTTGATGTATGTTTTTTGTATGAAGAAATGATTAAGAGTTCGTGATTCTGATGGTGTATTTGTTCCCTATTTTAACAACATATTGGATGTATGATCACTCCAATGAACATTTACCTAAATAAGTCTCACTTGTGAAGACACAGATTTATATGCTAACTGGACGATTTCTTGGAATGCTGTGTTCTGAGAGATTGAGTTACCTATGCTATGGGTCGTGAAAATTTTTCAAACTAGAGAAGATTTACAATTTTTTGGATACAAAACTGCTTTACCTTATCTTTTGAATTCATAATGATGCCAAAAAAATACCAAGTGGCTCAGAAGTCACCTGTACGGGTTTTTTTTCCCTGCTTATTAAGTTGGATTATTTTATATGATGATCCTGAATTTGGAATATGGATGACCTTTGCTGGAGAAGCAAAAGATAGTGCTCTCCTGGTGGGATTCAGCCTTTGCAACTTGCAGGAAATGAGGAAGTAACTTATTCTACATGTTGGTTCTTGTTTGATAATCACACCTTTACAGTGAAGTTTAATTTGTTCTATGTTAGTATAAATATGTTGTTTGTTATTGCTCTGGATTTTAGGGCCAAATCTGATAGAAACGTTAAAATTTTCAATTATTTAGTGTATACATTAGGCTGTGGAAAATTGTTGGTATGTTAAAATATGATGTTGATAAGAGTGCACGCCTGATAAATTATTACTAGGCCCTCTTTTGTATCAAAAGTGAAGAAACTTGAGGTGATAAGCATCATATTCTCCATTTTGGACCCATAAGGTAATAAGAAAGATTATTAATGTTGGCACTGGTTTTGATTGCTCTACCACTTAATATTCAGTTGCACCAATTCCTACTTCTTAATTGTGGTAACTATGTTTCATAAAGGAAATGTCTACATATTTAATTGTGGGTGTTTTACAAGGACCAATAGGAGTGGACCCTATTACAGATTTCCTGGCGATGTTTTTCTCACTTTAGAGCTAATTTGGCTTGTTATTCCTGTTGCTCTTGTGAATGGGGCAGGTTTCCAGGTGTGTCACTCACTTGGAGGAGGCACGGGTTCGGGCATGGGCACCCTTTTGATTTCAAAGATAAGGGAGGAATACCCGGACAGAATGATGCTCACATTCTCCGTTTTCCCCTCACCAAAGGTTTCTGACACAGTTGTAGAACCTTACAATGCCACCCTCTCTGTGCACCAGTTGGTGGAGAATGCTGATGAATGCATGGTCCTTGACAATGAAGCACTCTACGATATTTGTTTTAGGACCTTGAAGCTTAGCACTCCAAGCTGTGAGTATATATTTACTTCCAGGATAGTTATTACTAAATGTCAGCATTTTAGTGATTACTTTAAGTCATACTTTTGTATCGTTGCTTTACAGTTGGTGATCTGAATCATTTGATCTCTGCGACGATGAGTGGTGTAACATGCTGCCTGAGATTTCCTGGTCAGTTGAACTCAGACCTGCGGAAGCTGGCTGTGAATCTGATCCCATTTCCACGTCTTCATTTTTTCATGGTGGGTTTTGCACCACTTACCTCTCGTGGATCTCAGCAATACATCTCCCTCACTGTCCCAGAACTGACTCAGCAAATGTGGGATGCTAAGAACATGATGTGTGCGGCTGATCCTCGTCATGGACGCTATCTGACAGCCTCCGCCATGTTCAGGGGGAAAATGAGCACAAAAGAGGTGGATGAACAGATGATCAATGTGCAGAATAAGAACTCATCGTACTTTGTGGAGTGGATCCCCAACAATGTGAAGTCGAGTGTGTGTGATATCCCCCCAACCGGCCTGAAGATGGCATCGACATTTGTGGGAAATTCCACGTCAATCCAAGAGATGTTCAGGAGAGTAAGCGAGCAGTTCACAGCCATGTTTAGGCGCAAGGCCTTTTTGCACTGGTACACTGGAGAAGGGATGGATGAAATGGAGTTTACAGAGGCAGAGAGCAACATGAATGATTTGGTGGCAGAGTACCAGCAATATCAGGATGCCACTGCAGATGAGGAGGAGGACTATGAAGAGGATGGTGCCGATGAGCAGCAATATGAAAACTAAACCTCAACTGGCAACTACCAAAGAAAAATAAGTAATGTTTAATGTCGAGCATTGTTGGTTTGCTTTTTGCTCTATATTTTCTGCGTTCTGTACTTTCAGCTTATCTGTTTGAATCTCATGTCTGAACTTTCATCTTATTTGTTTGAATGTCATGTCTGAACTTTCAGCTTATTTGTTCGTTATTGTTTGAATCTTCTGTTCCTTTATATCATTTGGTGCTTGTTTTAGCATTTGAGTAAAGAGTATTCCAAGTTTTACAACTACTTTGCAGAAAGTAATATTTTTCTACATTTTGCTTTTCTGTTTCTTTTCCCTTTCTCTTTTTTGTCTTTCCTGCTTGGGTGAGCCTGCAGCCTGCTAATGTTTATATTTCAAGTTTATAACTTAGACCAGGGATGTCTAGATGATACATATACCGAGCGTCACAACAATTCCAAATTGTATGTTTAATTGGTATTTATTTGAAGAGACAGTATAATATAAAAGTAGAACACCTCAAAGAATCGAGTCCTATTATATTATATATTAAATTGTGACAATCATTTTTTTTTTTAAAATGGACAATATCTGTGCCTGAAAATATTGTGAAACACAAAATCGAACATTAATCATGTAATATATATATTTTTAATAACATACAAATATTTGAAGTAGTTACGCCATTTTAAATCAATGTAGACCCAAAAAAAATTGATAGAGTTTATTTTAAAAATAGAATATAAAAAATATCAACTTGTGTACATAATTTATCGAATGACTAAGAAATATATAAATTTAAAGAAAATACGACCTAACTCAATATTGGATTCAATATCACGCTCCAATTCTACCTTAACAAAATTATTTAGTAACGACATAATAATATCAACTATGTATTTGACTGATATTCTTTAATCGACCCATTCTTTTGAAATTAATCGTTAATTAAGATTCCACTAATATTCATTTTCACAAAATATCGCATGATGTGTGGGCCAAGCTATTTAGCTGAGAATTTTTTGGCTGTGGGTATAATTTTTTAAACTTATTTGAGGAAAAAAGTATATATAAGTTGTTTACTCTATTAAGTTCAATTTTAATAAAACATATTGTGTTCAGATACAAAATTAAAAAGATATCAAAACTTTTTTACCTAAATATCCTCCCTTAAATTATGCATTCGTGGTTGCCAGTTATATATCTAATCAAATATGTAAAGATTTCATTGAACTCTTTCGTTATCTCTCCCCATTACTTTCCTCATCTCTCCCCTATCTTTTCTCTCTATCTATCATTGATAATTTATTTTCTTTTCAAATATATAAATATTTAATTTATTTTTCCATCTCTCTCCCCTATTTTCTCTCTCTCTCCTCTCTCTATTTATATCAATATTACAATAACACAATTACATTAATCAGTTACAATTATCTTATAATATACCAAACAGTTACATCAAATAATTACACAAAATTAATACCTCAACCCAATTTGTCATTTAGTTGTTTACATAAACTAAATAGTTGCACCATTTAGTATCGCGATATCGTTACATCAATTATATATACCAAGTTTAGTATAATGGTAAAGTCTTTTGTGCAATGATAAATCCAACTTGGTGTATATAATTGGTGTAATCATGTTGTGATACTAAATGATATTTTTTTAATTTATGTAAATAATTGAATGACAAATTGGGTTGATGTTATAATTTCGTATAATTGTTTAGTATAATTGTTTGGTATATTATATGGTAATTGTAATTAATTGGTGTAACTGATTAGTGTATTTGTATTGTTGTAACATTGATATAAGGAAATAAGGAGAAAAGAGAGTAAGAGAGAAAAAAAAATAGGGGGAGAGAGATAAAAAAATTAAATTAAATCTTTATATATTTAAAAAAAAATTATCAATGTGAGAGAAACAGAAAGAAGTAGATAGAGAGAAAATGGGAACAAAGAGTGAGAGAGTAATGGAGAGAGAAGGAGAAAGAGAGTAATGGAGTAATAAATGACATATTGGCCTTTTTTTTTACAAAAATGCACTTAGAGTCAAATAAATTTCTTTAATATAGTTTAACTCAAACAAATTTAAATTTTTTACGACTTTCAAATTATTCATTAGCTTATAGGTTATTATTCTTTCCCGTGACTCCCATATCCAATGTTAAATTTGGTGGGCCAATCCCCATAGACTAATTAACTTAGCTCAGGAGAGAGGGCAAGAATGCTAAAGTCCAATCACAACTGCTTGGGAATGGAATGTAATATTTTGGACAGTAAATAAAAAATTAACAATGATTTTCAACTATTAAATTAAAATAAACATAATTTTAAGATAATCTCAACTGTGAAAAATTAAAGACATTATTTTTATCTTTTAAAATTTAAATTACCTTATCCAGTTATACTTTATTATACAGAGTTTTTGAACTTATATATATAATAAAATACAATTTAAATATCTAAAGATAACAAAATAATTTTTGTCTTTCGTAGTTGAGATATCTTTAAATTATATTTTAAATTTAATCCAACGGCTAATATTAATACTCCAAATTTAATAAAAAAAAAATAAGTCCCTAAGGATACATTTGAGATAATTTTTAAAAAGTTTTTCTACAATTTATAATTTCTCAAAAATACTTTTTTAAAAAAAGTAGTGTTTGGAACCTCAACACCACCACCACCACCACCATAACTATACCCACCACCACCATCATTATCGCCTCCGCCATTCCCTCCACTGATTACTACCTTCGTTGTCCACCGTCACCATCTATCATCATCAACATTTCATCTTATATTTATTACAACTACCACCATCATCCCACTATCATTTAGCGGTGTTCAAATTTTCGATTGACCGTAATTTTCTATCCTACTCGACCTTATCCTATCCTACTAAATGACTAGTCGCAAAAATCAAGTAAGAATGTGGAAGAGTTTTTGGTCTTCTGATTAAATCAAACAGGAATATGAAATACCCATCAATTTTGGCATTTCTACCCGCAAAAGATATATTTAAATTTTTTATATTTTCTTAATAATTATAAGAGTATTTGTGTGATATAATTTATATTACACAACATTGTTATTATTGTGGATGTTTAAATTGCTAAAACATGAACTTATTTTTTGTGTAGGTTACATAATTTGTGGTAAACTAGTGATCTATTAGAGCAGTTATGATTTTAATGTGTTTTATATAGTTTAAACTTAAAATAATTGTTATTATATTTTTGTAACAATTATGATGGGTTGATGTTCATTTTTTCTTGTATTTTATTGTAATTGTTGTTGTAATTGTTTTAGGTTTTTTTGTTATTGATTTATTATCTTGTTAAATTAGTGCATGTTATTTAATTAAATTGTTAAAATAATTCAAAAATTAATAGCTACAAAAGTGTTTACCCGACTTCCAACCCAATTAATAGGGTAAGAAGTCGAGTAGAAATACCACATATGATTGGATAGGGTAGGTCAAGAAAAAATTCTTCCATAAAGTATCAGATAAAAAGATAAAACACTATATTTTTTACTCGTAAGGTAGGGTGAACACCCTTACTACCACTGTCGCCCACTGTCAGCACCCCACCATCACTATTGTTGCCCACAATCACCCACCGTCATTACACCTATCATCGCCCACCAATAACACAATCTATTGTCACTCACCTTCACCACACCTATCACCACCACCACCATCGTCATTCGCCATCACTCATCACAGTGTCGCCCACTACCACCACCTCTGTTGTTACTCCACCACCACCATCATCATTCATGGCTATCACTATCATCATCGTCACCTAAATTCTTTTTGTCACTCTTCTATATTTGTGATTTAATTATTAATATAAATAAAAATACGTTTATTATTGACTATTTTTTTTATTACTTTATGACTTCGAACACAGATAATATCTAATACTTGGATATATTGTAATTTAATATTAATCATTAATTTGTATTATTCACAATCACTCATATTTAGATTATTACAACTCTTTTGAATTTATTATCACAATTAAATAACTCTACAGTAAAAAAAAATTCTATACTGAAAACGATCCATAAGAATTCCAAAAGGGCAAAACCACAAATCAACAAGAAGTGTCCGAGAGTCTGATGAAGAAAAGGCAGTGTTAAAGCCCAAAAGCCAATGACATGGTGGGTTACTGAAAAAGGTTGGTGCTAGTTTTTAACATCTCCGACAATTGCGATTTAAAACCTCAAAATCTTTTCCAGAAAGAGTTGAATTCTCTTCATGTGTAACCACGAAGAAATTTCATTTCATATTTGAAAAACATTACCAAATATATCCACAGTAATGCAAAGCCAAACGTTACTAAATCTATTTTTAATGGGTAAACAAAGATTGCATAAAAGAATAAATAAATATAATGTATCGGGCCTAGCGGAAAAAAAATGATTACATCCAGGTGAATATTGTTTTTGGGCAAGTCATTCTGGTGAATATTATATATTATTTCCACCAAAGAGAAGAGCAAAATTGCATAAGAAAAGCCTAATTCTACCCAATGTAATATAAAATTCAAGTATGAGATTTCTATAAAACGGCGTTTGTCATGGGAAAAACAAAAGCTTTAGAAACAGTAAAAATATAAAAAATACAGCTGATACGCGCACACACATTTATATATATATATATATATATATATATATATATATATCAAACCCTTCTTCGTAAATCAAATATGAAGCGAATAACAAGACACATCAGAGTAAGGGATGCATCAGACTCATGGAAATCGATCGTAATCGTACAGAAAGGGATGCATCAGAGTCATGGAAGTATGAGGAACAAACATCGCTCGCTTTGCGAGCTTCTCATATCCCAAAATAATCCTCGTCATTTGCATAACTTTAAAACTATGTTTTGCCAATCAACTGGCAATACAATAATCAGAGAGAGAGAGAGAGAGAGAGAGCGCGCGCGTTTAGACTGGACGGCTATGAGATTTCCAAATAGAATGTACAAATTTGGGTGGTCGTAGCGCTTTTATAGGTACAACTTAAACCCTAGTGCTGTGCCTATGACTATGTGGTTCGTTTGTTGAGGATCTTGGTCCATCAAGGCCTGTTCACTTACTCTAAGCCCAATTAAGGGATCAGGACCCATATTCATGTGACACAACAAGATAGGAATTATCGGCCCGCCCATTTATTATTGCTTTTTATCCCTAGGCCCATAAATTTATCATTGAACGGTGACATTATTTGTCAATGATTTCTTGTCATAAACTTGGGTTATTTTATTTATTTATTTTCTGCATTTCATGCACCCGAAAAAACTTGATTGACTCTAGGATTAGGATCTCTCTCTTATGATCTTACTTCTTTTTTTTTTTTTCTCCCATTTTGTTGTTTGGCAGATAGCTTAATATTTATTCTAGATAATTATAATGATTTATCTCTTTATTGGTCAGATAGGGTCTAATTATTAAATTAACAAAATATGGAGTGTGATTGACTAGCTAATGGAAGATTAAATGTAAAGTATGAGATTAAAAGAGATTAGCAATGGTGTTAGTATAAATAATCAAGGGTGGTGAGTCATAGAATACACTTTTCTTAACCAAAGGCCTCCTGAAATGCATACCACATAGCGCTATGTTCAATTACTACTAATAATATTTTTGGCCAAAATTACCAAAAAAAGCCTACCATGTAATCAAATCTTGCAAAATTGGCAGAATGACTGTTTGTACATGCTCATTTCTCTATCCCGAAAACCTGAACAACAATAACGCATTTTGCTACAAACAAGAGAGGAAAAAAAGGAACCAAAAAACCCCAAAAATATTTTGTTAAATAATTTACAGACTATTTCATATTCAACAAAATTAATTAAGCAAACTAAAAGTTCGGCTAATGGCTTCCACCTACTTTGTATATGTATGTATACTGGAAAACAGTTTCTCTGCGTGGCAGCCACAAATTAGTCTCCTCAGCCCACCCTTGATGAGGCAGAATGAAGGAAACAGTTGATTGTTGATACACAAAATTAATCTTCTACTCTATGTTTCTTAGATATTTTTGAACCCGGAACAAAGTCATCATATGATCCATTATTACAAGCTTTATATTCCATCGTCTACTTCTTGGACTGCTTTGACATAACTGTAGATTTAGATTCTGGTGGTGGTGTCGTCTTCTTCGTTGAAACAGGTGAGGAAGAGGAAGATGTTTTCCTTTTGACAAGAATAGTTTCAGCATTTTTCTTTACAATCACAACAGCTTTCATCGGCAAATCTAGCTTATGCTGTTGAATCCTTTTCTTTTTCCTCTTGAGAACTTTCTTTGCCACCTCCTTGGAGAGTAAACCAGACTCCATCATCCTACAATCACATTGGAGTCCACTTTATTTCAAAATCACAGCTGAACATACGTGATAGTGATCACTGATGCAAGAAACAAAGCTAAGGTAGCTCAATTGAATAAAAATATAGCAAGTCCTAGAATATTGAATGATAAAAGCTTTAAACAGATTTAAATTAAATTGAATACTAAAAGTTCAAACACTCAAATCAATTGAACATAAATGTTTCACATAATGTCTTATATGCACATATTATACAAAACATCCATCAACTTTGGTGAAAAGGATCAAAGAGTATATCAACAAGTGCTAGAATCAATCTACGAACAAAAGACATGCAGAGTATAGAACCTAACACTACGAAGGGCTTATCATTCACATGCCAAACATATTGAAAGAATCTTTTTTATTTGGGAGAATAAGAAAAATAGAATAATTTCTTACCAGAGAGCTGCCATTTCGCTATTGGGTGCTTGCTTATACAAAGTTTCATAGAAAATCCTCAGTGGGTATCTCTGGAAAAAAGAGAATTACGACACACCCATTACTGAAATAGTCCCAAATCAGATCAAACTAACACACACAACATAATTCAAGGAACGATTTAACATACTTCATCAGGAGGGTCTCGCGTCTGACCAGGAAAATCACACTCCTTCCTCTTCCTTTTCTTACGTCTCTGCTTAGCCTTTTTGGCCTTTTTCTTCTTTTACTCCTCCTTTTCCTCCATCTTCTTCTTTTTGTGCAACTTTAACCCCAACCCAAAACAAATTCAAGAGCCAAACAACAAGACAAAACATATATTAACAACCAAGGAATAATTTCTAAAACAGAGAAAATCCAAGATAGAAAAAGAACGTATAACAAACCTTATTAATATTGCTTGAGCCCTTCTTAGTGGTTGCTTCAAAAATATAGTCTGCTTCTTCTTTCTTCACTTTCCGTTCCTCTTTCTTCACTTTACCTTCCCTGTGGGGGCCAGAACTAGGACTGGCATGGTCGAATTTTTTCTTGCGGTTTTCAGACACAGGACCGAGGTTTTCTTTGTCTTCCTCAACCTCCTCTTTCTTTTCGTGCTTTGAATGTTCAGAATGCATTTTTTTTTAGAGTTTAAGTCGGGTAGAAATTGCAGAAAATGAATGAATTTGGTGATACTGTAAAAGCTCCGGAAGCAGAGTGAAGGAAGTAAGAGAGAGACAGAGTTTTGGAATGTTTTTGGATCCATATATGGGTGTGTCCTGGCGTCTCCAGAAGCTGAACCACACTGTGAGCTGGATTTTAGTAATTGGACCAATTTGTTTGGAATGCAAGCCTAATTATTTGGGGGCGTAAGCCCAATTTCGGACCAAGATCAAATTGGGCCAGAAGACATAAGACATAATCCCATTAGTTCGTGGGAAAATTACTATTTGATCCTAGCTTAAAAACCAACGGAACCAAATCCTACAAAGTTCCTCATGGATCACCAAGTCTTATTACTTTTAGATAATTTCCAACTACCCTTATAACCAGAATAGAATTTGATGGGATTTTTGTCTGATCAAGGGAAATGCGACACCTGTCCTCGACATCGTAGTCACAAAATGTTCTTTGAATGACACATATTCTTTGAATGACATGTGTCTTGGACATTTTGTCCGTAGAGTGTTATCTGAATGACACGTGTTTTTGACATGGTTGGCCGAAGTGTGTTCTTTGGATGACACATATCCTCGGCATCTTATCTGCAAAATATTCTCCGAGTGACACGCGTCGTCGACATAAAGCCATTCGCTCCAGTGGGACATGGACAACTATTTCAAAAGTTATAAACCGCCAAATGATGATGTTAAATTCTCAAAGAAAAAAGGAGAGGATAGCTAATGCAAGCATGCCCACGAATGAGGTCAAAGCAGAGTATCATTACTTGGGAGTGAGGTTGGCTATCAATCATCAATCACCCTTCCCAAGGCAGTCAGATGGTTGCAAAGACAGTTTAGCAACCAATGAGAAAGACGTACAACGCACAAGATATGTAATTCCTGACTCTTTGGGGGGTGATGGACGAAAGTGCTCCTATGCGTGTGCAGCCACAACCAAGGCTCATGAAATGACCCCATAGAAAGATGAGACATATTTATTACTCGACAAAATCATAAAAAAGTGAACAGTAAATGCTCGGGAATCCAAGCATTAAATTCAGAAACTTCTGTCATGTGAAAAGGAAAGCGCTCTGCTCAAGGTCTGTGCACCACGTGTTGTCCTCCAAAACGGCCAATGAGGAGCCTTCCCTCTAAGAGATCCAACAGTCCGTAATGATTAGCTCCTGACAGGTATAAGTAGCACTCTAAAATTCAAATATAAAATACGCAAAATCTTTACCCGAATAA
The DNA here is from genome assembly GCA_963454935.2 of Ilex paraguariensis. Lineage (NCBI taxonomy): Eukaryota > Viridiplantae > Streptophyta > Magnoliopsida > Aquifoliales > Aquifoliaceae > Ilex > Ilex paraguariensis. The sequence continues at coordinate 716,803 of CAUOFW020001726.1, read as the reverse complement.
TAAAACAGTGTTTTCCAAACCTTCTCTCATATACTGACTTGATCGTCAGAGGAATTACACCCTTCTAAACCATCTTTTTAAGTGATATGACTGTTTTCGAGGACTTACGAATAAGTAAACCATTTACAAAAAACTTCATCTTTCATCACGATTTCTCAACATCAATTTGTTACGGAACATTCGACTTTTCAGGTAAATTTGAGTTTATCATGGGAGAAATTTGTCAATTTATTCATTGTGCCAAAATCATCACACACCGTATTCATGTTAATAGTGGTAACCATTGCTTCCCATATAAGTATAAGTGACTCTTAGAAAGGATGCCATGAACACAACTATTCGAACTCAACACAAGACAAGTTCCATGCGAAAATGATGACTTTTTAATATGTAGATGAGTTTTGGTAAAAAAAAAAAAAAAAAGGTAGATGAGTTAGAAATATAGAATGTAACAATTGAGGAATAAAGTGTCACGTGTGATGATATGGACAATTGAAGATCGAGTTAAAAATTCAAATTCATGTTTTAGGTTAACCCTTCACCCGTCACATTTATTATTGGTTGCTTAGACACAACCGCTTGTGCGTAATTTGGGAATACTTTTGTAAACTCGGGGAATTTATTTATTTATTTATTTGGACTTGAATGAAATGGTTTTCACCACCGATGCATACCAAATACCAATCCTTCAGAAAGGGAAAATGGTACATCATAAAAAATTCCTTAATAAAAGAACTACCATACCCAAGCATTTTGGGCTGCCCTTTCACTAGCATCCATTAAAACAGCAAGCTCTATTAAAAATAGATATACACTGAAGTTAGGATGAGCATATGTCATTTTTCTTGTGATTACATGATAATTTATACGACATCCAGGACAAAAAAAAAACAATAGACGTAAAACATAAGCAGTTGTGAAGCTTGAGAAACATATACGGCTGCTCTCTTTGATAAACAGCAAGGAGGAGATCAAATACCACCACGCGGGGATAATTTCTTCAATTTTGGTGGCTTAAAAGTTGAGGAGAACAATGTAGCCTCTGGAGTGAGAGTTCTGTTGATTGCTTTTCTCTTTGAACTTCTACGTCCCTGTAAAAGGTCAAGTTGAAATTTAATAAATATATCCAACCATAATACAGTACAAAAGATATTCGTTGATAATGTCCGTGGAATGGCAAAGGCACACTGTAGTGAACCATCAGACTTCAAAATATAAAAATGCCCTTTATATAATATTCCAAGTGGTCTGGAATTAGAAGCTTCTGACCACCCATCAAACTTTGCAAGTATGCTCTCAGATTTCAAAAATAAATCTGCTGAAACGATAATCCACACCATGAAAGCTTGGACATAACTCACTAAACGCAATACAATATCAGATGATCATGGACATAGAATTTCATCTTTCCACTCTCAAAACAAGAATAACTGGTTGGACCAATGAGCTAAAATATTCTCTCATAACTGCAAACTAACTTCGTAAAGCAACTAGTCAATTCACCCCAACTAAAAGTGTAGATTATAATATCACACTTGCATGACCTCAAACGAAAGTATCAAGTGCCTGTTGCCAACTAAAAATTTCATTTGTAAAGTAGCACTTAAATGAAACCTAGGAAAGTATCCTCAAAGTACCAAGTGCTCCAATTCACTAAAATGGAACCAAGGGAAGTATCATCAGAGTGCTAAGTGCTCCTATAGCGCTTAGCAATCAAGCATCAAGCGAAGAACGTTTAAATCACTAAAAGCCCACCTTCCTATGCTTATTAAAAAACTCCACAAAACTGCTAAGATCACTATTACCAAAGTAATCACCAGAATTTCTGGTTAATGACAAATTAGACGTGATAGAGAAACTAAAAATGACAAACCAACCGTTATGATCCCCAAAGCACTGAAAAGAGATTTGTTAAATAAAATTGATTCTTTGTATGCACCGGAACTAAACATATTGTTAACAAAGCACTTACAAAATCAAGCTTTCAGGCCCTATTATCCCTGAGAGGCTCAGCAATGGGCTCATCATAATGTTCCAAACTCATTTACAAGATTTTTGTGCAAGTGTTGCATAATTATTTATATTTGCACGAACATAAGTGATTTTCTACCAGTTTTTGTCCTGGAAAACTTCACAGAAGTGCACCATGTAAACATAATAAAAACAGCTAAATAATTTCACATGTGATACTGTCCAACATGGGTACTGGCCACAATATCCTATGCCAATAGGTGTGACCTGAGATACTAATACCTGAACATACCTACGGTCATATTTATTAAAGCCAACAGAAAATTGAAAGAAACTATTATGGGCGCTGCAACAATTTTTGCTAAGATGTGAATATATGACAGAAGAGCAAACCACCACTCACACTTTTATGGCACAACCACTGCATGTTGTGTACACAGTAGTGTTAACCATGCACTGTACAAACAGTGCATCCAAAGTATAAGCACTGTTTGAAAGTGTCACATGCATATGAGGTAGGTCATCTTAAAAAATGCATGATTTACTGCACATATTACAGTCTGCCGAAAAACACGCAGTTATTAGGTTTGTTGTATTCTTCATATTGCACCAAACTCTCTTATGCATGCAATAGTTACTCAAAATCAATAGCTTGAAGGGAATTCTGGGGTAACAATCCATAAATAATGCTCAAACCAAAGTAACTCAAACATTATCAATGGTTTTTGAAAGAAAAAGTTCTGTTGAAATGCATGAACATATAAAATCATCCTCTACAAAATTTGATACAAGCGCACAGTGCAAATTTAGTAAAAGAATGTCTGCCATTCTCACTGATGAGCCAAAATCAAGTCACATATGCACTGGATAAACTCATGCTCTACATGTATCATGAAACAAACTACTATTTCAATAATGCAGCTCTTAAGAAATGATCATATAACAATTACCTTTTCAGAGACTTCTGAATAATATGATTCTTTCTTCGTAACTACTTTTTCATCAAACCCACTGCTCTTGCTTCCCAGAAAAGATTTCCTGGGTTCTGCCATGCACCGACGTAGCACTGGTGTCACAAGGACACTTCTTGACCTACTTCGCAATTCCAATTCATTGGAGAGTCTGGATATTTCTTCATTCTTTTTAAGTAAGTCGGCCTCCAGTTTAGCCATGCTAGTTTTCAATGTTACAATTGTATCATCCTTTTCGGTGTTTGACCCCTGTAACTGCTCCATGTTAGTCAGTAGTGTCTGTATCATCTCATTCGCATGTGTAACTTTGGTACGGGTACTTCTTAACTGATCGGTCAAATTGCTCTCCATCTTGTTATATTGGTTCCACACAAAATTTCTCTCTAAAAACAGAGCAGATATCTCAGGATTATTCTCCGAACTATGCTTCTTATTCCCATTTTTAGGCCTCTTAAATTCACTTTCCATTGCCTTACTTCGGTGCTCTTTGCCCTTGCTCTGAGCAGTCTTCAATGTATCCTGCAAATCAATGAACAACAACTCTTGATTCCTGTATCAAAAAAAATTAACAAAAGTTTCAAAATTTTGCTGTCGAACATACTGTTGGCTCAGACAACTTGTGAGAGAGGAGGTCAAACCATACTCTAAAATCTGATAATTCACTGTCTGCATTATCTGCATCATTAGGACAAAGAATTCAGCGTTCAAAACAAACAAGCAAACCCTGCATTATAACTGATGTCAAAATCCACAATCTCCTATCTCCAAACAACTGAAAAATATATGTTTATCTGAAAAAATATATGATTTCAAGATAGTGTGGGGAAAAAATTCTCATCAAAAGCTTGGAAAGAACACATAGTCAAGTTTCTTGTATTTCAGCAGCACTGTAAGTTCGTTGGCCGTGGTGGCATGATGATAAGTTAAGGTGACACCTTGCACCCATGCCAATGAGACTATTCACGCATATGTAGTGATATTGCCCTGCAAGGCTGCAACATTTACTATGGCACAACAAGCAGGCAGAGATACAGCAAAAAACAGTGCTAAAACAGATTTTCCATGTTCTTTTCTTTCCTAATAAAAATTGAAAATCTTGCCCCATCTTTTTAATTTAGTTCCAACTATGATTACTAAAAAAAGATTTTAATGCATCAAATCACATGGAAAGACATAAATTTTGGACTCTTTAATCCAAATTATCCAGTTCTTTTCACCCAATTTCCCAAAAATGGAACAAAACCTAAGCGAATGGGTAATGAAACCCCCATTCACAAGAAAAAGAGACTAACCTAACTTAAGCTTGCACATAAAAGCCTCTCTTTGCTTCGAACCTATAATCAAATCCGACTTCGCTGCCTCAACCATGCTTTCCATCTCTTGCACAGTAAGATCCCTCTTCATCTACACAAGAAATTAAAAAAAAAAAAACCCTAAAACCAACAAAAAAAACCCTAATTTTACATCAAAATAGATTTCTATATTCAATTGAGTGAGGGATTACCTGAGAGATTTGATCTTGAAATAGCTTAACGTCGGATAACCACCGTTCATACTGTGATTTGATTCTATCTTCAAGAAGCTTTCTCTCTGTCGCGAGATACTCAAGCTGTGTGTGTTGCGTTTGCAACATGTGTACAAGAGCGTTGAAGATCTTGTTCCATTTTTGCCGATCCGTATAATCGTTACCAGAGTTTTTGCGCGCTCCCATTGTAGGAATTATTGAAGAAATCTGCGAAAATATCACTAGGGTTTCGGAGTTTCAGAGAACAGTAGAGAATAGAGCAAAATATGACCGTTTGATGCAACAGTGGCTTGCCGTAGGGTTGGAGAAAATTCAAAAGTGGCTAAACGGTCGGCTAGTGGCGACTTTTAAAGACGGACGCCTGAGTCTCCTGACATATGCTGTTGTTGATTATTGTCGTCCACTGAGTTAGGTACAAATGGTCGATCTTGGTACTATCTTGCAACAAAATATGTCATACCTTAAAATTAAGGTGATACGGTTAAGTGATTTGACAGATTAGGACAAATTAAGACAGTATGAGAATATTCGGTTGAACATGACAACACGTAGTGGACTCAATTGAAGTAATGTGGATGCATAACTTCGGATTACATGGCATGGGTTGAACCCAGCATGCACATTGATTCGTGTAGTCAGGTTGACTGTTGAATGTGGGCACTTGACTGACACATGCTTGTTCAATGCATGTGACCAGGAAGATGTGAACGGTTATGATGTTGAGAGACAGTCAAGGCAGTTAATGAGACAGTTCTGAGCATCCCTAGTCTGAATCCAGTCTAGATGCATGCTGATGAAGAGCAGTTCCACAGCAGTTACTAGAAGTGGTGGAATTGCCTGCCAAGTGTCCCACGAAAACCAAGTCTGCTAGTCAGTATGCTATGGAATAGCAAAAACGTGTGTAACTATCCCTCAGCAGATGGGGTGTCATCTGCCTTACTTCTGTATAAATAGGGGTGCTTGAGCATTCTGATGAGTAAGAGAGTGTTCTGGCTTTGAGAGTCCTTGTAAATTGTTGAGTTCAATATATAAGGTTTGAGAGTTTTGTCCCAGTAAACTTGTGTGTGCCTTCTATGTGAGTTTCTGTTCCTTATTCTTGAGTTTGAGTGTGGCTGATTGTAGTAGCAACGTCTTCACAGGTAGCCTCGAAAGAAAAACGAAAGTTACCCTGTGACAATTATGGATTAAGTAATTTTTAGGGTTAATTGCACCGGTCTCCTTTCTCTTTTCTAATATTTGAATTTATTAAATATTAAATATATTTTTATGTGATTACTTAAACAAACAACTTTTAAATCATTAGCGATTTTTTATTATAAACTGGCCACGTAATACTTAAATATGAAAAAAAAATTAAATAATTCTTGACTAAATTTCTATTCAAATTTTGGTAAAAAATCTACTAAAATTGCACAATTTTAATCATGAGTTATCCAAATTTTGATCAATAACTACCCATATTACATATTTTTGGTCAAGAGCTACTCAAATTTTAGTCAAAAGCAACCCAAATTTTAGTGAAGAGTTATTCAAATTATTTTTTGTCTATATTTATGTTTCACGTGACAAGTTTATGATAAAAAATCGTTAATAATTTAAATGTCTGCTTGAGGAACCACATAAAAACATGATCAATACTTCGTGAATTAAAATGATGAAATTAAAATATTATGAATTAAAATGAAACAAATTCTATATTTTGGAGACCACCAATATAATTAACCCTAATTTTTAATTACAATAATTTTATTTGATATAGATATAATTTACGCCTAATCGATCTCAACCATTAAATTAGTTATGGTCCGAATAAAGACTGCGTCATTATCAATTCAATGGTTAGAAATGATTAAATTAATAAATTAGATTTAAATAACATTGTTTTAGTGCTTTTCTAGGCCCCTCCAATAAAACTGATAATTGAACCGAACTACTTGGAATCAGCTCGAAGAGGATTGAACTCAAGCTCGTGTTCTAAATGAGTTGAACGTAAATAATTTTTTACGTTCATTTAAAAACGAGTCTAAAAAGCTTGACTTGAACTCTTAAAATTGAGTTTGTTTATATATAAAATAATCAAATTATTCAATTTAGGTTTGGCTTAGGCTCGACTCATTTTTTAAATGAATTGTGTTTGAACAATTTATTAAATTTATTTTAAAAAAATGAGTTCGGCTTGATTGACCGTCCTAGCCACTGTTTTGTATTGGTTTTGGGCCTTCTTCTCCTAACTCTAGGACATATCCAGTAAACTCAATTGACGGCCCTTGGCGGCCATTAAAGTAGTTGCCCTTTGGGCCTGCCTTGGATTGTAGAGGCCTGGTGACTGAAAATAACTTCACTAGGCCGCAGCAAAAATTACATTAAATAATTCGACAAAAGTAAGAAACACATTTACTGTTCGACGGAGCAGAGAATGACACTTGGGGTTCCGAGTGCAAACTTACAAAAACACCTGGTGCGGAGAAAAGCAGACGTTTTGATCGAGGTCTGCACGCCGGATGTTGTTTCTTGTATGAACCAACTAGGAACTTTTCTTCTAAGGGATCGACTTTCTACCTCAGTAAATTCCTGTAAGATATAAATAATACACTAAAACTCAAAACAAATGTATACAATCCCTTGTCTAAGTAATACAACAATGTTCTCAAATTCTCTCTTGGATACCAACTTGAGCGTCGAATACTTCGGCACCCTTCTAACCATTCTTTTTTAAGTGATAGGTCACTGTCGACTATTGTGAACTTTTGTAAGAATAGAGTGTTTACGGAAGAGGTTTTTGCTACTGTTCATTACCCACCGTTCCTAAGGTCTTGCTCGCAACTCCATGGTTATTGACCGTTAGAAACACAAGAAGTGTTCCGTTTAGAAGACGTTCCAGACCGATGCAAGCTCACCAAAAGAGATCTGTCTTCTCATTTATTATGTAAAAATCACCCGCACAACTAGCTAAGAGGGGTGTTGGCAATTAATCACCTATACATGTGGCCTTTGGGTTTCGCAGCATGTGCTATTAGTTTTGTAACAACAGTGATGCTCTTCTTTCAAACGAAGTCATTTCATATCAAAATAATATTATTTTATTAAATAAAATAATATAATTTAAATATAAAACGACGTCGTTCTTAAAAACAACGCTTAATTCATTGTACATCAGAAAATTTGAATTTGTGGTTCTTGTACGGCCGGAACCGTTCCTCCAAGATAATTGTATGCAGTGCATAATACATGGTACTAAAAGATGAAATTCCAAGGTTGACCTAACTTTCCTATTATCTGCATGGTTGGTGCCAGATTCATAGAGCAGGTTGTTCCTTCATCAAAAGGTAAAATCTAATAATTCCTTCAATGTCATGCAAGTAGAGTCGGCAGAACAGTGACTACGATTTGATTTGCCTATGACTGGTGGCTTTCAGATTTTTATGTTTGGACGTGTGTGGATTAATTGATTGATCTCAATTCTCAGCTGGTCGATCGATCTTTTGTTGAATGCAGCTAAACCATAGCTGGCCTGGCCTCTTCATTCCAATTTCAAATTGGTTCATACATCGGTATCATAAAACTATGATATGATATGATATGATGTTTAACAACCTGCATTCACACACTTCTATTTTGAATGGATATATCCGTGACATATTTCACTTAATTGTTCTACGACTGTTCGAGTGGGGCATTGCATTTTGTTGGATTTTATGATATTTGAGATCCGTCTATGTCAAAAAAATCATTTTTAACTTTGGTTTTAAATTATTTATAACTATTTATTACAAAAACAATAAAATAAAGTGGAAAAGATAAAATGAGGAGACTTTTATTCATTAGATAAACATAACCAATTATTTGTAAAAATGTTGAAAAATAATCGTATGATATCATAATTTATATACCTAACCCACCACCTTCTTGATTATTATTATTATTTGAGCTTTCATTTGGAGTTAAACTATAAAAAATTTATTTATCATGGATACTTTAATCCCAACTTAAATGGTTTATCTTTAACTGAATTAAAAAAAAATTAGTTAAAAAATGCGCTTAAGTTGAAAACGAGATTTTTTACCCTTTCCTCGTTAAAAACAAAAAAATTCAATTAAGGACAAATTAAGCGATGGGAATGTCTCATCATCGCATGGGCCCCACCCAAATTCATTGCTCTTTCTTTCTCCTCTTAAATATAGCAGCACCCTTCCTAACATTTTACAAATTAGCTCCAAATTATCATACAGCCATGGCCATCTCCAAATTTCTGATTGCTTCTCTGCTCCTATCTCTTCTTGTTCTCCACTCTGTAGAAGCTGGTTTTATGGTAAACTATTATCTTTCCTTATTTCTTTCGTTTATAGTTTTGTTTTTTTCACTACATGTACATAATATGTTAATTCCCGTTAATTCAAAATTCTATTTGTACGTAGGAGTTACGGACAACAATTACTGGTGCCAAGAATACGCCTCCGAAAAAAATAGGTAGACACATGTTCATATTCCAAAATCCCATTCGTTAAATTATTTAAATGCTTAAAGTTTTAGACTAGTTGGTTAAATCTTGTCACCGAATTTCATGTGTCTAGTTTAAAATCTACCGTGATTGCATAATTTTGTTTTGAATTGTTCGATTTTCTTTTTCTCAGATTGTGGTGGAGCTTGCGTTGCCAGGTGCCGGTTATCGTCGAGGCCAAACCTGTGCAAGAGAGCATGTGGGACTTGCTGTGCCAGGTGCAACTGCGTTCCACCGGGTACCTCCGGTAACTTGAATGTGTGTCCCTGCTATGCCAACATGACCACCCATGGCAACCGACGCAAGTGCCCTTAAAAAGTCACTTCGTTTTGGTGCTTCCAAGTTCCAAGCAATTATAACGGTTATGAGACTGCAAAGGTTTATAATAAGGAATACTGATGTTTAAAGCTTTAGACATGATTGTGTATGCCTTGCCGTACTTAATAATGGAAAAATAATATTAATAATGGAATAATAATACTGTGTGTGTGTATGTGAATGTGTTAGACATAGAGATATTGTTATCTAATCCTTATCTCTAACAGAATGAAAGCTTTGACCGAATCTTTTTGGGGGTATTTGGACTTTTTAACCAATGGGAAAGGCCATGAACTTGAGGAATTTGCGTGTTCAAGTTAAAATTTTGATAATATTTTAGGGTTAAATTATTGATGATTTATCTCTTATGAATATCTTAATTTTGGCGTGATTAATTTGTTTTTAACTAAACTGGAGAGAGAATCAGTTAAGGTGCGTGTAAACTAGTTCGAATATTTTTGACATTTGAATAAAATAAATAAATAAAATTGTGGAATAAAACTTTTTGACAGAGGCATGAGTAACCAGTACAGAATAAGGATAGACCAAATTAAATTGATATTATTGTTGGGTTTAAGAATATTGGATAAAATACAGCCATGTTCATGAAAAATAATTTTGAGCAATTTGAACAGAATTGAAAAAGACTAAACTTCTCTTCAACAACAAAGATTTGATGAGATCAACTTTGATGAAACAGGAAAATTTGAAGGGGAGATTATGAGACTGAAAAGATTGGTAATGAGGACTGTCGTTTAAAGCTTTTGACACGATTTTGTGTGCAATAATATTTCTCAGACTGGTTTTTCGTACTAATTTTTTCTTGTCCAGTGGTGTTGCATAATCATAACTGATGGAACACTTTAGAGAGTCACTCAATAGTCAATACGTGTTCTTGACATCGAAAATGTGTAGAGGCAAATAAGACTAACACGCGTTCTCGACATTCTTTCTTTCAGCATCAGAGGATTCTCAGATTCATAAGAGATGGACATGTGTCTTCGATGCGAAGGTACCTTAGACCATACAAGACGGACACGTGTCCTCGGCACTAAAGGTACCTCGAACCTGTACGAGTTGGACACGTGTCCTCCGCTCCAATATTTTCTCGACGTCATACGCGAATGACACGTGTTCTCGACACAAGGGTTCTGCAAAATTCCTACGAGCGACACGTGTCCTCGGTGTGATTGACCCCCCTCCCCTGAGAACTATTTTTGGACACATCATCTCGACTTCGGAACCCCGAAACAGAGGTATCAAAATAACAGTTATCGTTACTTGGAGTTAAACTTGGTTAATAATCATTAACTTCTCTTCCCAAAATAGTCAGAATTGACAAAGGGAATAGACCCACACCCAATGACTATGTTACACGTTGTAAAGTGCGTAGAATCAGGGGCCAAAAGATGAAGATGTTCCTACTCATGCGCAGCCATAACAGGAAATCATTTAATGATCTCTCAGAAGGATGTGACGCAGTTAAAGCTCAAAAAGCCCAAAAAAGTAGAGCATTAAGTGCTCGGGAGCCCGAACATTTAATGTTTGAACCCCTTCCACGCAAAATGGAAGGTGCTCTATCCAAGGACTGAGCAATGCTCACTGCCTTCCAAAGGGACCAATGGGGGACTCCTTCTTCAAGGGGTCCACTTGCCAGTAATTATGATTTTCATGAAAGTATAAATAGTTCTTTGAAATTCAAAGCAAAGGTATGCAAAAACTCATACAACAAAACAGTGTCTTCACCCTTCTCTCACACATAGGACTGTTATTCAAACTGAGCTACTCAAGCTTGACTTGAGTTCGGCTCGGGTTCAGTTCGTTCAGGCTCAATTCATTTTTTAAACTAGCCCAAACTTGAACAAGTTTTTAGGCTCGTTTAGAAAACAAGCCCTACAAGCTCGGTGCAAACTTAATAGACTCGACTTATTTATGTGCAAATATTTGGGCTCGACTCGAGCTCGACTTGTTTTTTGCTCATTCAAGCTTGACTCGTTTCCTAAATGAACCGAACTTGAACAATTTTTTAGGCTCAATAAAAAAACAAAATTTTCAAGGTCGGCTAGGGCTCGTTCGACTAATAGCCCTATTCACACATTCTGACTTGACCATCAAAGGGGTAACACCGAAAAATACTCTGGTGCCCTTCTAAGTCTCTCTTTTGAGTGGCAGATTCCCTTTTGACTCGTCGGAATCGCGTGAACAGCTGAAAAAATAATTCATCACCACTCTTTACGATCTTTCTCGCTTCCTGTTGCCTCGGGATTCTCAACTTTAAGGTAAATCTCATTTTTTCCAAAGGAGAGATCTGTCTTATTTTTTTATTGTGCAAAAATCATCGCATACAATAACTATCGAATTTTCATGGGATTCAAAAAGACCTACTAACTTTTTTTTTTTTGGGTCAAAAAAGACCTACTAATTCAAGTATAAGAAAATTTGATAAAATATTGAACACTATAATCTTATTGTTATGTATGTTCTATAGAAAGGAAATCAAACTTATTTTTAGGCCTTTTTTTTACCTCTATGTGTGTTGTTTTTGGTTTTTTTTTTTTTTGTTGTTGTTGTTTGGGGGGGGGGGGGGACCAAGGCGGAGAAGGCTAGTTTGTGAGTTGTAAGCTTGAATACTTATTCAGTTAATGACCCCTTGAAACCTTAGGAGTGGTTCAGTGATTAGGTATGTTCTTTCATAATCCAGACTCTCAAATATTTCAGGTTCAATCCCTTCCTGCACCTCTTAAGGGTTAGCCACCTTTGTCCTTTTGGAGACTTGTTCTAGACCAACTCAAGCTACAGTGGTCAGTCGCTGAATTCGAGAGAATAGTCGACACAAACTTAAATACTCTGTTGCAAAAAAAAAAAAAAAGCCCCCGAAGCCACCACACCCCTCCACTCGGCAATCTCTACAATTTCACAATACCTAGAAGACAAAAATCAAGGCACACAAGCATCCAACATTTCAATGATTAAAAAAGGCAATCTAATTTACAAGGCTCTTGTCAATGCGGTGTCAAAAGAGAATTAGGTGTTTACAATCTTATCTCGTATACGAAAAAATTACTTTTGCGATTTAAACTCACTTAATTTATAGTAGAACCGTCTTAGCACTACATCTACACCAAGGTCCACCCTCATCTAACATTTCTATGATACAGTATACATTCCAATCTTCCTGTTTTTGCTGTTACAAGAGTTGAATCCCTTGTCCATCTCAACTCATGTCAAGTGGATGGACGTGTTATATGACTACAACTACAACTACAACTAAACATGAACGTAAGGCAATTGGTTTTTTGGTTACTTACTTTTAAGTTGGACCACTCAATATTTTACTTTGTTTTATATCATTGGCTTTGAGGGGATTGACCATACAAGAAGTCTCCTATCTTATTGATTCCAATCATTCGGCCCACTGCTATGGCATTTGATTCCATTCTTTGCTTTATGAAGGAGTTGGGGACACTCTTCGAATGGCAGATATGACATTGTCAGTTATTCTCCTATAATTTTTTATTTCACAATACTATGATTTCAAACTTTTTATTAAATTACTCTTAATTTTATAAAATTATGTTTCAAAAACACACTTCTACACAATAGTCGTGTTCTAGAAACATTCTTTTAATGTTTTTTACACCACAGATCGATTTATCAATTATGTCAGGTGAGGTGAATTCGTATTAGTTCTTAGCGAGTTTGTGTCAATTTATACTCAATTTATTTATTAATTCGTGTCTCAAGAATTGTGTCATATCAGATTCGTATCGTATATGAATAAAATTAGTATATAAACAAATCGTATTTGTATATTTATTTTAATTCACTCAACTCATACTAAATTCGTTTATTAATTATATCGTGTCAGATCTCCTATTTTACGAAATGAGTGGTTTAAGGATGATTCAAATCTTCTAATTTTATATCTTATTAATAGATCATATCATATTTTAATATCTCTAACTATAGACCCCAAAGGTAATCTGAACTAGAATAAATTTGGAACCATATTAAGCCTAATACCTGGTCTATATCGACTCACATATCAAGTATATGGACACATATTATATGACTAACTACGAAACATGAACACAAAGCAATCGTTTTGTAGGTTAGTTTCAAGTTGGGCCACTCGACACAAGTCGAATGTCAGTGCTTCCAATCATTAGGCCCAGGGTAAAGAAGAATGGTCTAATAGTTGGTGTTTCCCTCGCCTTGCCTTTTACTGCAAGGTGTGAGTTTCGTCAAGTCCTTTTCACTTGTATGGATAGTAATAAAAAAAAATGCTATGCAAATAAAAAATTTTCTTAAAAAATATTTTTACTAGCGCTATATCACTTTTGGATCCATCAAATGCTGATCAAAATATTTTTGATTGGATATAGGAGTATTCACCCTACCCTACAAGTATGAAATATATTCTTCCGTCTTCCTATCCGATACTTTGCGAAAAAAAATTTTTTTTGGCCTACCCTACTCGATCAGGTGTGGTATTCCTATCCAACTTCCTACCTGATTAATCAGATATGAAGTTGGGTAAACATTTTTGTGGCTATTAATTTTTGAATCATTTTAACAATTCAATTAAATAATATGCACCAAATTAACAACACAATAAATCAATAACACTAAAATCTAACACAACTACAATAACAATTTATAAGAAAGTATGAACATCAATCCATCATAATTGTTACACAAATACAATAACAATTATTTTAAATTTAAACCATATGAAACACATTAAAATCATAATTACTCCAATAGATCACTAGTTCACCACAAATCATGTAACTTACACAAAAAACAAATCCATATTTTCGCAACTCAAACATTCACATCAATAACAATGTTATAATATAAATTATACCACACAAATACTCTTATAATTACTAAAAAGAATATAAAAAAATTAAATATATTTTTTACTGGTAGAGTAGGATAGAAATGCGAAAATTGAAAGGTATTTTGCATTCTTACCTGATTTTTGCAGCTAATCGCTCAATAGGATAGAAAATTGCAGTCAATCAAAAATATGAAACATCCATAATTGGATATGAAGTTGCCAATTTATTTAATAAAAGTATTTTTCGGTAGAAATTTTGGCAAGCATAATAGCATTTCTAAAAAAAGTGATAGTGCCCACTTTGGCATTCGATTTCGTTCTTTGCTTTATTAAGGACTGGTGTCCACTCTTTTAACTCCGTAGCCAAAGTAATAATTAGAATGAATTTTAAATTCAGATATTTTGAATTTGAGTTTTGATAATATTTTTGGTTCAAGTTATAAATAATTTATTTTTTATTAATCGCCTAATCCCAACGTGGATGACTTACTTTTTGACTGAACCAAAAAAGAGACTAGTCGAAGTGCATGTATACTGACCCGAACTCTCTCGTTCGTTAAACAACAAAAACACTAAAAATCCTACACATTTTAAATTTGGAATCTCAAATGTAAGGACTCGATCAGTAATTCTGTTAATTTTTTGTTTTGAATAGAACCCACTTATTAACGGTTTTTACTAAAATCAATTATAAAAATTTTAATTCGTTGGATCCTGGGGTCATGATTCCCATGCATCCATGATCGTTCCATTTCTTTTGTTCAAAGGTAACCCTCACAACCCTAAAGTGATAGCTTTTGCGGAATTTTATTTTGTCATAAAATCATTATGTATCAACATCCAATGATAACTAATTATAATAAATTTGACGGAAAAATCTATATCAGAAAATAAACTAATGAACAATGCCCGACCTAATTTTTTCTCTGATCCGAAAGGGATTTGAATCCACATCATATAATGTGGACCACTCGGGTTGGGCCCATGATCATAATGACCCACTGGATTAAAATTTCATGGGCTACATCTTTTCTTATGGTTACACTAAACCTAACTCAGGCCCGAACTGCCCTACCACCGCCCCAACCCCTACCCTAATCTGCCCCAACTTAAAAAGTTCACAAAAAGTGCCGCTTCAGAAGATCTCATTTTCGGATGCAATCGTATTAAGGTTAGCATTAATATTGCGTACACCAATAGTTTCATCGAATTGGAGATACCATATAATGTGGCACGTCAATAACCTTTGGATGGTCTGTGAAAGTTAGTCAACCTATTGATTTAATCATTTACATTGATTTCATTTTTTTTTTTTATGAATATATTATTGTTATAAGTGTAAATATAGAGATCATGGGACATGTCTTCGGAGTGGATTAAATGTGATGATGCATAAAATGTATTTATCTACCATCTGTCAAGTATTTAATGCAATAATTAGAAAAGAGACTCAACACAAGTAAATACAAAAATTAGGTGGGTCAGTATGGGTGACTTATTCAATTGGGAATGACTCTTATTACTCAAAAGGTATAGTGTGTTAAAATGCATGTGATAGCTCTTACGTGTAAGCGAGATTTATAATTTATAGGCAAGTGAAGTTGATTTCGAAGAACTCTAATTATGGCACCATCCAACTAATTGATTCTGTAAAACTTGGCCCATCCGCGTAACAAGCGAGGTAATAACAGGGTGATTTCTAGAAATTCACTTTATTTCACAACGATTAAGGTAATTTTGTAAGATTGGCGATGTACCCTCGATAACTGTGTCCCCACAAATTCCTTCTCCTCGAACAGAGATTCTCACACAAATTGACGATGGGTTAAATCTCTTAAAAAGATGAACTTGACCTAACTGAAATTATGATTGAGCTTTTGTATATCTGCATCTCCTAGTTGGACCTATTAAGGATCTGAGCCTTGTCTAGGCCAGACCGGTCAAAATGGAAACTTTGTTGGTGCCGATTTTTCTCTATCCAAATGCTAACTTCATTCCGGTTGGTGAGAACACTTTAACCAAGTCTCATAAATATGAGTAAGCGAGAATGAAGCTGTTTGGTTGTAGATTTTCAGTGTCTATCTAGCATTACTCCTATATAAAATGGTTTTATTATTTTTTTTTTTGAAATTTTCATTGGGTCACATGACCTTAGAGGGTGAGCCTTAGAAATAGTACAAAGGAGGTACGATACCATAGTCTTACTCTAATAATAGACGAGTTGTAATTTAAATAATATTAGACATGTATGTCAATTATTGCGCTACAAAAATAGGTACGATGACTTTTGCTACATAGGTCACCTAAATTCATGCACACCTAGTGCGCATTTATTTTACCTCCCTTAGGCTTCCTAGCTATCTATATATGGTGGAATTTTTTCTTTCAATTACAGATAACGCATTCTTGTATTGTTTTTTAGTTTTTTTGGATCAAAGTTAAAGATTAGTGGAATCGTATAGGTAGTTGGTTATGCGTTAATGCCAGCCTTTAGATTGCTAGTTAATCAAATAAATGAACCCTTTACGCCTAAAAGAGAGATTCTAAAATCTTAAGTTAATTCCAATGAAAGAGATGTTATTTTGATTGAAGTAATGTACCTGCCAACGCTCATGCCTATTAAACCGTACCATTCTCGTTTGCACCCACCCACCCCTCCCTCCAACTCTCCCTTTATAAATACAACACATTTTGCTCTCTCATTGAGACACACAAGCTCTAAGTTTGTAATTGAGAAACAGCCTAAGTTGTGAGTGTGTTTAAGCCATGGCCATCTCCAAGTCTGTGATTGCTTTGCTTCTCATATCTTTGGTTGTTTTCGAGTTTGTTCACGCTTATGAAAAGGTAAGAGTTTTTGTAATTTTGAATGATATAACATGTTGTATTTTTCCCCTTTCTACTTATTCTTCATAGAGATTGTTGGAAATAGTCCATGATGACTTATATTCACTAAACTCCGCTCTGCCAAGGAGCTCATCAAAGATTACTAATTATTTACTAAGGTTGAATAATAGCTTGGGATTACGTACTATGCCTTTGTCAATATTCAAATTCTCCATTATTAAAAAAAAAAATTGGATTCTCAATTGGTGCCAATAGTAAGTTGCAATCTTATTGAATTTCTGACTTGATGATGTGTTTATTATATTTATCATTGATTTAATTTTGGGTCCCAACATTTATTAGGATCAACTACTTATTCAATGATAATGATTCATCAAACTAAGTTTTTAAGTCTATCTAGTATTTTCATTTATATATTGTCTAACTGAATTTGGCGTGGCGTATTGCAGATGAACACCAATGGCATAGGGCGCTCTCTCCTTCAGAAAATTGGTCCATTTTCATCTTCTTCCCATATCTTAATTAGTTTAATCAGATCATGAGAGTGGATCACATACAATTTGTTTATCATCTACTGAAAAATAATGTCCTACTTAATTAACATATCAAATTTGGTATGAAAACGATGGATGTTCGTGTTGCACAGATTGTGGAGGGGCATGCAGTGCCAGATGCCGGTTGTCATCGAGGCAGAAGATGTGCAAGAGGGCATGTGGGACTTGCTGTGACCGTTGCAACTGCGTACCACCAGGCACTTCCGGTAACGAAGAAGTATGTCCCTGCTACGCCAACATGACTACTCATGGTGGCAGACACAAGTGCCCTTAAACTA
Organism: Ilex paraguariensis; assembly: GCA_963454935.2. Taxonomy (NCBI): domain Eukaryota; kingdom Viridiplantae; phylum Streptophyta; class Magnoliopsida; order Aquifoliales; family Aquifoliaceae; genus Ilex; species Ilex paraguariensis. Next base: position 698,998 of record CAUOFW020001726.1, on the reverse strand, counting down.
GCATCGGACTGTTATATATCATGCCTCTTGGTGCTGAAATCTTCCAACTAATGTAAACTTTAAGCAAATAAAAGGACAATATTGTGCATAATATCCAAGTGTATGTTATTAATGTATGAGTTTGCTATGCTATAACTAAATTTTTGAACTAAAATATATGGCTTAAATGATGTGGCACTTTATAATAGATTTGTTTATCGGTCCGTTTTATGCTTAAAACTCGTTCTCTAAATTATGTCCGCTGAGTAGATATTATTGCGGGAATATTGGTTTGGGTATAGGCTAACTAACAAAAATGGATTTGATCAATTCACAATATTATTATGACTGGCGCGTTTTGGTGTACTTTTAACACTTGGAACAGATTGCATTCCTGCTTGACGTATTCAAGCTGTGGCGCAAAAAGATACACTATTTTTAGATTCCCTTTTCTAGGACCTTCTTGATCCTTATCGTCGTCTCTCCGTATTTCCATTTCCTTATGCTCTCAGGACACCTACTTAACATGAAAAGAAGTAAACGGCACACAAAGTTACAAGTGCATAACCTTGATCTAGACCCAGCCAAACACCCACACACACACAGAGTGTGTCATACTGTGCAATTAAGCTAGCCTAGTACTTTATGCTCTAGCAAGAACCATGATGTCTCATTTGATATTTGATTGTGGCACATTAGCTAAAATGTAATCTGACCAATTTTGGTTCTGAATGATAAATTATTTATTATAAATTCAATTAGACCAATTGTAAACAAGTCAGTCTCTTACAAATATATGATTCAGGTAATTTAACTTCAAGAAAAATAAAGTAATAAAGAAAATTTTGATCCGTGGAGCCACTTTATTGTCAAAACAAAACAAAACTTGTAGGAAGTAATCATCCAATTTTGTCAAACAAGCATCTCATTATGAAGACCAGATCACTACTCATGTGGGTTCTCACTTCTCACTAGAATATTCCTCACAACCTACCTAGGTCGAATTGAAGATCAAGTTTTTTAAACAAAACCTAGGTGCTGTTGCGAATGGACAACAAATTCCAGTTGTCCTCTCCCACAAAACAACACAATTTCTATGATGTTTTGGTCTCATCCATTTCAGCTCCAAGACAATTAACGATGGACCCATTATTAGTTGGGTCATCATATCAGCAATACCATCCTCGGATGAACTCGTTCCTAGCCCGTTCTTATCTTCTACTCAAGTGCTCTACAACTTTCTTGATCAGCCCATTTTTTTTTCCTCTCGAAAAAGCTTTCTCCCATTGTAATTTTATCAATGTCAGCCGTTGATTCGTGATTTTGGTTGGCAAAGTTACCTTTCCCAAAAGTTGATTAATAATGTATGCGTTATCTTGCCTACTGAGGAAGGTCTACACTCTTCCAACTCTAAAGAATGTAAGAAGTTACTATTCACAAAATTTTACTCTCTCTCTCCGGGCTCTCTATAAATGTACGAGACTACTCATGCCCTTCCTACTCACTAACTCTCAAAAAAGTCTTATAATCTAGGACGAATTTCTACTTGGAAGTTCCTCAGCCATGGCGATCTCTAAGCTTTACATAGCTTCAATTCTCATCTCGCTTGTTGTTCTCCACCTGGTTGAAGCTGTTCAAATGGTACTGTTTCACCTCTAACCATTGACACGCTGTATGTTTACGTTCTTAATTTGTATGCATGTTGCTTTCTTTTTCTCTCATTTATGTTCCACCAATCAATTACTACCATTTTGAGTACTTCTAATCCTACACTGCTACACACTGGTATTTTGAGAACAGGGGAACACAGATGGTACTCCAGGCAGCTCTTTCGTCCCAAAAATTGGTATTCAATAACCTTCTCCTTACATATATTGAGTTGTTTTCTTCAACGATTGTGTCTTAGTATTTATATTAAAAAATATTATATTGTTGTTAAGTTGAAAGCGGTTTCATCTAATATGGAAATTCAAAACTAATTATTTTCAAACTAGGTTTTATAATATAGCAGTGCTCATCTAAATTCCACATATTTTGCAGACTGTGGAGCTGCATGTACGGCCAGGTGTCGGTTGTCTTCAAGGCAGAACCTATGCAAGAGAGCGTGTGGGACTTGCTGTGCCCGTTGCAACTGCGTGCCTCCGGGAACTTCCGGTAACCAAGAGGTTTGTCCCTGTTACTATACCATGACCACCCACGGTGGCCGACGCAAGTGCCCCTGAAGCAACCAACGCTTATGATGGCCGGTCCTGATCAGTAAGCCAAGGTTCAGAGGTTGTGAAAAGACGAGTATATACGGTTTTTTTCTGCGTAAAAACTATACTGCAGGTTGCTATTGTCATGTAATACGCGGACACAGGTTATGAAGTTCATGACTTCTTGTTGTAGTTCGATAATGTTTTTCGAATAGTGTTACTATTATATTGTACTCGAGTGTAAACCTCAATAAATGATTGATTTGATACATAGTTGATTTGATACCTGTCTGACTCTTTTAGAATTTATTGAAAAATAGTGAGGTGTGTCGTTCACGAGATATAAATAATTAATGAAAATAAATTCTATATATAGTACTCAAATTATAATTTTTGTGTCAATTATAACTTGTTAAATTTTTTTGTATCAATTGTGCCTCTAGTCTATGTAATTGTGTCAATTAAGCCCTTAATCTATATAATTGTGTCAATTGAATTTTCTTTCCTTTTTCTGTCATGTAAATGACACACTAATGGTGATAAATAGAAAGGTTTAATTGATATAATTAGAGGATTCAGATATTTAATGGATATAAAAAAATTAAGAATTTAATTGATATAAAAATTATAATTTAAAAATCATATATATAATTTATTCAAAATAATATATACATAGTGATATAAAAAACGTGGCCTGAACTGCCCATTTTGAGTCATGGCATGCCTGTGTACGTGCCTAGGGTGTTGGGACACGACCCATGGACGTGGCTCAGCTTATTCCTATGCTCGTATCGTGCTTGAGGTCGTAATTGTGCTATAATCTGGATAGTATTTGTGCTTGTGTTGATGCTTGGCCCATGTGACATGCGTGGGCTAGAATTGCAAACCCAGCGTGACACAAAGATCATGCTAGTACCTGAATTTGACCCGTAATGTTTGAATGTTTTTGAGGTGGGGGGTTGGATTAATTTTAAGGAAAATTGGAAAGAAGTACACCCAATTAAATTTAATTCTAAAAAAGTAAATAAAAAAAAATTGAATAATTAAGTCCTTAATTTTGATATTTAGTTGTATCTAAATACATTATTTGAATTTTACTGATTTTTTGTGATATTTTTGTCCTTTATTAATCAATGTGTATTGAATGCACCATTTTTTTTTGAAAAGTGATGCATTAAACATCTCTTACTTTTATGGAAGAACTTTAATATATATATATATATATATATATACTTGTTTGAATTTTAACATTTGTATTTATATATATATATATATAAAACGTATATGCATATAAAATATATTTTAATGCACATTGATTTATGTGTTATATATATATTTTTTGTATGTATTTATGTATGTATATACTTGTTGTTAAATCTCTTATCTAAATTTTGAATTATCTTTTAATATACCTTGATTCATGCATTTTTTTTTTTGAAAGTAATTTTTTTTCTAATTAATTTAATATCCGAATAGTATAATAGTGTAACAAATTATTTACACAAAATATTATACTATTACATTTTGTCAAGCATATAATTTTATTCAAAATAATACATCTCCGTTTTGAATTTATTATCACATACACAAAACTATTGAACACTGTTTTTGTTAAAATGTATTTGTTACATTGTTATTGTTACACTATTACATTATTCGGATATTAAATTAATTTAAAAATAAAACCATTTTCCAAAAAAAAAAAAATTGGCTTGAATCAAAGTGCATTAAATATAATTTGAAAACAAAATCACTTTTCAAAAAAAAATGCATAAATCAAGATGCATTAAAAATAATTTAAAATTTATATAAGAGATTTAACAATAAGTATATATATATAGACACACACACACACATGTTTACATGTACTCCCTCTGTTCCTAATATCTCTTGTTTTACATAATTTTTTTTGTTCCATAATATCTGTCGTTTTATGAAACTAAAACATAATTAATATTTTTTCTTCCAAATTTACCCTTAATTTTTCAATGCATTAGATTAGGTGGAAGGTAAGTGTCTTTCATATTTTTTTTCTTTCCCAATACATATTGAATCAGGGTATTTTAGTCTTGTGTAATTATTTTTTACTCATATTACAGCTATTTAATAGTTTCCTTAATTTTTGTGCAAAAATCTTAAACGACAGATATTTAGGAACAGATAAATTTTTAATAAATACATATGAATCAAGGGGCATTAAATACATATTTATATGTATTAACAAACACATATGAATCAAGGTGCATTAAAGATAAAAAAATTTGAATTAAATTATCCTAAAATGAGTATATATATATATATATTTTGGGAGGGGAGAGAAGAAAGAGACTTGAACCCTTAATCTCAAGAAGATAAAACATTCATAAGAAAGAGAAGTATCATTGAATCAAAGGTTCATTAGTAAACTTGTAAAGAAAAACGAAAGAGAAAAGAAACCCTATATTTGCGTATATGAAATTCAGAAATAAATCTTATTTATACCTATATTTGATAAATAAAATATACACATATGAGATCTATGAGTTAATTATAATTATAACAAAACATTTATCGTATAATTGACTAAATTATCCATTGGTCATATATATGGAATATTTTATTAGAGATAGAAAGATTATTTAATGAGATCAACCCAAACTAGCACATATGAAACCCACCTTTTTTGAGTTTACCCAACCACAAGTATGTGGATTTAATATTTCGGCCTATTTACCAGTCGAATTATAATTTTTGAGATTAAAAATTTTAATCCAGACATGAAATTAAAAGATCCATCTCTAACTATTTTACTTAAATCCGCTATTTCAAACCCACTCCATCAATCAAACATATGTCACAAGTGTCTTCCTACGTTTTGCATTAGCACTTCTAACTGTGTCGTGTCACATTAGTTCAGTGCATTTTATACCTCTAATTATACACAATAATAATATTTTTTGAGGTTTAATTTCAACACCCAATCAACTATTTTATTCAATTATTTGATTAGACCTTAATTCACAAAAAAAATAGAATTTTCTATCCGCAAAACAAGGTATATCATTTAATACGGTGGACCTGCCAAGCACCTCATGGTAGGCGATTGAGCGCTGTACATCATTACATGCATTATAGTGGCATCACATCACATGCCGCCAATGGTACTATTGTCTTTAAGACCTTGAAGAAGGCTAAATTGGTCATTTAATTCATTCTCAACGGAATTGAAAATCGGTGTCACGCTGCACACATGACTCTGCCTCGCCGAGTTACAGAGAATCAAATCATCACATACACCCCCCGCCGCCTCCAAATAATCGCCGTACTTTTCCCCAACATAATCGCCGATGAATATTCTCCGTCGTCGTCATTCTCAGAGCTGTCAGAAAGATCAACATTGTTTCCAAACATCGGCATAAAATCTCACGCACCATCCAGGGTCAAGATGAATATTCTAGGCCCCTACGATTTCTACGTGTAGATCACGCGCCTTCCAGGTGTTATTGCTTAGATTTCAAGTTCATAACTGTTTTCCTCACTGCGTAGCGGAAAATGATATACCATCTGACGGTAAAAATGGCCCTTGTTTTCGGATGGTAAATCGTAGCCGTCAACGTCATGATTATGCTCCCGCCACGTGGAAAATACACGTCGGCGTGTTATCCGAAATGCAGAACGGCTGGGTTTGTCCGACGTGGTTGACACGTGGGACTTCACTGACAGGTGTTGTACGTGATAATCAAACGGCCTTGTGAGACCAAAGCATTTAAACCGTCGATAAAGGATGACGTAAGCCTGCGACTCTTGTTATAAGTTTGAAGATTGGAGAGAGAGAAAGGGAGGCCGTTTTGTGATGTGCCATTCATTTGCAGGCGATTTTGGAGGATGGGGAAGCTTCGGTTTTTCCGACTGTTGAGGAGGAGAGAGATTCTGAGCTCAGCTCTCTGTAATGATGTAATGTGAAGAGAGGGAGAATGTGATCGTTAATGTGTGATCTTTTGGGTTTCATGGAAATTGAAGGTTGCATATTTATACTAATTTTCTTTGCGAATTTTTGCTGTTTATTCATCAAAAAGCAGAGTGTGACTTATCGGGATTTTGATTAGTATGCTTTGTTATTGAGATGCTTTGGTTTGTCCATGCAAAATTTTAGCTGTTTTGGACTGCTCTGGATACAAAAAATGGAGTTTCTTCTTCTAAGTGTGAGTTCATCTGTGTTTTCAATGCATGTTTTCTGCAAATGGTTTTTTGGGATGGTTTTTGTAGACAATGGGTTATCAGAGATCTGAACAATGAGAGGAATTGAACAGTCTTCCATCTGCTGTGGGAATATTACTATTCACGAATAATTCCATTAAAGCACTGATAGTTATTGGATTCATTGATATGAGTTTGTTCTATTAGATTCGTAAACTATTGAATATATATACTAAGTTAGTATTTTGGTTTTGTAAATAATCGATGAGATCTCACTGTTACTCTGTACATCTCATGTATTTCAACTGCGTAGTTTGTTTTTTGGCTTTTCAGATCTCTCTCCTTTATTGTTCTATTTTGTGAGTGCTTTGCGTGCTTGTGCGTCTCTCTCTGTCTCTCTCTCTCTCTCTGTGGGTGTGGGTGTGTGTGTGTGTGAGTGAGTGCTTTATTTCGTGAAGAACCCGATTCTCTGAACACAAAGGACGAATTCACTTTTCTTTCTTCTCTTTTAACAACCTCTTCTTTACTCTTTTTGTTTCTGCTCCTTCACCAGGTATTTCATTTCTCCAGTCTCGAGCAAGAGCCCCTCCCACTCAATATGATTCCAAAAATGCATGCCTACAAAGAATGAGAAAGCCAATACACACAATACGAGAAAGACGCTCACAGATATCTCGCAACTAAGTATCTCTCTCTCTAGAAAAATAGTATATGCTCTTAGATACAAGTAACAAATAAAACCCAAAACCCAGTCCCCAACTTTCTCGCCCCTCTTATTTTCCGGAACTTTCTCGCTCCTCTTTCCGGCAAACTTTACGGTAAAAACCAAAACCAAATGCCACTCCAAGCAATCGGTCCTTTCGCCTTCCAATTCGGTTTCAGTTCTTCACATTTCCTTCTGTTTTTCTTCACTTTGTTATCCGGTTTCTAAAAATTCTGAAATTAAAACCTCTTGGTGTAGAGAAACAGAGAATGAAGATCTGAAGAGTTCGTTGTCGGACGCATTTATTGAATTGGGTGCTAACAATTTGGGGCCTAGGAAGCTGCTTTCAGCTGGGTGTCAGTATTGTTATTGTTATCGCAGAAATGGACAAGACTCGGGACGTGAGGCGTGTAGCGACGAATCGGTTCTCTCCTGCTGCGAAGCGACAGATCATTCATCCATCTGGTAATCAGATGGTGATCATTAATTGTCGATTTTGAGGCTTTTATGTTACTAAGCAACAAAACTCATCAACGGTTGTTGTCTTTATCTGTGATTATTCTAATTCATATATTTGGGGCTTTGTGATAGAGTTCATAGGTAATGAGTCTGGTGTTATCTTCTTTTAGGTTCTTCTTTGTGTTTCTTTCTCCTTCTCACATGATTTATATCCTTTCCCTTGTTCTCATATGAATTGAAGGTTCCGGTGGTGGTAATGGGAACGCCGTAGTTTCAGAGAAAGCGAACAAAAAGAAACTCAGAAGATTGAGTGTTGTTGGTGGAGTTGCTTCGAACAACGAAGACAGCGACATGGTTCTTGTTGGGTCCGATGGTGAAGATGAACGTCGTCCCACTGGTATTAGCAAAAGAATTAAGTTCCCCAAAAAGGTAAATGATTTATAATTTTATATGGATCAGAGTATGAGCTTTCATGTATGCAGTACTTACTTTGGGGTCAATTGTTTGAGCTAATTGTTTTTTTTTTTTTTGATTATGACAGTATTTTGATGACTGCAATACTGTTGATCATGCCTCTGTTCCTCGAAAGCTACGGTCAGGTGTGCAATTTGTGAATTGAAATGGAAAAAATTTCACCACCTTACTTTTTTCTTGTTTATGGGAGTGCTTGTTTGTTTTTTGCGTAGATTAGTTGGAGCCCACAGATTTTAATTCGGTTTTCAATTTGGTGGGTCTTCTGGGAAGTTTCCTTATCTTTTGTGCTTTGTTGTGATAGATTAGAACTTCTCTCTTTTTGCTTCTACTTTCTTTTTGTAGCGATGGAGGAATATGCGTGTGTATTTTTCAATTAGAAATATAGAAGTATGTGCTCTGCAGTGTTCATTCAAATACCGTATAACCTAGAAATTTGAGTGGAAATTTGACTTTTTTATAGTCTGATGAATGTTACTTTTCGAATAAAATTTGAGGCTTGAGTTTTGTGTGAATCAAATAGCTTTGTTATAAGGAAAGATACGCTCGAGGAATGTTTTGAGCTAGTAGTCTGGTATATTTTGTGTTTCACATTACAGCCATGAAGAAGCGCAATCGCGAATCCGATTCACCACCTTTGCCAGATTCAAATAAGACAAACAATACGGTCAATGGAGTTGAATTAATCAGAAAGGATGACACTAAGAGATCCAAATTGAACATGGTAAGTCATCTTGAGCTCCAAACTTCTGCTTTTATTCTTTATCCAACAGAGCATGTTAATGTTATGAATTGGCTTCGCTTTTGCCACAGCAAGGAGACTCGGGGGGGTCTCCAAGTCATGCCACTCTCGGGCCAATCACCAAAGATGAGGAAGAAGTAGTGGAGACCTTGTATGCTCTAGCAGGAATGTTCCCGGACACGGACAAGAGTGATGGGACTAAATTGGATGATGGTGCATCAGAAGCAAAAGCTCCGGTTTTGCTAGAAACAGAGAATTGTAAACTTGCATCTAAAGGTTCGTTTCATTCTAATGTTGGTGAGTTATTGCTATTCTTTTTTTGGTTCTGCTGTTTTAAACTGTATAGTTTGTTGCATTCTGCAGTTTCCAAAGAGCAGGAGGAGATAAAGACATTCTGCTCCACAGCTAGTGGTGATGTTACCAAATATTCTACAACTGGAGAAGCTGTGAAAGTCCAATCTTTGAATGAAACATCACTGCCTACTTTGCCAAGCAAGCAGTTAGCTATGGAGTTTGATAATTACGTTCCTAGAGTAGATCACCCATTAAAGTCTCTGTTATGCGGGACTGAACTTTCTACTGAAAGATTGTCCTGCAATTCTCTTGTTTTTGGTGGCCCATCTGAGCTAAATCTGAATAGCAGGTAGGTATTTTTCTGCTTTGGATAATTAGTTTTGTTCCGACTGCTTTATTACGATTTTTCTCTGTTATTAATAATCTGGCAGGATAAAGCAGCCTGAACCTGAGGGAACTTCAGTAAGTGGAAGAAAAGTAGAGATTGCATTTGGACAGGTATGCTTCACCGTTAAGTATGAGTCCCATGTTTTATAAGCAAGCAAACCTATGGTATATGACATTGGTTTTGGACTATTTTCAGGTCACAGCTCTTGGACATCAACATGGTCAGCAAAATAACATCACGGAGAGCACAAATAATGGTACACTTCTCAGATGTTTAGCAGTTGGTATTTGATGAGTGTTGGATGCTTGCTTATTCTGCAGAACATTGTATCTTGTTTGTCATTCATACCAATGACATTGGCATGAACTCGATCTTTTGATTTGTAGATTCAGGATTGTGGCCAGGCTTATCTTCAACAGGGGGACTTGCACAGACACAAGAACCTTCCTTGCAGTAACTTTCTTTCCTAAATGTCCTTTTACCACCTTGGAAATTTAATGGCATTCACATCTCTCATGCATTAAGTTATTTCAGGTCATCCACTGCAAAACTTCCTGCTTGGTTGGGTAATGCTACTTGTGCCACGAGGCTTTATTTATCAAATAATGTTCCCATAACTGAAAAGGTAAATTTAAGCACTGGCGCTCTTTTATTGAGTTGGCTGCTGTTAAGAATTTACAATCGTATCTCTATCCACAATTAGAAGTATAGACAGGCAATTGTCCAGGTTAATCATTTGCCCTTGATTATGCAGAATGATAGAGTCTCCGTTAATGGGAAGAAGTCATGTAAGAGAGGCTCTGCTCATGTTTACATAAGTCATCTTATTAAGGCCTTTCAAACTACAGAGAGAAAGGACAGTGTGCCTATGCGGCCTACTCAATTGATAGCTGATGAAGGATCAAAGCAAGGGGCTGTTATAGCAGTCAACAACCCAAATGGGGTAAAGAATGGTTTTAATGGAGTTGTTGCCAATAGAAGCATAGTTTGTGCTGCTGCTGAGAAGAATCCATCTGAAGTCAGAAATGCTATACTTCTGCACAAGAAGCTCCTTCAAGATCAGCGGCAGGCTTCTACAATATCTGGGCTCTACAATCCAAATAAACAAGTAAGCTTAACATCCACATTACCGATGATTTCCTTTTTTACCATACCATAAGACACTGAATGTTTTAAATTTTGGCAGAGTATTGATTTCTTGTCTTTGTCGGCTGGAGGCTGTGGGGTGGAAGCTCATAACAATACTAATAAATCAGGAATTGGGATGGAGCCATTGACACAAGTTCATGTTCCTTACCTGCAACCACGTGCACAGAGTCACATGAGCATGCCTTTCTCGATGCCATCAAATCGTCATTCCTCTGATCTGTTCTCAGACCATCTTTCCGCAGCTGCAGCACAGCAGGTTATTTGCTTTCTTTCACTCCGTCTTAAAGTTTGCCTTGGAGTATGTCACCGAATGAGGTTTTGCAACTAACCCTTTCATATTGATTTTTCCTCCTGCCTGGTCACAAGCCAGTATTAATCTTATGTTGTGGTTGATTACAGGTCCATATGCAGCTGCCTCAATATCTTGGGAGTACATTTTGCAGCTCTACTCATTTGGGTGCCACAGCCTCACCAAATCAGCAGCAACTCCAGTGGACTCAGCTTACATCTGAGTACAAGCTCGGTGGAGTTGCTGGGCCTTATATTCCAAATTGGCAAAATGGGGGACAAGACTCGCCTTCCCTAATTCAATATGCTCATGCTATCTTTCCACATCCCCGTTCTTCTCTAGACTTACTCGGCCCCAAGTATGCACCAATCTTGCCACAACAGCAGCAGCAGCTTATAGCAGTTAATACTTCATTGCCCCCTGCCAAGGTGAAAAGGCAACACCATCCTCTCCCTCATGGTCCGGGCTATGAAGGAAATGGGGGTGGATTCCATCCTGGCAGAGCACCATCGATGCAATTACTCTGCGACGAACATATTTAAATTGGAATGTTTTAACCAGTGATCATGAAGTATAGGGTGGACCATCTCTTCCTGTGCATATTTGAGACCAAGTGCTCCACGATGGATTGGGAAACAGCAAGCATATTGCAGTTGTGCAGGTCTTTGGTCACTCCAACAGTACCAGAAGAACATCATGAAGTGGAAAGAAAGCCTGCCAATTCTGATACAAAGGCCAACTGAATCCCAACTGTGCATCATAGGTAAATTTGGGAAATTTTGTAGTGTCTGCTCTTTCGAACATATTTAAAACAGCATTTCTTTCAATTGATGGGCCGATTATAAGGCATATATGCATGGTACATTTATTTTATGGTCTTTTGGGATCAGTGGTGGGCATGGATTTTCCTCGTCTATTTCCTGCCTTGCTGTGACTACTCCACAGATGATGTTGAGTTGTGGCAACTGGATTGACTCAGTTGAAAGGAATCCGCCTTCAAGTCTTTTAAGTACACGATGACATGATTATTGCTGTTCATGAATTTGAAGATACCTTTTTGGAATGCTGGAGAATGGCCATTCAACACAATAGGGTTTACCTTGGCTGAACATATTGTAATTCATTACTCTTTCACAACTGAAAATCAGAACGAGCCCTTGATATGAGAAGGTCTCTGTGAAACGAGCACTTTCAGTAGTAGTATGAATAGTATATTTGTATTTCTATCAAGAAAGAGAGCCATTATGTACCTCAATTACTTCAGCAGGATGGAACAAAACATTTTGAAACAGAAATGCGATGGAATGTGGGTTCATATCCAATTCTCGGTGTCGTTGCTTATAGGCATACCCAAGAACTCGGATAATCACATGATGATGTTCAAACAAAGTTAGAGAAATGCCATTCGCATCCTCATTCCCCTTCCAAACACGGTGGGTGGAATGTATACCAGAGCCCACACGTCAAACCATTGTTGATTAATCATCGTCAATTAATCGCAATAGGATTTGTGCAAAGCCTGAACAACCTATTGAGCAAAGCCTGAACTCTGCAGTGCTCTACCCATTGTTGCCAAATGCCAACAAACTGGTGTACATTACAGTTCCACAAGGTTCGGTTTGCAGAAAATTACGATTATAAAGACCAAGACAATACAAAAAGTGAAAGAATATATGGATCAACCTCATCATATTTGCATACAATCTCATCCACGTGAGAACCGTTTTTGACTTGATTATGAACACCAAATGCGCAAAATTTTAAAAACAGAAATTCATTAACAAATAAGAAAGAAGCTCAGTCCTATTACGAGTAGCATTGGCCGAGAATGGCTCAGAAAATTTAAGCACGTAAACACTATGCTGCCAGATAAATCTTCACTCCTGCTTTTCCAATTCACCCATTCTCTCGATGATCGCCTGCAGGTTAAAGTCAAAACGGCAGTGCAACAGCAAACATAAATTTTTGGAAAAAGATTATAATGGCATGGGACTGAACACAATAAGAACTTATTCCATTGAGTGTACTTTAAGACAATGCTCAGTTAAAGCCGTGAATTAGAAAGCAAACAAATGATCAGGTTTGCGCCGCCATTATAGTTCTGGAAGCAACAGAAGTGAGCTACAATGGTGACCAAATTAATCTGCATATTGTTACCAGCAATCAAGGAAGAAAAGGAATTTTGAAACTTTTGGTTCCACACACAAGCAGAGAATAATAAAAATTCTGATACAATCCATACCTTCTTGCTTGTTTCTTGGAGCTCCCCAGCAAGAATGAACTCGTCTAGTATAAGATATACCTTTTGCAAAAAGACATCAATCAGACCAAGCAACACAGAAAAGATACAATGCACGGTAATAATGTCCAACCAATCAAAAAACACACCAAACACACTGCGATAAACAAAATCCACTAAAACAAATAGGGTTACTATTTACTACATGGAATTTGCATGCATCTGTTGTTTCTTTTGTGAAAAGAAATTTAACCATGTACATCTTAGGGCAAAATGAAACATAGATCTCCTCAAGAGCTCCCTTGGGTTGGTAGTATAACATAATTAGCTCAAACAGGTATCATACAGCCACAATAAAGAAACAGACAATGTGACCATCACATAAGACACTACTTACTAAATCAAATTAAACGAATAAGCCATCAATATTCTCTAATCAGTTTGAGTGGTAGATAAATGTTTCCCCAACAATATCATTCACACATCACAATGCGACTAACACATAGAACAAGTGAGATATACACTTTGTGAAACAAAGATACAGAAAATCAGCTGGATATTAGAGTAGAAGGAGCTAAACAAAGTTTTCAACCCACAATTAGTTGGAGTGGGAGTTATGGTCTCATACATGAGCTAAAAAAAGAAGCACTAGTCAAATACCAGGTGGGCAATTATAAAAAGTCAACAAAATTGTTTTGCAACAGGCATAGATGCAAGTCAGGATATGAGCACAAAGCAGACTATATTTTCCCATAAACAACGATCAAATGAAATCATCAAAATCAACGAACCTTGTGGAAATTGAACACCAAATCTAGTTCGCACACGTTGCTGAAAAAGTGATCCAATATCTCCACAAATAAGTGGATGCACTCTAAATATGCTAACTCGTTATCAGTTATATCAACGCAGAGCGAGAAAAATAATCCAGCATATCGCCTGTAGATAACCTTATGTGTACGGAACTGCATAAAGACAAATATGTTACAGACTGTAAGACATCATATGAAAGATGAGATAACTTAACATTCGAGACAAATTGAGCTTGATGAAGACCAACACAAGGTCCAAAAGTACATTCCATGTCAACAACAAAAGTCTAAACAAATGTGCTTCTTTCCTAGTACAAAAGTTGGGGAATCAATAAATCATTAAAAGTATTTTTTTCAGGTAAGTAACTATTGAAATGAGTAGGAAGTGATGTACAAAAAGAGATATGTCTAGGTAGTAAACATGATTATTAGTCTGATTACAGTAAATATACCAAACACAAATCCACCCAAAACAATAAAACAGACAATGAGCTAAAGAGATCATCTTCCTGTTATTGATTAAATTGTCCTCTTTTTATCTCTCTTAAAACATAATTTCTTCAGTGTTTAAAAAATTGGAGTACAAACCTCAACGAAATTGGTAAACTTGGGATCTCTGTTCACAACCAACCGATGAACCTACACTCGCAAACAAAACCCTAAGATAAATGCCTTTAAAGCAAAGAAAATAATCAAGAAGACTGAGGGAATCCAGATATTACGATGAAAATACCTCGTACTCAACCTTGTGCTTCTCGGATTCCTCGAGAGGAATGTAATACTTTGCGAGCCGAGTCTTCCCCTGCCTGTTCTGAAGCAATATGAAGCGGATCTGCCATTTTAACACAAACAAAAAGGATTTTTCAGAGAATTAACCTGATTCAATAGTCGGTTTGATTCGTGGAAGCTTGAAAAAGAAATCATATCGAAAAGTAGAAACGAATTACCATTTTCGCAAGATCGAAGAAGCAGGAGACGACAGATTAGTGAAGATCATACAATTGAGACGCAGCTAAAGATCGAACTGTGTTCGTTTATTTCGTCTCGCGGGTAGAGAAAGAGCGAAGTCACAGCTCGGAGATGCAATGAGAAGTCAGTGGTCAGAGAGAGGAATTTGTGGGACCGTGTACGGATTAATGGCCGTTGATTACTTGCTGATTTGATTAATCCAACGATGGTTCTGAGACGTGAATTCTTTGGGACATGCCACACAATACATAAGTTGACGCGGAAATAAAAAAATGGGCAAACGATGCATATGTGTTAATTAATTCCTTGAATTAATTTTTATATCCAATTAGTGTCTAAATTATATAATTTGACTCAATTTGATCCTTTCGGCTAAATTCGCTATCAATTTTACTGAATCGTCTCATGTGCACGTCACCTGTATACTCTAAATTGTCCCAAGTCAAATTACACAATTGAACGGGCAAATTGACACACAAATTAAAATTTTTTTTTTTTATCAAAACACACAAATTAGTTCGAGGGTTGATGAAATATTTTCAAGTACTCCAAAATAAAGACACGTGTCCTCAGCATCAGTAAATTCTTTTCTATAAACACGACACTGACCTGTCGGATCACAAGTCTCTATTCTTCCGAGGTACTGTTCATAGGGATCAATGACACCTAGTACGTTACATACCGACACGTATCCCTCGAGGTCGTATAGGGTACATCGGTCCCTACATGTACCAATCCCCCTCGATACCGAGATGTACCCCCTCCAGGATGACATTCTTTGCTCCTGCAGAGGCTATTGATATGCAGGTCACTAGCCTAGGCTAGGCTAGATTAGTCATCATGATCTCGTCTTACACAATTGGTGTCAGAAGGCATAAGAAGGCAGAGGACACAGCCAATAGGAAATGGACGCGCGGCATATTGTGTTACTTCAGAGACAAAAAGACCGGATGCCCTTGCTGGCACACGACTTGGAAAAGTAAGCATTTAATTACATCATTCCCTTGATGAGACAACATTTAATGCGGTAAGGCTCGAAAATGAAAGGTAATAAATGTCCTTAAGGCTGGACATTTATTACATCCTTGCCGAGAAGAGCTCATTAAACAGTCGGCAGGCCGATGACACAGCCTTGGTTGCTCGGGATCCCGAGCAGTTAAAAGAGAAGACATTCTTCATAGGAATCAGTGCGCACGTTGTCCGTATCTAATGATCACCTACTGACCATACTAACAGCAATCATAAGTATTTGAGGTATAAATACTCCTCACAAAAGGCAAGAATATATACAAGGTGAAACCTTTTCGAAAACTTATACTCAGTATTTTCTTCCTCTTCTCTCTCAAAAACTGACTTGATCGTCGGAGGGGATACGCTGAAAAACACTCCGGGCCCCTTCTAATTTGTCTTTCTTTGTTCCAGGAACCTTCTTCAACCTTACTGGATCGTTCCGTTGATCCACGAAGGTCTCCCATTATCGTTTCAGATTACCACCGGACCTCACAAGTTGTTCCAAGCAGTAGGGTTGATCACTCGACTGACTTACTCGAGTTCACCAAGAGAGAGATCTGTTCTCGTATTTATATTGTGCAAGATTCAGCACGTACAAGGGTCAACTTAACACAAATAACATAATTTAAAGATCATTTAGGTAGTTAATTTTCAACTCATTGTAATTTGTATGAAATCTTAATTTTAACTCGCATGTCGAAAAAGCAAAAGTGTGACTTGCAAGCACATTCTTATATTTTTCTTGGTTAAATGAGTTTGCAAAACAAGTTTCGATATTATCATGTTGTACTTTTTATATAAATAATGAGAGATCAAGAAATAATTTATAAAATTCTTAAAGATGGTTTAATAGTTGAGTCTAATTTTTAATATCCCAAAAATTTCAGTTTCACTTTCATCTGATACCTTTTTAAGGGCTAACAGACATGTTTTAATTCAGTTTAAGTTATAATAACCGATCGCTAAATTTGAAAAAGTAACTGACACAAGCCTGAAAACTTTATAGCAAAAAAAAAAAGAAAAATAATAATTAAGAGATTATATAATTCCTGATCCCAAAATGTATGTGTCACCATCTTGGGGTAATGAATTGTTCGTAATAAAGGCATCTGTGATAATCCTAGATTTTATGAATATGTGTTGGAATAATCATCCATGTAGAAACTTTGTATCAAAAGAAAAACTCTTATTCGATCATGAATTGTTACACATTAATATCCAATTGAATTGGGTTAAAATTAATTTGAGCGATTGTTTGAAGAGAAATAAAGAATATCAATGACAATTTAGGGGTAAAAATGATTGAGTGGAGCTTAAAAGGATAATATTGACAATTGAGAAGAAATAAATCTATATAATAAAGTATAATGAATTTGAATTTTGAAGACAAAGAGTGATCTAAATCGTTTCGTGACAAAAAAAAAAAGAATCATTTAACGGACGATGTTATTTCAAACTGTGTTGAACTATTGACGTCTCATATCGTTTTGATCTGACGTACCACATTAACTCTTTTGAAATATTTTTACTACTCAAAATTTGTAGTTTCTAAAATTGATATTTCAAAATTTAATTTCTCTAAATTTTTTCCTTAAATCAAGCAAATCTTTCTCTCTCTCATTCTTTGTATCTCTCTCTCTCTCTCCACGCTCAATTCATCCAAAAATAACAATTTTTTACAATTTTTTTCTTTGTATCTCTCAAAAATATTAGATAGTGCCTGATTCAAAAAAATACTATATCTCTCTATAGATAGATAATATATATCACAGAGAGATATAATATATTACGAAAATATTATTTTATATCTCTCTCTGAAAGAAAATTATATAATAAATATTAGATAAATAGTATATATCACAAAAATATTATTATGTATCTCTCTTTTTCATTCAAGCAATACTATAAACACAAATCATACAAATTTAATAGATAATTTTGTTCTTTCCAAAAAATCTAATTTAATAAAAAAAATATGCTTAACATATAAAATATATAAGATTAAATTTAAGTTATTGGGCAACTCAGATATCAAGAAATATATTAAAAAAAATATGCTTAACATTTAAAATATACAAGATTAAATTTATATACAAACACGAATCATAAAAATTTAATATTTAGTGAACAACAATATTTACTAAATAATCCAAATCTAAATACCTGAAAAAAATGATACAAAATTATAAGTAAGAGAAACAATACAAAATTATAAGTAATACTATGAACACGAATCATACAAATTCAATATTTAATGAACAATACGAAACAATAATCTTTACTAAATACATTTAGTTTAAGAAAATATAATAAGAATATAAATAACCGAGAAAAAGCACCACTATAAACTTGAATTATACAAATTCAATAGTCAGGTCGTATCTTTTAGAAGTTGGTTTAAATTTCCAATAGTTGTATTTGGTCATGTGACAACATCCTGTAGACTTATTTTATTTTTAGGAGTATTGTTTTAATTTTAATTTTATTAGTTATCAATTCTGTTATTATTTAGATAAAGTTGATTATAAATGTTAAAATCATAGATTTTGAAACAAAAATAGAATATTGAATATTGTCAACTGATATATTTTTTCAGATGTTTGAATTATTATATTTCAATAGTTATAACATAATTTTCGTGACGCAACAATTTAATGTGAAAATACATGTTATGCATGTAGGTTGATGATATAAAAAATCATAGTGGAATTACTTTGTTTGTCGTTTACTGTAATATTATATTTTACTTTACATTTATGTATTGACAAATATTTATAACTAATTTACGAGTTACACCGCACCTTAGGCAAAGACAATTACTAATAATATTATAACAGTGAACATGTATTAGTTTGAAGAGTAATAACTCTTAAGAAATTAACTTAATTATGGTGGCATATTTCAATAATATTAGTGTAATGGAAACAGTTAATTTTTTTATTAAGACTTTATTATTAATAATAAACATATCATTAAATTAATAAATTATGTCAATTTTTTGAGAATTCAATAATATTATTACTGATGTGGCATAGGGAACTCCAACTTATTTGCCAGCGTTAACAACCAGCCAAAATCGGCCCCACAAAGAATTGTCCAGGAAACTGAGATTTGTGGGCCCATTTCGTTGGTCCTATGGGTGAAGTGTCTCACTCCTTAGACTAACTCTCCTCTCCTAATGGGCCCATTAGATGGATAGAATCAAGCCCATACAACCACCGGCTTCACCTTTAAACCCCTATAACAGAATTCCAGTGAAGTGGACGCGAAGAAACGAAGCTCTTCCATGTTCTATATTTAACTCTCTCTTAACAAATCACTCACTACAACTCATAACTATTCGCTCTCTCTCACTCACACACACACACACACACATCAAATTGAAAGGTGATTATTGTTGCCAACAACATTCGATCCACGTTGAATTCTCCTGGTGTTGTAGGTTTGAGCATGGACAGTGAAGATGGAATGGTGATGATCAGAAACGCAGAGATCGACACAAGAGCCCCTTTCCGGTCAGTGAAGGAGGCCGTTATGTTGTTCGGGGAGAGAGTTCTCGCCGGGGAGGTCTATGCCAATAAACTCAAAGAGGTCAGATCATGTGGCTACTTAACTTAATCACTCCATAGCTTTTGCTCTGCAATTAATACAGTTTGATGCTTTCATCAATTCAATCTCTCTCTATCTATGAAAAACTGCTGGTATATCCTTAAGAATTTTCGAGTTTCCATGTGCATCCAGTTGTTCTACTTCGTACACAGTGACAATTAATTATATTTGTAAAATCTCATAAAAATTGCACTGAAGAATTAAAAATTTGAATTATATGGTTTCCTGCACATAAACTGTACGATAGTTTGCCACAGACATTGCCTCTTTTTAGGTGAAGGAATGTATTTATACAATATAATAACGCTAATGCATGTGTAGAGCTTTCGCTTTACTGAAGAATCAATTCACTTTGGTATTGATGAAGGATTCGAAATCAAATTACATACAGTAAAATAAAGTTAGCTAATTGGGTACTCATTGGAAGGGTTGGTACGCAAATACCATGAAACAAATCCTAATCCTGATAAAGTGTAATTCTACTGATGAAGAAACCTACCTAATCAACTTTTATCCAATCGGATGAATTATCATATCCTGGACAGTCTTCGTGAATCAAATTCATCTATGTCCCTCAAATCATTGGTGATCATGCACTTCATTATATAGGTGTCGGATTTTTGAATAAATTTAAAAGGTCCCAGTTTAACTCCCTATCCATAAACTAGTAATGTTACAAGTAAATATTGGGCGTGTCACAGGTACACCATGTCATCACATGATGACATGGTATTACCATCCAATGTGGACGGTTATATCATGTTAGCACCATCATTTAACCATGATTATCATGTTGCTAAATATTTTTCTCTGGCTCGATATTATTTTCTCTAGAATTAATTTGGTAAATTGTGTGCAGATGCAGAATGAAGCTAGTGAAAATGAGCAAGCCCATTCAAGGCTTGGAACTGTGACGGCTGAGCTAGAAGAGACGAAGCAAAGCCTCCAAAAGGCGCAAGAAGAGAGCATGCTAATGGCTACTTGCCTCTCTGCCTTACAAGAAGAGCTCGAACAGACGAAAATAGAGCTGCAACAGCTAAAAGAACGAGAATTCGCGAAGCAAGGAATGGAGTCGGAGATCGAAGACCTCAAATTTGTTGAAGATTCACCAAAATTTCATGTCAAAACACGAACAAGTGATGAAGGAGCTGAGTTTCAGAAGAAGAGATATGTAACTTTTGCAAACCCACCATCATTAACGCAGGTTATAATGCCACAAGCTGCTGAAGCTGTACTAGAAAGGCACCCATCACTGAAGAAGAAGAAAAAGAAGCCATTGATACCAATGATTGGAGGGATCTTTTCCAAGAAGAAAGGAAGCTCTGAAGTTGCATCATCACGAACTTGACAATCAATTTCCTTATGAAAATTATGATGCAGTTCAACTTCAATAAAGTCAATTCAATTTGACTCGGTATAAAAATCAGCCTCCAGATGAAATCAAAGTCTGAGTGAGATACTTACGTTTTATGATCAGAAAGTCATTTAATCATTAATGTATCAGTATCATAAAAAAGAGTGTCCATAGTTTCTTTTCTTCGTGTGGCATTGACTTAAAAGGAATCATTGAGCATGCATTATGAAGAATGAAACATTTTTTTCTTTGTTCACCGAATATTACTTATTATTTGCTTTTTATGTCAAAAAATCAATACAAGAAGGCAATCGGAAGAGACCAAAAAAACCAACAAACTCAAGTTTAAGCATCACATACAAAAAGGCCTAACATTTGGAGAAATAGATAAGAGTTTATCAATCAATCTGAAACTCTTGTTGCAACCACTGTAAAATTTCAATTCATTTTCTTTTTTTTTTAAGAACACACACTATGTACATCAAATTTGATGATCAAATTCATTGTTAACATTGAATTAGAAGCGAGACGGAGTCCACAGTTAATGAAGAACGGTGGTGGATTTAGTTAATAAATTTGATCCAAATAACTTTATTATTTCTCTTTCCTATTTTGTGATCTTCAAGAAACAGATGGGTTGTCAATTGATTTCATGCTCTTCTTCTATAAACAGAAGATGAGTTACCAGACCAAGATCCAGAAGAGGCCAGCATGAGTATTTATGGGCACCATTAACCCTTAATAACCTTACAAACCAAACAAACATAAGGAACCAAAAAAGTTAACAGCATCAATTTATTTTCTCAATATACAACATATTGAAGGGCAGTTACAAATAATGAAATCAACCAAAGTTTATGCACATACTCCTTGCGGGAGTACCTTTCTTTGTATGAAAGAGTTTTTGATTAAAAATCTTAATTGTACTTAATTTATTAGTCAAATTTACTATCAAATTTATTGTAGTCACAAGACTAACCGTAGATCTTAGTGTTACATAGAAACAATTACTTATTTAATGGTAATTATGGGCTTGAACAACAAATTTGACCAATAAATTTTATACAAATAATATTTTTTCCTTCTTTTTTTTTTTTGGCCCCGGGCGGGGGGTTAGTAAACCCATTTCATAACATATAGGTTATCAGACCAAGATCAACCAAATATGGCCATCATAAGGATGTATAAGCTCCCAAGCCCACTGCGTAGCCTTTAATAATAACCCTACAAACCAAACAAACTAAGCAAAATAAATAATAAATAAACAAAAACTCATATAATAAATTTATTGTTCTCCTCAATATACAACACAGTACAATCACGTGAAAACTTCTCTTTGTATGTCCAGTCTTAGCCCACAAATTAAGGAAGGGCAAGATATATCAAGTTCAATGATGAATGTAAACGAAGATGGCAAACAGATCAAACCATAACATCAGATTTCCTGGCATCAAAGATCCCCTCCTGCGATGACTTATTGAAAAACTCAATGCAGTCAGCAATGGCTTCATTGTAGTGCGAGTTCGATGAGTAATATGAGCTGCATGAGGTCTTTGGAGGGTCAGACTCAGGCCTGTCACATGACCTTCGTCTCGGAACCGACCCCACCGTCGCCTGATGAGATCCTCTAGAACTTGAAGGGAGTGAGAAAATGAACCTCATTAGAATCTTACGGAAGCGATCAAAGATCTTCATGGCAGAGAAGTTGAGCTTTGGAGAAGCCCTAGTTTGAGGGACTTGAAGATCTTCTTCACCTCTTACTTGTATGAAAAAGCTCTCCCTTTGAGACATGTACATTCTCTCTCTCTCTCTTTCCAGATAATCTAGGGGAAGTGTATCTCTATTATACGTGTAAGGGTTATAAAAAGAGTTAGGTTTTCTAGGCCTGGTTTTTTCTATGCAAGAAGACTCAATGAGAATATTTGGAAGAGTAAACATGTTGTCCCAACCATGTGACCAAATCATTTACATGGGCAACTCTTGTCCTTACCAAGTACAATAGTTTATAGAGTTTCTTTGATTATCTTCAATTGTAAGGTGAGTTCCCAGACTATAAAATTGACTCTTTCATGAGGAGTCTATGTTGGAAAAATTAGTTCGAAAGATAAAGTGAATCAAAAGTGTAAAATGCGGATTAGACTGTTCTTTTAAGACGGTTCATACTTTTTTATGAAAGAAACACAACACAGAAGGTAGAAATGCGTTGTCTATAAGATACAACGGCCCACCCTAATTGAATATTGCTCCACTCAAACCTACACAATTGAATTAAGCAAAAACTTTATACGATACTTTTTTTAATTGCCTAGAAAAGTAGAATAGTAGTGAAGAATATAGAAGTGTATATTTCTTTTCTAAAATATCTAAATATATATACAAAAAAAATATATTTTGTAATTACTTTCACATTTAATTAGATAATAATTGTTAGAATTTAATGAAAAAAGACTGTTTGGTAAATTTTAGAAATACGTATCTTTTCCGTTGATTCCACTCCTCCGTTAATCCTAGTTAATTCAATCGCTATATATATATATATATACACTTAAATATTTTTATAAAATGCTCCTTTTATTAAAATACTCTTACAGCTTAGGTGGCCCATGATTCGGATTTGTTCCCGATTTGATGCGAAAATTGAATCATACCACTATTTTTAGAATACAACCCACGGTTTGACCCAAAAGATGGTGTTTAAATGGACCATGGGTCACATTGGCCCATCACGTGGTAGTCCGTGGGCGAGTGGGTAGAGCCATGAGCCTTTGAATAGACAAGACTCATTAGGATCTGTCCGGTGGGCAGCCTTTTGGACAAGAATTTTGTTAAGAGAATTGAGTTAGTTTGTTGACCAGTCAACGATTCACGATCCAATCAATGCTTGCGCTCAATTTGAACTAGCAGGTTCATAATGTAACACCGAACCATCATATGAAAGATGGTCGCGTTGATTTGCTAAAATCCTTTTTGGGTAAAGATTAGAAAGCGAAAGAGAAGAAAAAGTCCATTGAAAGTAAAGGTGAAGAAACATGGCTCTCCAATATATTTTTTTTTCAATGGTTAAAAATTTCATGTTAATTTTAGTGTATTTCAATTAATTTTTTTTCTAATTTAGTCAAAGGCAAATATTCACGTTGAAATTAAAGTGATCATGTAGAATTCTTATGACCTAATTCTAAAGAGTTGTCAAGTTTGAAATCTAGACGTCTAGATTTATAGTTCGTCTTTTTTACCATTTTAATTATCCATTGGGACCACGTCACGAGAGATTTATAACCAAGATTCGAACTCAAGAAGTAGACATAGTAAAAAAATTAGAGTAATACTACGTGGACTTAAAAAGTAAACTTAAAAACTAGACTTGATAATTACAACTATTGATTTCATTGTAGGTCCCAACATTTATTGAAACTTATTACCTATTCAATGGTTGAGATTATCAAATCTACTTTTTAACTTTTGTTTTTAAGTCCATCTAGCATTATTCAAAAAATTATATTAAAAATGATGGAGATATTAGAGATGATGTAACTCCTAGGATCAACGACAATTGACTTAAGTGGAGGAAAGTCACTAGCATATTTATATAATAGGAGGATATTAATAAAAGACAAAATGAGTGTAGCGAAAATGAGAATACTCGGGTGGATGTGTGGAAAAATTAGAAAGAATAGAATAAAAAATGATCGTATTAGAAAAATGGTAGAAGTATCTCCAATTGAAGATAAGTTAAGAGAATATAGATTAAGATGGTTTGGTCATGTTTAACGGAGGTCGATAGAGGCACCAGTTCAAAAAAAAAAAAGAGATTATTTCTCTTAATGGTACAAGAAGTAGGGATAAACCTAAATTAACATTGAACAAAATAATAAGAAAAGATATGAAAATATTTAATTTAAATGAACATATAGTGCATGATCAAAATAAATGACGAAGACAGATTCATATAGCCGATCCCAAATAATTGACACAAGACTTGATTTGGTTTTGGTTATTCGAACTCAAGACGTCTAATATTCATTTCATTTATAATTAAGATTCCTCGGTCAAATGGTTATAGCCGATTACATTTCTAAACAATATATTAATGTATTGACTTCATAGGATGACTTGGTTGCTTGAACCTTAATATATATGCTGAGAAAGCAACATGACACTTGTGCATATACAATAAAACTCTTTAAAGGTCCTTGAAGAACCGTAGAAAACGTAACAAAATCGCATGTACTTGGTAGTGAAGAATATAGAAGTGTATATTTCTTTTCTAAAATATCTAAATATATATACAAAAAAAATATATTTTGTAATTACTTTCACATTTAATTAGATAATAATTGTTAGAATTTAATGAAAAAAGACTGTTTGGTAAATTTTAGAAATACGTATCTTTTCCGTTGATTCCACTCCTCCGTTAATCCTAGTTAATTCAATCGCTATATATATATATATATACACTTAAATATTTTTATAAAATGCTCCTTTTATTAAAATACTCTTACAGCTTAGGTGGCCCATGATTCGGATTTGTTCCCGATTTGATGCGAAAATTGAATCATACCACTATTTTTAGAATACAACCCACGGTTTGACCCAAAAGATGGTGTTTAAATGGACCATGGGTCACATTGGCCCATCACGTGGTAGTCCGTGGGCGAGTGGGTAGAGCCATGAGCCTTTGAATAGACAAGACTCATTAGGATCTGTCCGGTGGGCAGCCTTTTGGACAAGAATTTTGTTAAGAGAATTGAGTTAGTTTGTTGACCAGTCAACGATTCACGATCCAATCAATGCTTGCGCTCAATTTGAACTAGCAGGTTCATAATGTAACACCGAACCATCATATGAAAGATGGTCGCGTTGATTTGCTAAAATCCTTTTTGGGTAAAGATTAGAAAGCGAAAGAGAAGAAAAAGTCCATTGAAAGTAAAGGTGAAGAAACATGGCTCTCCAATATATTTTTTTTTCAATGGTTAAAAATTTCATGTTAATTTTAGTGTATTTCAATTAATTTTTTTTCTAATTTAGTCAAAGGCAAATATTCACGTTGAAATTAAAGTGATCATGTAGAATTCTTATGACCTAATTCTAAAGAGTTGTCAAGTTTGAAATCTAGACGTCTAGATTTATAGTTCGTCTTTTTTACCATTTTAATTATCCATTGGGACCACGTCACGAGAGATTTATAACCAAGATTCGAACTCAAGAAGTAGACATAGCAAAAAAATTAGAGTAATACTACGTGGACTTAAAAAGTAAACTTAAAAACTAGACTTGATAATTACAACTATTGATTTCATTGTAGGTCCCAACATTTATTGAAACTCATTACCTATTCAATGGTTGAGATTATCAAGTCTACTTTTTAACTTTTGTTTTTAAGTCCATCTAGCATTATTCAAAAAATTATATTAAAAATGATGGAGATATTAGAGATGATGTAACTCCTAGGATCAACGACAATTGACTTAAGTGGAGGAAAGTCACTAGCATATTTATATAATAGGAGGATATTAATAAAAGACAAAATGAGTGTAGCGAAAATGAGAATACTCGGGTGGATGTGTGGAAAAATTAAAAGAATAGAATAAAAAATGATCGTATTAGAAAAATGGTAGAAGTATCTCCAATTGAAATAAGTTAAGAGAATATAGATTAAGATGGTTTGGTCATGTTTAACGGAGGCCGATAGAGGCACCAGTTCAAAAAAAAAAAGAGATTATTTCTCTTAATGGTACAAGAAGTAGGGATAGACCTAAATTAACATTGAACAAAATAATAAGAAAAGATATGAAAATATTTAATTTAAATGAACATATAGTGCATGATCAAAATAAATGACGAAGACAGATTCGTATAGCCGATCCCAAATAATTGACACAAGACTTGATTTGGTTTTGGTTATCGAACTCAAGACGTCTAATATTCATTTCATTTATAATTAAGATTCCTTGGTCAAATGGTTATAGCCGATTACATTTCTAAACAATATATTAATGTATTGACTTCATAGGATGACTTGGTTGCTTGAACCTTAATATATATGCTGAGAAAGCAACATGACACTTGTGCATATACAATAAAACTTTTTAAAGGAACCGTAGAAAACGTAACAAAATCGCATGTACTTGGTCCTGCTAGTTAAAAACATGGCACTTATTATAGGCTAGTGGTTTAATAATGGCATATATTCCAAGCAAATAGCTTGTTTAATCTAAAGTTAGTCGTCACTTTAATGTCTAAGTTGATGAATATGCCGGTTGATGATTGGCTGCCCTAGTTTAAAAGCAGAACTTCAAAGTTAAAGTGAATGATGAGTGACCTGTTTTGTGGAAAATGATAATTGAGATACCACTTAGCTAGCCAATTAGCAATTTATCGGAATATAAAGACAAAAAAAAGGGGCAGATAGGTCAGAATAAGTGGTGAACTGCAAGTACCCAATAAGAAAAAGGAGAATTAGACTTGTAATACTACTTCTAATCTAAAAATGGATGTCAACCTTTGTGTTTTTTGAAAGTTTAGGACAAATCAACTGCTGCTAGAACTAGTAATCACAAATTAGCGCGGATTGTTAGTCTGTCTTCTTAATTGAGAGGCATGAGGTTTGAACATCGCTTTGTTGAGCCAGTGACATGTACCCATGGTTGGCTTGTAACCCTGGTGGTTCTAAAACCTCACTCTCACTCTTCACATTACACCATTGGTTTGAATTAATCACCTATAGAAAGGAGGAGAAAGGAAGGGGGGGAAAGGGGAAAAAAAGGGGGGGAGGGGGACATGGCCTCTGACAATAATGATGTGGTGAGAGACATTATTATTGTGCCTTTCATCTCTGGTACCTCAAGAAAAGGATATAATTTCCAGGGCATTTGGTACCATGATGCCACTATATATGGCTGATGTCTCATAAATTTCTCATCATTCAACGTTAATTCATTGACACATTTGTAGGAGAGAATAACAACTTTTTTGCTTCATCATGTCTGTTGTCGCAATGAGTAAGAATTGTTTAATTTTTTTTATTTATTATAGAGTACATTTGTGTCAACTATTCTATTCTATTTTATTCAATTCAATTGTTAGTCACTGTGACTTGAGTTGAGTTAAAATATATTTTTTTTAAGAATAAAAATAATTAAATCTTAAAAAATAACAGATAAAATTAAACTTACAACTTCTAAATCATCAAATGTCAAATTTAACCACCGGACCACTCACGAGTTCCCTTCACCTCCAAACGAGTCAAACTTGCAAGAAAATAATGGTAACAAACTGTGCTTGCTGGGCCCCGCCCGATATTAGGTACAACTAGACTAATGAGAGTATGGTCCTCTAAGGGAGCTTGAAGCCCACTGATTGGACTGGCACTTCATGCCCCCGTTAACACCCGCTGGATTTTATGTTCCACTTTGTGGTGGCCCACTTTTTGGATTGGTGCTTACTGAGCTTGTTGGCCTTAGTACGTGAGCTCAGATAATTGAGTGTGGGCTAGACCCCAGCTTTGCGTTTTGGACTGTGCTCTTATGTGGTCTGTGTATAACAGTGCTGGATAATTAGGCACTACTGTTGTGCTTGCGGCCCATTAATTGGACCGGAATCCCAAAACCAGAGTAAACTTGCTTAGGTGTCCAAAATATGGTTTCCCTTCCCACTCTTTTTTATTTTATTGTCATAATAGAAATGAATGGATTAGATAAAATAATTCAGTCTAATATAATATAAAAAGATAAAGGATGAGATTAAATAGAGTATTAAAATAATATGTAATTTTATCTAGTGTTTGACAATACACAACATAAATGTCAGATAGTAGTTATTTAAATCCAATCAGTTGTTTAGTTAGAGAATATTTTATCATATTAATGTTGAATTAACAAAAATACCCTAAATCAATGTTTGTTACATTGATAATAGTTTGATTTTATCAGTTGGGGGTTATAATAGTAATTATGTAGAATAATACGTTTGAATTGAATTATAATAACACTTTTTTTAGTGGTATTAAAATACTTTCATAATACAGGTCTATCAAACAAAAAATATACGATTAATTTACGTTTAATATGATATCAAATTTACTTATCAAATAAAATATTATGTCCAACTAAATAAAAAATAGTATAATTAAATATTTAATTCCTTCGTAATACGTCTATCAAATGAGTGTCGTGAAACAAAAAGAGTTGGTTGGATCACCAGAACGCGGCTTTCAAAATCCCTTAAAAACTTTAAAAGATTAAGAGCGTGATACTCTCCCATCCAACTCTCACCCTATTTTTTTTACCAAAGATAAATACCATCGTTTAACTTAAGCTCAGGCAATGGTATTTATTGACAAGATTCGGTAAAATTCGGATTAGTGAATAATAAAAATCTAGTATCATATCAGAATAATAGCATTAAATTCAGATTGAATTTAAGTAGAAATCCAATTTGTTGGTCAGTCTAGTCCTAATAGTAAGTCAACTGACATCTATGTGCATGAGTGAGTGTATTTGCACATAATAAATCGAAATAATAATGAAAACTAGGTTGGAGGGGGATTTTAACCACCTAACCAAAAATGTTTTTAATTCCATTCTTAATTAGCAAGTAACCTGGACTAAGAACACTGACTAATCATCTTCCCGTCAACGCATGCTGATTGGTAAACGTAAATCTCACTTGCCCACAGATCCAAATGACTTCCCCGAAGAAAACAAAAAACAAAAACATATACAAGTGAGATTCGTTGGATGACAGAAGGAAGTTTCTTACGAAACTAGTTAAATTATTTTTGTAGTTTCAATGGCAAGCTATTTAGTGGTTATGTTCTACAACTGCCCTTCTTGCATATATATAAAAAATAATAATCTCTCTCGGTTTGTTTGTATAACATAAACGCTTCTTTCAATGTCCAAGTGCTCAAAACAATGAACCTGCATGTGTAAGCGATTATGCCATCAAGGGAAGCTTAGCTTAGGGAGTGCTTATGGGTCAGTCAAAACAAGACTATCCCATGTGCCCTTTCATCATCTTGCTTCACCGGGATATAATTGAACCCAGTTCATTGAGTGTATTTATGTCGTATCGTGTGTGTGTCACACAGAGAGAGAGAGAGATTTATTTCTGATACAATAAAGGGCAGTGCAATTTTTATACCATTTGACTAAATCTTTGTTGCAAGCATTCATGGCAGACCCACCAGCTAATAAAGAGGGCCTTGTACATCACACTGAAGGCGATGGGTCAATGAATGAGCTTCGCAACGTCTGTCAAGGAGTCGTCCTCGCCACTTCATCATTTAGATACTTGGCTTCACTTTGTTAGTTGAACAAATATTTTCTTTTTATCACTCGCATTTATATTTGTTGGTTTGGTGTCTTTAATTACACAATATGACCAAAACTCAACATTTGGGCAGTTGAGCTAGACCATTCCTCCCTGGTTTGGTTTGGTTAAATGTAGGTCATTCACTCTCAAATTAAATTATTTATAGAGGTAAATCTCTTATACCTTGATTTCAAGAAATTGTCAAGATTTAAATATATATCGTCTGTATTTATAATTTGTCTTTATTACTATTTAAATTTTTTGTAAATGATAATAACTATTACATTCGTGCATATCTTGAATTATAACTCACAACATAAATTATAGATCGATACGATTGATCGTCAATAAATCTCACCCACATTGAATAACTTATAAATCTCTCGTAATGGTCAAACTTAGGACATCAAACTTCGGATATTACAACACTAACTATCGAAGGAACTCGTATTTCACAAAACAAAATGCAAGAAAATTAACAATATCAAATGAGTAATCAATCATATACAAGACAGATATAGGGGGTGGTCAGCTTAGTTGGCTAACCAGAAAATATAGCAATACTATTATTACAACATAAATTACAACCAAATGCGAAGAAGCTAAGATTCAAGGGCTTTATAGATCACTACAAAACACGGAAGTATAGCCCTTGGATTGAGCACATGCAACTCCTCGAGATTCGAATAAATCCCAGCATAGCCGGCTAGAGAATCGTATGAGCTGGCAGCCGAAGTCACGCTGTCCTCATCCGGTGCTGCATCATCCGCTATACGCCTCACTCTCCCGGCGACCACACGACACACCAGCATGGCCCTACGACCGTCCGTACAATCCAAGCAGTCGTGGGCCCTACCACTACTAGCGGTAGTGCGTACCCCACCAGTCTTGTTGCCTTGGAAGCCGTGTCGTATAATGGTACAGACTCCACAGCCGGGTACGGAGCCGCATAAGCTGGACGAGCCACGTGCGCCGAGCGAGCACGTGAGGGTCGTGCAGTGGAAGCGTAACAGCTCGTTTCCGTCGGCGGCGCATCTGGGGTTTTTCTTGGTGTTGCTGTTTGCACGGATCTTCACTGCGTCTCGGCAGTCCTCAAACCGTTGGATTGTCCTCTGGGTGTTATGGACCTTTAATATCCGTTCGATCTTGAAGATTGGGTTGTCTTTCTTGAGCCAGCTTGATTTGAAGATTATCTCCACAATGTTGCGACCCGAGTCATCTGGACCTAGCTCCGACACTGTACAACATCGTAGTTCATTTTACATGTTTAGCCCTCGTAATAAGGAATTGGTTCCAAATTTGTCTGCTTTTGAAAATTTTGGGTCTGTTTTTTTTTTTGGTGGGGTTCAGGGACACTTATGCCTAATAATAATGTCAACCAATAAAATCTTGCCATGTCATTAATGATGAAAGATACCTTTTTTTTTTATTACCATTAAGGGTTTTTAAGTTAATTTATGTACATTCCAATTAATTTCTTTTTTAGTTATGTTAAAGTTAAGTCATAGACATCAAAATTAAGAAATTTATGAAAGATTAAATTCTCGTGATCTGACGCTAAAAAATAAACAAGTTTCAACCTCAACATGTCTCTATTGATGGTTCATTACTATCTCCGCACTACACATTAGGGAATGCAAGGTACTTTTCATTGTTATGAAGTGGTAGCTGTAAAATTGAACTATATGGTCCATAGAAAATGAAGTGTCATGTACCCACCCACTTAAATATACATTGCAGATTTTTTTTTCATTAGCATCTCACAGTGCAAAGGAAATTAGGAATGTAAAGTATGAATAGTGATTAAGGAATTACATTTTTTTTTAAGTCAAAAGTTACTATTAATAAAGAGATGATGAAATTTTAACCCGCGATCTTAAGATTCAACAACAGATGTGATGATGATTAGACTGACCACTAAATTAAATGCTAAAGAAATTCAAACTGACGTAAATTCAAAGAAAAGAACTGAAGAAGAATATAAATCTGAGAATAATCAGACGTAGGAAAAAAATAATAGTACCAGCATGCCTAACTGCTTGATGATGTTCCAAGCTCTCAATCTTTGGGAAGACCTCTCCGCACTCGGAGCAAACACATATACTAGTTCTGGGCAATGGGTACCTGCATGTATTTACAATTTTCAATCTCAATCTCTAATTTCTTCTCATTTCTTAATATAAATCAACCGAACAATACTATGGAGACTTAAATTAAGTGTTTAATTTATTATAGTCATTGAATTAATTATAAACTTTAATGTAAAATAGAGTCTGCTTCAGGAGGTGGATAATAATAATACCTGCTAGGATCAACGATGGTGTGGCACTCATAACACCCAGAAAGCTTCCTCAGCTGCATGCCTCTAGATGACCCAGTGCAAGTTGACCCGCCATTAGATCTCTCTGAACTCGATAAATGCCTTGAAGAAGATGACCCAGCAGCAGCTTTTCGGGTAAGAAGCCCAGCTTCCTGACCCACAGTGCTACCCTCCGGCGAGTTATCTGCTCTATGAACCACCCTGGTGTTCCCATGAACAACGTCTCTGAAACTACATATAGAACTGCAAGACCCAAGTTTGGAATTCCCGGTTGGGTTCTTAGATGGGTCATGAACTCTCGACCCTTCGATCTCCTTGCAAGTGAGCAAGTTCTTGATTTGGTCCCACGAAGAGGTTTGCTTGAGCTTCTCCGGCTTTCTCTTGCGTTTGGACTTGGAGATGGAGAGTTTTTTTTTGGCTTCCGTGGGTTCAGGTAAGAAAGTGAGGAGTGCCATGAAAAGAAGAGCTAGAAAATGGAAGAGGAGTGGTGCAGAAGAAGCTACCTCCCTCTTGTTCATAGGAGAGAGTCAGAGAGAGAATGGGGTGCTTTTAAAACATGAAAGCCTTTCTTTAATGGGGGAGGGAGAGGGATCCAAGATGGGTAATTAAGGAGGCAAAGGAGGATGGTGGTGGTGGGTCTTTACTCTTTTACTTTTGTTTATTATTGCCATTCCATTTGTTTCTCTCCACTTTATAATTAACCCGTTCTGAGTTTGTCCCATCTCTGTTTTTTTTTTTTTTTTTATCCAATGTCTCATCTCTGTTTAATCACTATTATTGTAGCTGTGTACCGAAATGTCAACGGATTAAGAATTGAAGCGGATTTCATTTTCAATTTTGAAAGGAGTAATGTTACGGGAATCTAAAAAATTAATCTAATTTATTGATATAATGATATATTAAGTGATGAAGTACCAATATAATGTCAAGCTGATTCAGATTAAACTATAGTATAAGAGTAATGTTAAATGCATCTTATTTTGTTGACTTTATTTGTAAACTTTATTATTTTATGTCATTAGATTGACAATGAATTTTACTATAAATTATAACTCACTATTAATTCAATGCTTATATATGATCCATCATATAAATAAATAACGTCATTAAATTGAGTATAAATAGTATTTTTCTTAATATAAATTCAAATTGTTATTTGACTTTTCTGGTGACTCAATCAGGGTAAGGACCGGGGGAGCATTTGCGCTCTAATTCCTAAATCAATAATATGTTTTTAGATTTAATTTATTGACTTAATTTATCATAATCATCAAGCTGCTTGTGGGTGTCAACAGATACTAAATTCACTGTTAATCCAATAAATTATGTCCAAGCTTAGATTGGCACGGTGAACATGGCAACTGGAGTGTTTGGACGGCTAACTTTGGTTTCCACAAGTAACAAGTCTTTTGGGCTGTGCGCTTGGAGTTACTCTCTTGTTCCTTCCCCTTTCCCTTTCTCTAATTAAAGTGTGGATCACATAAGCTTAAAATGCTTTGCTTGGTCCCTGGAAGACACCATGCTTGATATCCTAATCAATAGGTTAGTCCAAAGCTCAATAGCTCAATACTATCCATCAAATATAATAATTTTACACTTTCTAGCTTTACAACCAAACACAAACTAGTTTTTTAATCACTTATCATTATCTGATCCAACTTAATTATTCGACAATTAATAAAATCATATGTGCTGAATCATGTGAGTCACATTAATTATATTCAAAATTTACGATGACAAGAGTCTTATGAACTAAGACTCTATTTTCTAAAAGCCTAAAACCCACTTGAGGCTCTGACAATCAACAAATGCCCATGTCACTCAGTAATCATAGCTTGAATGGTTCAATTGCTACGTTTGACTAACTTACAAACACCAGATTATTACCTCCCTTAGTCACTGCTCTTTTTTTTGGATGTGGACGTTTTCAACATTTTTGCCCTCAAACAGATAGTGCGCATACAGATTCCAAGAGGAAAAGTGCAAGAGCTAAAGAGATATAAGCTAAGTACAGGAAGAAAGAATGCTACCGGAGACCGACTTTTACGCCAATTTGCATCTTCCAATGTCTTCCCCTATCCATTCTGGTGGGATCAAATTCAATAATGTGTCCCCATATTCCACTATTTTCTTCAGACCATCCCTACCATCCCACCACCTCGATTCTTGTTCCGTAGTGCTTAGCATCATATGAAAAGGAACATGCAAAACC
Source organism: Ilex paraguariensis (assembly GCA_963454935.2). Taxonomy (NCBI): domain Eukaryota; kingdom Viridiplantae; phylum Streptophyta; class Magnoliopsida; order Aquifoliales; family Aquifoliaceae; genus Ilex; species Ilex paraguariensis. The sequence continues at coordinate 664,315 of CAUOFW020001726.1, read as the reverse complement.
TAATAATTACTTAAGTGACAATACGGACAGGTCATAAATTTAGATATCATAGGTTTAAATCCTGACAACTTATTTAGTATAGATAACCTGCATTTGATCGGACCGAAAAGAGAATTAATCGAGATGTGCATAAATTGACTCGAACATTCCCTCACCGCTGAACCAAACAAAAAAAGGAACATGCAAAACTATGCCAGTACTTTTGTATATATGCGGGGCTTGAAGCCCACAATTAATTATCTATCTCCCACTTTTGTATACATGCGTGGCTTGAAGCCCAAAACTACATCTTGAGTGATTCATTATCTATCTCCTAGAATGACGATTCTTAATATAATTTGTCAATTTCTATTGGAAATTGACAGAGTTATCAAGTGCGTTTTGGGTTTGGGTTTGAATTATATGAGTTAATCTATTAGATAGAATCATTGACTATATGACTAATACACAATTTGAACTCGAATTCATTACCCGCAAGAAGTTTAGTACTAGTTGAATATATCATGATATAACTTAGATGTGACTTTTTTGTTTTTTTGCTAAGAGAATGTCCAAATTTTCGTTGATCATATTCTTGTTTGGTGATTGATCACTTTGACTTGAGCTGAGCTAGAACATCTTCCTAAAGAGACAATGATGGCTAATTTTTAGAAGGTGTGAGATTATGAAACATAGATACGGATATGAGATACGATTACAATACGATACGAATATAGCGATATGACAAAATTTAAAAAAATTAGATACCGGTACGACCAAGATACAGTTATAATAAAATATTTTTATTATTTTCAACTAACTTAATACTTATATATTTTGATAGTTCTTTACCATACAATAAAGAAAATTAATAATTCTTTTTAATTTCAAAAATATATATATCATATTGTTGTAGTATATTCACAAAGTAAAGTAATTAATTAAAAAAATCAAAACCAATATTTACCTAGTATTTAGAAGTAATTTTTGTTAAGATTTAATGTAATGAGTTTATTTTATGCTTTTTTGACATGTAATTGTAGATAATACTTAAGAAACACTCATGCGTATTTGAAGTAATACAAATTTTTTGTTAATGTACTGTATGTTAGGTGAATTTAAAAAGAGATGTTAAAAGTTCAGTTCAAAAATTATATATGTTGTTTGACCACAAAAGTATCTGTGAAGTATTTTAATATTTAATTATTATTGGATACATAGAAGGGGTATCCGATATGTATCTTCGAGTATCTGACGAGTATCGTATATAATACGATATTCAATACGGATACGTTAACTTCAACAAAATATCTGTATTTTATAGGTGTGAGAAAATATTAAACCTGAAATTTTCATATTACAAAGAGCAATGATATAGGGATCTTATTCGGAAATTTTATTTAGAGACTTAATGATGTGATTTTAATACAATAATTAAATTTTTAATATTAAATAGAGTCCACGCGAATTCAATAGTTATATATCCCTAAATTCTTAAATAAGGTCTCGGTACAAATAGCATTTCTCTATTGCAAAAAAGTCAAGCTCAACCCTTAATGATTAACTTAGATATGACTTAAACACCGCACGAAACGAGCCATTCATAATCATAGCCACCCCACCCACTCATCAGCTAGACCTGCTGGAGCAGCAGTGTCTTTGCATCAGAAAATATTATCTTTGTCGAAAAACAGAGAATCTTAATAGGAGTAGTTAGAAGTCAGATGTTGTTCTGGCCAACCATTCCCTAAACAAAATGAAGCATTCGGTGTTCCCTTGTCGTCCCCAAATTTGTGGACCTAGCCACTCTGCCTCTCTGATCCATCAGAGAATCATTACTCGAACAAGTAGTAAACAATTTACATTAACAGGTATTAAGAAAAGATGATGTTTGTGTGAGTACAATAGAAATTAATAGTCTATCCATTCACAAACCTAACCATTTTATTTATTTTTCTGTGCATGGTCTTCAACCCCATGGTAGATCATTACTATAACCTGTTTTTAATCGGTATAAAAATCCTATAACCATTAAATTATTGGGTATGGAGAAAAACTTCAAACTAGTGTTTCAACTTGTCGGGCATGGGCTTTCAGCTCAAAAGACTCGTGACTTGGTCCAAATTTATGTCATAACCAATCGATGTAAGACTCGTTTGACATCTCAACAATCCTCCCCTCGAACGAGATTTATAATGGATGATAATCATTGTTCTCTCAGCCAACACAAGAAATCAAGTTTATACGGTAGCTTGGGTCATGAGTCTATTACCACTTGTTGAGCAAGGATTTCTGGTCCAAAAGACACACCTACTAAGTGAAGGAGTGACCGACCATTTTCTAATTTCGCAATGATTCATATAATACCAAATTAAAATATGTAAAAGGTGAAGAAACGTCAAAAATTTTCTTTATTGTATTTATCTTGACCCTAATTTGATTCTTTAATTATTTAAGCTATCTACTTTCATGATTTTAGTTTCAAAAATTATTATCTTACCCCATTAATTTTTCATGTATTCCAAATTTCCAATACAATGCTAAGTGGCGAATGCTTTAGCAGGTGGGCTTAATAGTAAATGGACTCACGGATTAGAGCCTCGTAAGTGGGCTTAAAGTCAATGGCGCAGGAGGGACATATGGTACCGTGCACTACTGGGCCTTTGGGCTTTTCTAGGGGAAAAAAAGAGGCGGGCAAAGTTGGTAAATTGTCATCTAAAACCCTATAAAGTGTTTATATCCAATCGATCTTTCTGAGGAAGTCCTACTAATCGATCAGCTACTTGATTTCTGCCTTAAACACTAATTACGTCGCAGAGAACTTTCTTTACTCTTTAATTTAACCTAATTGTTTTTGTAATTCGGAGATGTCCCAAAAGAATCCTGAAGAAGTTTCAAATCAAAACCCTAGAATCACCTGGGAAGGTTGCAGTGTCTTACTTGACATCAACGACGGCGACCGTCTGGTGTTTGCTCGCCTCACAGCCGCTTCGTAAGTAGTTTTACTTGATGTTCGGATGGTTTCGTTGCTTCGTTGCATAGATAGGTTGATCCTTTACGGAATTTGCAGCTCTTTGAAAATTGGGAATAAGAATTGCAATCTTCAGCCATTGATTGGTTGTCCATTCGGTTCGTTGTTTCAAGTAGACAATGGAAAAGAAGGTCCATTTTTGTCCCGTGTTCTTCCAACTACACAAGGTAGCTTATTAACCTTATGTTGTTCTTGAAGTTGTACCGGAGATTATGTTTATTAGTTAATTGTAACCTTCTCTCCGCTTTTCTTGCACCATTATTTTCTGATTACTGATGTGTGTGCTGGTTTTTCACTATCAGGGAATAGTGATCAAGTAGAAGGGGATTATTTAATCATCAGTGAGTCGAAAGACAACCGAGCTATAGTTGATAATAATACAGCCCAAAGTCTTACCGGTGAAGATATAGATGCGTTGCGGAGGTTAGAATCTTACGTTACAGATAGCGAGTCATTTGCATTGATTTTGAATTCTCGCATTCATGCGGATATGTATGTTTTGTTTGAATCCATGAATGGTGCTAGGAGTGTTACATAAGCATTTATAAGCTTGCATCATCATAGAAACTTTATGAAGTTGCTTTAGGATATTATGATTCACAATATGTCTAACATGACTAGTATACATTGGGATTGCACATGGTTTTTATTTCACCTTCATCTGAAGCTTGTGTTAGGCAATGGCAATATTGTTGAGGTGAAATACTACAGACCTAACTGGTAGTTCCATTGTATGACAATGCATGTTTTTGATTGGTTTGGCATCTAATTTGTTCAGTTAAAAGCTTAAAGACTAAAAAAATGCAACAAGTTTGGAGAAGAATTCATGTGGTCTTCTATTGTACTGCAAGAACAGAGATCTTTCAAGTGTGCAAATACTATCAATCAAACTTGTATGCCACACTGCCATTCTGTCCAAAGATAAGTTGTGTGCCACTAATTGAAAATCAGGGAGAGGCATGGGAAGCAATTTTTGGAGTTAAATGGAAGATTGCTTATGAGAAAGCCAAAAAAAATTATAGCTTCTGTTGTTGCCATTCTCTTTCCTTGAGATTTCAGAAAAGAGAAATTTTATAAGAGGCTTCCTCTGTATCTTTACCCTATTCCCTTTCACTTAGAGATCAAATGACAGAAACAGTGATGATGCTTTTATAGATGTGCCGTAAGGAAATTGTTCCTTGGTTGGTATATTCCATTTTTTCTGTTCTAAGTTGATTTTCTGCTACATGTTAATTAGTTATCATCTATTTTTCACATATTCCCTGCACAAATCAGAGCTAATGTATGTCTTTAATTCAGACAGGGTGCAACTGGAGATGAGATAGTTCAAGCTCTGATTGCTAACAGTGCAACATTTGAGAATAAAACATCATTTTCACAGGTGAGCTAGGGATATGGTAATCAAGCATACTGTATAAGGGAAACACATGCTGAACTCTGATCTGCCTGCAGGAGAAATATCGGCTTAAGAAGCAGAAGAAATATGCACCCCGAGTACTTTTAAGACGTCCTTTTGCACGCAGGTATGCTCCAGCCCTATTAAGTGTAGTCCTCTGGAGACTTATTCGGCAAGCTCAGGAATTGGTTCATTAGGAAAGCTCCATTAACAACTATGGTTTTTCTTTTTGAATTAACAGCATTCAATAATGGATATTGGCTTACAGTTACTGCTGACCTACCGATCATACAACTTTTGCGAATCTCTTTGTTTTTCTTTATTACTTTCTTATATCATTGCCAGCTTAGTGTGAAAAACCAACTCAATAATGCATATTCAAAAGCCCAATATTGCTTTTAGTAGTTCAATAACCAGGGTTTTTCAGTCGGTCAACATGGACATTAATTTTGCTTGAGGAAAAAAAAAAGGATTTTATATTGAAATAAATTATAACAAGATGTGAGTGGAATTCTATCCTCAATCAGCCTCTGTCCTCCACAATCTTTTATGAAAACAGTTTGTGATTGATGCACTTTTCTCAAATTCAGACCGATGTTCAATTGGACAGTAAGGTAGGCCATTATCAATATAAAAGCAATAGGGCTGGCCATCATTATGTACTAACATAGTGAATATTGGCCATTATCTGCTGTGTACAAGTATAATAGTAAGGCTTGCCATTGTGTATTAATATTCTCCGTGGAATGAAAAAATGNCTAGTGATTCAATATAAAAGCAATAGGGCTGGCCATCATTATGTACTAACATAGTGAATATTGGCCATTATCTGCTGTGTACAAGTATAATAGTAAGGCTTGCCATTGTGTATTAATATTCTCCGTGGAATGAAAAAATGATGTGTTGTAGAGATATATGTAATTGAAATGCATGAGTGGTTAATTCTTGCTGTCTTCCACTAATCACATGTGGTTTTATACCTTTTCCATTTGCTGACTTGTTATGCCTTGTTCCTTTCAGTATATGTGAGGCATACTTCAAGAAATATCCAGCCAGAATTGGGTAATAACATCATCACTAATGATTTTGTATTGTTCATCCTATGTTTTCACATTTTCAGTTTAATCTATGTTTTGATATCATGTATGTTACTTACCTTCAAAATGCATTTTAATGGATTACAGAACTGGGAGGACATTGTTGTTTCTAACCTACTACTTTTGTACTCGAATGCATAGATATGTAGGCTGTTAGACTTCCATGTGCTCCCACAGTGGCTGTGTTCACTATTATTGTGTTGACCTTCTCACATGTTTAAGGTTCTAGTTGGTACTATGTGTATCTTCTTATTGTAACCTTGCTCGTTAGTGGGCTTTCTGTATCCTCTGTTCGCCTCTACGCAACAGATGAAATCATCACATTGTGTTGGTCTTTTGATGTGTTTAGTGCCATATAATACATTGAAACTTGTTGCGCAAGAATGATGCAAGTCATTGTTTATCATGCTGCTATGCCTCATTAGATTCTCAGCTGTACCATTCCTCGTGTGCTGGGAAGAAGTAGGTATATTGGAGTTCATATGTATGATTGACATAGCATTGCTTTTGGATCTCAATCCAATTGGTGAAGCTCCGCAATTTCATATATGGACTCAATAATCTTTTTATACTTGCAATATACATAGATTTTATTTAGCAGCAGATCGGCCTGCAGCCAACTGATTCTCATTACTTGACACTGTGTTAAAACCATGTGAGGCCAGTCTTGTCTTATTCATTGTATGGACTATAGATAATTTTTTCTTTTTTGTGTGTGTGTTTACCTATGAAGAGTCTTGTGTTTGGCATGCTGATGCTTTCACAGTAGAAAAATATAAGATGGGCTTCCCATGTATAAGTGGTGATATTTATACAATTTTTTTGCAAGAATTAATCTAGGTTTCTCCTACTTCCAATTGTAAGTTGTCGATGGATGTTTTGGTAGGAATTAGAGGGCATAACAGTTTGGTTAGCTTCCTGTGTTCCAAATTCATTTGTTTTGGTGAATATATCATAGAATCTGTGTTACTTTTTTTGACTATGAATTTCAGGTTCTTGCGAGTGGACTCTTTATCTCTTCTGCTTTCTATGGCTAACGTGACTGCACACTCTGATGTCCTTGTAGTGGATATGGTTGGTGGTATTCTTACTGGTGCTGTGGCAGAACGCTTGGGAGGTCTGCTTTTTTCCCTTTATTACAATCTTATAACTTTGCTGTTTAAAATACTCAAGGACTTGGTTATTTTTATATAAGATGGCAAGAGCTATGCATTAAAATAAAATTTAGGTAGGGATTTCGGATATGGGAATACAATCCCCATATTGAATTCCTTCACCTGCTTGTATACTCAATTGTTTATTGTTCTCCTTTTTCTGTATTGAATTCAGAATTTCTCATTCTTTTCTCACTTCTTTTTTTCTCATGTCACAATAATGAAGCAACAAGTCCTTTCTACAAAATGTGGATTTTTACAGGGAACTTCAGTCAAACCTTGGAGTTGCAAAGGCAGTATCTGTATTAAAAGGAAAATTTCATAATGCTTGAATAGCAATCTTGTATTTGTGCTCGGCTTCTGTTGTTTCTCTGTTTTTCCCATTTATGTTGTTGGAGTTTTTGTTGTAGTATAACTACACATTCTGTATCTTGTGGATTTGTATTTTACTATCTGAGACTTGTATTGGCCAACTATTCCCTGAGCCTGAACTGAGCTTTAGTACCTTGTTATCGTGCGACATTTTTGGGAACAGTGTCATTTTACTGGAACTGATAACTCTTCAAATTGGAATTTTTGCATATGTTGAAGGATTTTTATGGGTGATGGATGTGACCAAAATATAAGTAGCACTAATATTCTCATGTGTAGCTACATCTTTTGTAAATCTTCAGGTGTGAGAGTTTCTATGATAGTGTCACTTGATGTCAAGCAACGGTTTCCTATCCTAACAGTTGAATGGTGTTGTCTGTTTAACTTTACCAGGTACTGGTTATGTGTGCAATTCCTACCTGGGAGTTACACCGTATCCTATGAATATCGTGAGGATATTCAATTTCAATAATGAAATCTGCAAGAGGTACTTCTTCTGCCATGCCTGAAAATGAAGTGTAGAAATTTTTTGGGTTCTTGATTTATGGTTATGTTTTTTTTTTGCTGAGCGTTCAGTTATTTTGCTTAATCCCTGAAATTGTAGAAACGAACATCTGTATTGTTTCTCTGGTCAGGATTCTGCAGTCTCCCCTCTGTGACCTTTGTTCAGCTGAAGATGGAACTATTGCGCAAACTGAGCAGCTGGAAGTTGCCTTAAGTAACCAAAAACAGTCAAACGTTAGTCACAGTTCTTATTATCTCATTGCATTTCATCTTGTTGGTTCCCTATGTGTACAATAAGTCAATAAGATTGTTTGTGCAGGATGAAATAATGTCTTCTGATTCACCTCCAAACTCCATCAGTACGGAAGGGAACTGTCTCTCTTCTGAAAACGGGAGTATGGATATCATTACTGAGACAGNTTGTTTGTGCAGGATGAAATAATGTCTTCTGATTCACCTCCAAACTCCATCAGTATGGAAGGGAACTGTCTCTCTTCTGAAAACGGGAGTATGGATATCATTACTGAGACAGCTGCTTCTCCATTTATCAAACCTTGCAAAGCAGCAAAAGCTGGAGAGAAGGCACCACAAGAGGCCACTAAGTTGTGGAGAGAAAATGGTTTTTCTAGGTCAATTACTATTCGTTGATCGATTCATTGAACTTTGGTTTATTGCATTTGGTTAAAATTCTGACTTCTGAATCCTTGTTCAGCCTAATAATTGCTGCTCCAGATCTGGATGCTTGGAGCACTGTCAAAGAACTCCTCCCACTTCTGGCTTTTTCAGCTCCATTCGCAATTTATCACCAATATCTTCAGGTCATTTGCTTTGAGTTCCTAATAAGTTGTAAAAGTTTTACTCTAATTATGGAGTCTTTTGCTTCTTTGCCTTCCTGATGGGAGCAATTATGTGAAGTTGATAATTTTTAAACTTACTGATAGTTGATGCGGTAAATTGTTTACTCTTTTGCTTTGAGTTCCTAATAAGTTGTAAAAGTTTTACTCTAATTATGGAGTCTTTTGCTTATTTGCCTTCCTGATGGGAGCAATTATGTGAAGTTGATAATTTTTAAACTTCCTGATAGTTGATCCGGTAATTTGTTAACTTTCTGATATTACTTTTCCCTTTTTTGACTTCTTCTTGGTGGGGAATTTTGTATATTTGTTTTTTTTTTTTTTTTGGTATTTGTATTCCGTCAGTCTATTATTTACATGATTACTTCAATGTTACTTATTCTGTGTACAATAAATTGTTTGAGGTATGTTTTAGCAAGTCATGTTTGTACATCTACACTCTTCCCCTTTTAGATGTACCCTTTAATGTGATATTCTGATTTCNTCATTCTGTGTACAAGAAATTGTTTGAGGTATGTTTTAGCAAATCATGTTTGTAGATCTACACTCTTCCCCTTTTAGATGTACCCTTTAATGTGATATTCTGATTTCTGGATATGCATGCACTCAATGAGACCTTGAACCAATGCAATTTTAATATTTCAATGCAGCCTCTTGCTACGTGCATGCACAATCTNTTATTCTGTGTACAATAAATTGTTTGAGGTATGTTTTAGCAAGTCATGTTTGTACATCTACACTCTTCCCCTTTTAGATGTACCCTTTAATGTGATATTCTGATTTCTGGATATGCATGCACTCAATGAGACGTTGAACCAATGCAATTTTAATATTTCAATGCAGCCTCTTGCTACGTGCATGCACAATCTACAGCTTGAAANGATATGCATGCACTCAATGAGACCTTGAACCAATGCAATTTTAATATTTCAATGCAGCCTCTTGCTACGTGCATGCACAATCTACAGCTTGAAAAAATGGCAGTTGGCTTGCAAATTTCAGAACCCTGGATACGCGAATATCAGGTTTTCTTTGATCTCAAGTTTGTTTTCCTTTTTAACCTCTCATTATTTTTCTGTAATGAAACTAGATAAAAGCTTTAATTTATCTCCTCTTTGCCTACCACATTCTCTTTGATCTCTAATTTGTTTTGTTTTCTTTCTTGTTATTTATTTGTAACCAAATTACATAAAAGTTTTACTTTTATCTCTTCTTTGCTGAACATGTTTTCTATTCTCTTGTTGACCACGTTCTCTATTCTCTCTCCACATGAGATATGAACCTTCTAATATTTTTAGATTTTGCAGTATCAGATGCGCTTATGCTGATGCTTTTTTTTTTAAATAGGAAACAAAAATTTTATTAATAAATAAAGTAGTTACATCCTAAATGGTTGGATAAGAAATCCAACCAATTTAATAGAAATCATAAAACTATGTATTACATGAAGTTTGCCATCCCGTCAAAATTCCAAAAAGTGGGATTCCTCCGAATTCTTTAGTAAGTATAGCCCAAAATGATGCCAAGAAATAAATTTAAACCCATTAAACCTTCTACACACTCAACTCGATTTTCAAAAATTCTTGTATTTCTTTCCCTCCAAATAACCCACAAAGTAGCAATAATAGCACAATACCAACAAAAAAAGATGTAGCTGAAACGGGAACCACCCAATTCAATTCCACCAAGCTAAATAACTTGTACCACGACATCAATGCTNTTTAAACCCATTAAACCTTCTACACACTCAACTCGATTTTCAAAAATTCTTGTATTTTTTTCCCTCCAAATAACCCACAAAGTAGCAATAATAGCACAATACCAACAAACAAAGATGTAGCTGAAACGGGAACCACCCAATTCAATTCCACCAAGCTAAATAACTTGTACCACGACATCAATGCTGTAAAAATAAATGATCAATGCTTTCACAATCCCCTTTACACATAACACAACATAGTAGACATAGACGAGTGAGGCCTCTTCAAAGAAGCATATCCATTGTATTAATCTTACCATGTGCAGCAAGACACGCAAAAACTTGAACTTTTCTCGACACTGTAGCCTTCCAAATCATCATAGTAGGTGAAAAAAAAAGACANCCTACATAAGAGTTCCAAAAGGAATTGCGACCCAAAATACTGTACCAACTAAACCTACCCCCATCATACCACGTACCTAAGAATGTGTCGTACCATGTACCCGTACTTGTACCACGCACCAAAGCNATAATCTCCTTTACACATAACACAACATAGTAGACATAGACGAGTGAGGCCTCTTCAAAGAAGCATATCCACTGTATTAATCTTACCATGTGCAGCAAGACACGCAAAAACTTGCACTTTTCTCGACACTGTAGCCTTCCAAATCATCATAGTAGGTGAAAAAAAAAGACACAAGAGGATCATCTATCAGAGATCATAAAAGAATTTACATGAAAAAATATTTGAAGACTCAAAAACCCATCTTCTTCTATCACATGATTCTTGACACAACAAATGATCATTAAGAATATGCAAGAGGGATAAAATATTATGCATATTCCTATCATCAAAATTTCTACAAAAACTAAAATTTCAAAAATATAGTTGATTATAAGAACCAATCATAAAGGCAAATGGTTGAACCATGATATGAAGATAAATGATGAAGACGTGGAANGAGATAAAATATTATGCATATCCCTATCATCAAAATTTCTACAAAAACTAAAATTTCAAAAATACAGTTGATTATAAGAACCAATCATAAAGGCAAATGGTTGAACCATGATATGAAGATAAATGATGAAGACGTGGAAACCAAAAAGATAGAGATGACTCCCTTGCCCAAACATCCTCCCACAAACGAACTCCCATCCCATTACACACCACTAACTTTAGTTCTTGGGAAAAACTTGTCAATCTCTGTGATATGAATTTTCAAGGGCTTCAAGAACTTTCCCTTTCAACCATACTAGTGTCACATTCATTGGTTTGTAATCCATANCCAACCTTAGTTCTTGGGAAAAACTTGTCAATCTCTGTGATATGAATTTTCAAGGGCTTCAAGAACTTTCCCTTTCAACCATACTAGTGTCCCATTCATTGGTTTGTAATCCATATCTGCTCTTGATAACAAAATGCCACAGAGTATTTTGTTCCAAAGGAAACTGCCAAAACCATTTACCCACTAAAGCAATATTTTTTGCTTTCAAATTACCAATTGAAAGACCACATTTATTCCTAGGTCAGAAAATCTCCTCCTACCCAATCGATTGATCTTTTTTTCCATCACCATTACTTTTACACAAAAAGTCTCATTATTNCTAACTTTAGTTCTTGGGAAAAACTTGTCAATCTCTGTGATATGAATTTTCAAGGGCTTCAAGAACTTTCCCTTTCAACCATACTAGTGTCACATTCATTGGTTTGTAATCCATATCTGCTCTTGATAACAAAATGCCACAGAGTATTTTGTTCCAAAAGAAACTGCCAAAACCATTTACCCACTAAAGCAATATTTTTTGCTTTCAAATTACCAATTGAAAGACCACCTTTATTCCTAGGTCAGAAAATCTCCTCCTACCTAATCGATTGATCTTTTTTTCCATCACCATTACTTTTACACAAAAAGTCTCATTATTTTTTCAATCTTCATAGCAGCTTACTTGGCGACCTAAATAGAGATCTACGTGGGAATACTAGCTAGTATTGACTACATTAAAGTTAACCTCCCTCCCCTAGATATGAAAGCTCTCTTTCACCCATTTAATTTTTTTTCCTACTCTCTCCACCATAAGACCCCAGAAAGATAATGTTAATGGATTCCCACCCAAGGACAAACTTAAGTACTTAATAGGCTAAACCATGGTTATCACAATTCACTAAACCCTTAACGACCCATGATCNTATTGACTACATTAAAGTTAACCTCCCTCCCCTAGATATGAAAGCTCTCTTTCACCCATCTAATTTTTTTTCCTACTCTCTCCACCATAAGACCCCAGAAAGATAATGTTAATGGATTCCCACCCAAGGACAAACTTAAGTACTTAATAGGCTAAACCATGGTTATCACAATTCACTAAACCCTTAACGACCCATGATCTGGGTACATCGATCTGAAACGTGATGGGTTCGCAATGTAGATCACCAAAATTGACGACCCCAAATTGCAATACTAACTTTAAATTAATTCGCTTTAGAACATGTAGTACAAATATAAAATATATATTAATTAACTACATATATATAGATTTATAATTATATATTGTTTTACAAAATAAAAAATCAAGCACAATTATAAGATAAATGGTAACTAACTTAGTATTTATGAATGTTTTGTAATATATAATGTTGTATAGAAGTGAAAATGATCTACATAAGAGTTCCAAAAGGAATTATGACCCAAAATACTGTACCAACTAAACCTACCCCCATCATATCACGTACCTAAGAATGTGTCGTACCATGTACCCGTACTTGTACCACGCACCAAAGCGACCCACGATCCAGGTAACATTGGGCTAAACCCTAACTTTACATCCCAATACACTTACAATTCACCTTCAATCTTGACACAATACCAATTACTTTCACAATATTCTTGAAATTTAAAAAATTTTCTTCATCACCCCCATAAAAAAATATTGTATCATCAGCAAACTATACATGTAATAGTATTATCCTATCCTTTCTCACTTCAAAATCTTCAACAAGACTACATTTCTCCGCTCTCTTCACTGGCCTACTCAATCCATTAGCAATTAGAGTAAAAAGAAATGGAGATAATAGGTCACCTGATCTCCCATTAATTTGAACCTACCTCTTAAATTGTTGCTTTGAACCTACCCCTAGGCCTCCCACTAATCATAACTGAAGTGTTCATAGAATGCAAACATCCTAGAATTCATTTTCTCCATCTTCCATCAAATTCTTTCACTTTAAGNTATTGCTTTGAACCTACCCCTAGGCCTCCCACTAATCATAACTGAAGTGTTCATAGATTGCAAACATCCTAGAATTCATTTTCTCCATCTTCCATCAAATTCTTTCACTTTAAGGACATAATCTAAATATTCCCCGTCAACGTGATCATAGGCCTTCTCAAAATCANATAACCTGATTTTCAAGCATATAAATATTTCTGTAAATAGGAATTTCTAAGCAACTGGTTTGGATTGATCAATGAAATGTAACATTTGTGTCTTTAAAGGCCTTGAGGCTAAGGACGGTTTGATGACCAAAGTCATATGCCCAGTAGATAAATGGCATCCCCCACANAGGACATAATCTAAATATTCCCCGTCAACGTGATCATAGGCCTTCTCAAAATCATTCTTGAATCAATCTTGAAAACGAAACTATCATTTCCTATCTTTGTAATCTTTCACGGCCTCATTAACCACCAAAGCAACATCAAGAATTTGTGTTTCCTGCACAAAAGTTCACTGACACTCAAAAATAGTCTCACTAAGAACCTCAATCTCATAGATAAAACTTTTGCACTGATCTTGTACAGGCTAAACACCAAAGTTATTGCTCAAAAATCCTTCAATTGCAAAGACTTATCCTTCTTTGGGATTAAACAAATAAAAGTTGAGTTAGTTATTGCATTCGCCACTCCATTTTGAAAGAATTTATTAAAAAACTCTCATTAAATTTTTCTTGAAACAATCTTGATAAACAGCTAAAGTAAAGTCATCTGAACTTGGAGGTTTATCTTTTCCACATTCCAAGACAATCTTCCTCATCTTTTCTTCCTCAAAAGGCCTTTCCAACCACCTAAATTTACCCTCCTCAATTGGTCTCCACTCCAAGCCCTCGATAGGTTTAATACCCCTTGAGAAGAGTGTAATTGTATGAAGAACTCCACAATTTTAATTTCAATCATTTTGTCACTCTCAATAATCGCACCGTCCTCAATTTCTAATTTATCCTTACACTTCTTTTTATTTCTCTCGTTTGCAATTCTATGAAACAACTTAGAATTATTATCCCTTTCTTCCTTGAACACCATTTCCTCAAACTGATTCCTAACTTTCTACCTCTCTTTTCTCAAGCTCTCATCTAAATCCCCATTCCCTTCAATGATATCAATCTCCCCAATTCTATTTATGATAAGACTTTTTGTAACTCTAATATCTACAAAGACTTCCTTATTCCAATCTTTTACCCTTTGTTTCACATACTCCAATTTTTTTATAAACTTAAAACCTTCCCATCCATCAAATCTTCTTTCCCTCCACCACTCCTTAAACCTTCCTCTAAATGTGTGATGCTCTAACAACATATTCTCAAATCTGAAAGGACTTGGACCCCATCTAACCTTGGATGAATCAATCACAATAGGACAATGATTTGACACTACCCTCGTAAGAAGCTCTTGCCTAACTCCTAGATAGCAATCCTCCCATTCGATAGGAAAAAGAAATTTATCCAATCTATTGCAAACTGGAATTTCTATAAAATTTGATCAAGTGAAAATTCAATCACCCAATGGTGGATCCCTAAGCCTTGTATCCCTAATGAAATCATCAAAATCTCTCATACTCCTAGTGACCTCCTCCCATTTAATTTTTCAGAAATATATCTGATAATATTGAAATCTCCACCCATACACCACTGAGGATCACATAGATCATACAACCCTGCTAATTCCTCCCAAGGCCTACTTCTCAACCTAGTTAACCACCACTCAAACCCATCACTCGACTTAATCCTAACTGACAAGTTAAACTCATCCTCCACTATTTCTTCCACTTTAATAGTCCCCTCATCTCATCCCACATGATCAAAATACCACCTGAGCTACCTACAGAAGGCAAGCATACCCAATTCCTATATATAGAGCTCCTCACACACTCTTAACCACTCTACGATCAACCACTTGAGCTAGCTCATATGCTGATGCTTTTGTATGAGCTAACATTCCTCACTGTATCCTCATAATAGCCCCTTTGTTCTACTGCATCATTTTGCCCTCGCTCAGTGAAATGCTTTTTTCATATTGTAATCTAGAATATCTGAATTATTTATGTCTAAAGCATAATTTGACTCTGCATCCAGCAGCACCAAATCTATCTTTTCTATCAAATTTTGTTTTGTTTTGTTTTGTTTCTTGAATCAAGTGGGGGTTTTTGATATTGTTGTATTCATTTTGATTTTATTCTTCTAGTCAATTCTGGTAACTCAGTCTGGCTTGACTGATATTTTGGAAAACATGCAGGTTCTCCCGTCAAGAACCCATCCACACATGCAGATGAGTGGTTTTGGTGGGTATATTTTGAATGGTACCAGAATATGTAGCAGTAACCAACCTCAACCAAAATAACAGATTTAGCCCTGCCCTTCTTTCATGTAGTCATTTTCTCTTATCTGAAGCAATTGCCTCCCAATTGTTCCCTGTATCGTTTGGCAAGATGTGTACACCACAGTGACTTACAACAATTCCCCAGTCTCAGGCTTCATCCCCAAATGCAAGGGTCGTGAATTTTGACATCATAATTTTTTTTCCTCTTTCATCAACATAAAGTATTCAGATAATCTATTTATAACCTGATTTTCAAGCATATAAATATTTCTGTAAATAGGAATTTCTAAGCAACTGGTTTGGATTGATCAATGAAATGTAACATTTGTGTCTTTAAAGGCCTTGAGGCTAAGGACGGTTTGATGACCAAAGTCATATGCCCAGTAGATAAATGGCATCCCCCACAAGCATAGAAAGGAAAGCCAGATGGATGCTCAAAGGAAACCCAGCTGGGATAGGAGGAATCATAAGGAATGATCAAGGCAAATGGATAGCGGGCTTCTATGGGAGGATGGATGCCTCCACGAGTCTACAGGCGGAATTGGAGGCTATTCAGAGGGGACTGGAGTTGGTTCAAAAGAGGAATATCACTCAAATCATTGTAAAAACTGATTCACTTGATGCTGCTAAGCTCCTCTCTGCAGACTCAGAGGCCACCCACTCGAACAGAGCTCTGATTATCCATTGCAGGAGGTTAATGGATATGATGCAGATCCCAATTGTTCACATCCTCAGAGAAGGAAATCAGTGTGCTGACGCCTTGGCCAATCTTGGTGCCCAACAAATGGAAAAGTTTGTGGAGCTTGAAGCTTTCTCTTTCCCAGCTGGCTAATTTTTTGTTAGCTGATATGACGAGTGTGGTTTTTGCTGAGAATTCAGTCTAGTTTTATTATGTTTTTTATCTTCCGATGTACCAAAAAAAAAAGAAAGGAAATTAAGTTCAGATGCTTATAATCTAGGCCTAGGAAGCGGCCCAACCTGGCCTAATCTATTTCAGCCCATAGCCCGCCTGTGAGATTTGACTAGTCAATGGGCTGGGCCTGTTGTTGGGTTAAAATGGGCTTTTAACGGGCCAGGTCTAATGGGACTCAATGGGCTTTGTGTGAAAATTTTGATTTTTATCTAAAAATTACAAAAAGAGATAAATTCATAAAATTTGGGGGTATATTTGTACTTTTTTAATAAATAAAAGGAAAAAGAGCCATTTTTTGGGGGGTGTTTTGGTATTTTTTTTAAATGAAAGAACAAATGAGCCATTGCTTTTTGGGGGAGGGATCTGAATTTTTTTTAAATAAACTTGGAAAGATATTTAAAATTCTAATGGATATATTTTATTGGGCTAATGGGCTGGTTAATGAGCCAGATTATTGAGCTTTTAATGGGCCAGCCTTTTGGGCCATCAGCCCGTAAAAATACAACTGAAGGCCTGTCCGCCAGTCTAACAGGCTATCCAAGGCCAGACACATGTATGGGCCGGGTAGTTGTTGGGCTGCCAATCTTTGGGCGGTCCTTTGGCCCCTGGGCTTTTTGCTGAGACCTACTACAATCTATGTACGGAAACGCCAAGGTTCCCCATTTTGCCCTTTTCCCTTTTTGTTTCCTCGCAGAGTGGACCTCCCCCCTTTTTCTTTCGAAACATGCTTTTCTGTGTGTTTTTTTTTGCCTGTTGAAGGGTATACTGGACCACAAGGCCCACGCTCAAGTATCATCATATAGTTTTGGCAGTGAAAAATTATTTTCAAATTAGCCTGTGCAAAGTGATAATGGATATCAGTTTTTGCTAAGTTCGTAATGTTCAATCCATGCTGGTTAAGATTCCCACGAACTAGCAAAAGATCCAACGGGATTATACCTACTAACATGAGTTCCGATTTGGCTTCAAACCAAAGCTAGCAGGGGCTAGCTTCATAAACCCCCCCCCCCCCAAAAAAAAAAAAAAAAAAAACAAACACATACACACCTGTTAACCCCCAGCGAACCCTGACCCGTGCTACTCAAATTTCAAAACTTGATTGAAAATTTACCCTTCAATGCACAATAACTACCGCACCTTGCTGGTTTCCTACGCGATTTCAAAACTGGACCAACAACTTANTACTTATAATCTAGGCCTAGGAAGCGGCCCAACCTGGCCTAATCTATTTCAGCCCATAGTCCGCCTGTGAGATTTGACTAGTCAATGGGGCTGGGCCTGTTGTTGGGTTAAAATGGGCTTTTAACGGGCCAGGTCTAATGGGACTCAATGGGCTTTGNTGGCATTTCATAATGCTAATCAGTGAAACCATTGACCCCACCCACTAAAAGTTCCCTGTTGAAAAATCATGGACAACAAATGAAGTAATGAATAGAACAGAGCAACAAATTTACATCAACATCATCAATCATGTGAGTATATGTCCAACTACTGCCTAAATATTCGCATATTACAAACTAAAATGTGNGTGTTTGGTATTTTTTTTAAATGAAAGAACAAATGAGCCATTGCTTTTCGGGGGAGGGATCTGAATTTTTTTTAAATGAACTTGGAAAGATATTTAAAATTCTAATGGATATATTTTATTGGGCTAATGGGCTGGTTAATGAGCCAGATAATTGAGCTTTTAATGGGCCAGCCTGTTGGGCCATCAGCCCGTAAAAATACAACTCAAGGCCTGTCCGCCAGTCTAACAGGCTATCCAAGGCCAGACACATGTATGGGCCGGGTAGTTGTTGGGCTGCCAATCTTTGGGCGGTCCTTTGGCCCCTGGGCTTTTTGCTGAGACCTACTACAATCTATGTACGGAAACGCCAAGGTTCCCCATTTTGCCCTTTTCCCTTTTTGTTTCCTCGCAGAGTGGACCTCCCCCCTTTTTCTTTCGAAACATGCTTTTCTGTGTGTTTTTTTTTGCCTGTTGAAGGGTATACTGGACCACAAGGCCCACGCTCAAGTATCATCATATAGTTTTGGCAGTGAAAAATTATTTTCCAATTAGCCTGTGCAAAGTGATAATGGATATCAGTTTTTGCTAAGTTCGTAATGTTCAATCCATGCTGGTTAAGATTCCCACGAACTAGCAAAAGATCCAACGGGATTATACCTACTAACATGAGTTCCGATTTGGCTTCAAACCAAAGCTAGCAGGGGCTAGCTTCATAAACCCCCTCCCCCCCAAAAAAAAAAAAAAAAAAAACAAACACATACACACCTGTTAACCCCCAGCGAACCCTGACCCGTGCTACTCAAATTTCAAAACTTGATTGAAAATTTACCCTTCAATGCACAATAACTACCGCACCTTGCTGGTTTCCTACGCGATTTCAAAACTGGACCAACAACTTAGCATTTCATAATGCTAATCAGTGAAACCATTGACCCCACCCACTAAAAGTTCCCCGTTGAAAAATCATGGACAACAAATGAAGTAATGAATAGAACAGAGCAACAAATTTACATCAACATCATCAATCCTGTGAGTATATGTCCAACTACTGCCTAAATATTCGCATATTACAAACTAAAATGTGGACGAAGCTACCTGGTTATTTAACGATTTGATGCAGCCCGGGTTCTCCTTAATCTGCCACGTGTAACCCGAATAGCTTCTTCCATGACAGTTTGTTGTTGGGGAGGGTTTGCAGTTTCGTTTGCTGAAGACACAGATTCGATTAGCATTGCGTCTACTTCATTCAAATCCAAATATTTGGTGGTTTCAATGGGGGTTTGCTTTCCAGTTGTTTTTTGTGCATGCAGGACAGCAGCAGGGGGAGCTTCTACAGGAACTTGTGATGGGCCCACCTCTTCCACTACGTCATCTTGGTGTTGACTTGAAGATGTGATAGAACTGGGGGAAGGTGGTTCTTCTGCCTGAGGCTGTGCTGTCGCAGATGGTTGGGGTTTGGCTGCTGCAGTGGATTGGCGAACTCTAGCACCTTGTTGCGTCTGTAATTTTTATGCGAGTTATCGTTCATGAAAGAAAAAATGGGCTTTCTAAACTGTAGCACTGGGAGTAACAGTGCTCATTTAAATGATGCAACAAGATAATATTTATCATATACTATTCGGCATCACTATTTGAGAATTCTAAGTGACAAGTTCTGCCAGCCCCAAACAGGGCATAAAACAATTGACTATAAGCAAGCTGTTTTAAGCAAACAGTCTAATTCTATACTGCAAACACGAAACCAGGTATTCATGTAAAAACATCCACATGAAATCATGGGGCTACCAATTTAATTTTATTTTCCCAGTAAAAGTTTCTTTAAGTTTTGGATACTCTGTCATAAGTCCAAAATTTTCACATTAAACATAGAAGTCCAGTTAACAGATTGCAATTGAATATTTTTGGAAAATGTTCAGGTACAACTTCAAAACACCCTAGCTAATTATAGAAGATGGCAAACGATTTAGATCTAAATATTAAAATGCCTAAGAAAAAGAAGAGAAATAATGAAAGCAAGGTTTAGACACAAATATATACTAATTCCTTCTCACGTGCAAGAAATAAGGAGATGATAAGTTCATAGCACAATAGTGTTTCAAGACAGGGAGCACTGAAAATAATGACCAGTATGAATTTGTCTCTATGGTTATGGTTCAAAGGTGACAAACAAACCTGCTCCCCTTCTTTTTTTTCTTCCACCAAGCACATTGGCACACTACCTCACGCCACCCTAAACAACAACCAACCAGAAAATCACCCAACCTAAGGAGAGGAGGAAGCCTTTCTATCTGAAGTTCCAGGGTTGCTAAATTTGGTGGTTCATGCTCACTATTTAACTAGTACTCCAAATTCGGGATAAAAAACATTGACCCCTGCATTCTACATGCAAAATGCTTCAACCCTTGCAGTGTGTTTAGGTAAATTAAATAAATAGCGAATTACTCATGGAAGTTCTTAAGGTATAGAGTTTTGAGGGTAAATATGTAACCACTACTCTGATAGAATCACACTGAAGAAACGTAGATGTGGATCGGGAAGCAGTAGTACTCATGATAGGTTTTTTATTCTTTTGTGGCGCAAACTTAACGTTCACAGTGCACAAGAACCAGAACACCAGATCATTGAGGGTCAACTATGCTGCACCGAACAGGATGTAGTCTATAAAGATAACCCGATACTCTGATTGATCCCTAACAATATTTGATAATACATACCGGGGCAGGGCGAGGTCTTGGAGTTGATTGTGAAGCAATATACTGCAAAATATCAAAAACTCTTGTCTGCCCATAGCTTGCAGCTTTTTGCCAGTACAAAATTGCAATATCTCCAGCTCTAGTCCTCAGTTCGAACAAGCTACGATCAATTTCTGTCTCATGCTTTGCAACATATGGTCTAAAGAAGGAATCATAAACATATGTTGTTCCCTGAAATAATTGAAGCCAAATAGAAGACATTATTTTATTAAGCTGGAAAACACAAACTATTAGGCAACTACGCATTAGTTCCCAGAGAATAAGATCGTGTACCTTAGTCTTAGGATACCACAAGTATATGAAAAAGGCCAACTTAGCTTCACTGTACATAGGAACCCTACACAAGTAAACGACATAAGAAACAATCTCAAACCTAAAAATCTCTCAAACTCAACCTTGGATTCCTTACCAAGAAACAAAAGTGTCACCAATCCGCTCACAAACTGTCAAAGCGGCAACTAGGATCCTGAAATTTTACAATATTAAAGAAAGAAAAAAGAATTTTAACAGTATAGTTTGTAGAAATGACACTAAGTGACAAGAATAGTGAAAAAAAAAAAAACTACCAATACTGGCACCAAAAGCGAAGTTGCTCAATGTCAGGCTTATTCATTTCCACAGTTTTGAAGCACTCATAAGCTGGATAAGCATAACCAAAAACAATCCTGCCGAAGAAAAAGTGCTGAATTAATAGTATCTACGATAGCAAATACTATTCTAATAAAAAATAGGAGATATTGGGAGACATACGCGAGGCCTCTGCTAAGAAACGACCCAATCATATTGAAATCCTGGTGCAGACAAAGAAAACATCAGGTGAAATTAGATTCTACAATTTGTGAACAAGTAATTATTACTAGTTACTATACTTGAAGAAAACTAAGGGAGTGTTTGACAGCATGGAGAACAGGCCTTCGAATGGAAATTGAAGTAAAAACTACTTTGAAGCGTGAACTAGTAAGGTCAACTGGTGTAAGATCAATACGAAGGCATTCCTAATCACTTAATCAGCCTAAAACAGACACCATTACCATGAAAAAAAATAATTAAAGCATTATCAATCGGAGTAAAAATAACCTAGAGCGAGAAAAAAAACCTCTGAAAAACACAGGTAAGTACAATAAACAGAAATCAATAGAATCAAAATCAATGTCTCGATCAGAATCCAACGGAAGAGAATTTATAATAATCATAACAATTGAATCCAGAACTCAATAGGAAGGTAATGAACATGATTTACCTTTTGATAACTATATCTTAAACAAACAGGAACAAAAAATATTATGTATGTATAAATCGCAGATGAGAGTCAATCGAAAGTGCTCCACCAAGAGAGAATGCAAAATTGAAAGCACTGAGACAAAGTATAGATATCAGAGCGGTTATAGAAACACTCAAAAAGAACGCCGGCGTACGGACAAGCGTGGCCGACGTTGCGCGACGGCGAACCGTTACTTTGTCGGCGGGAAGAGTGTGAAGCGTGACATGAGAGAGCGAGAGAGAGCGTCGTTTTGAAATTCCCTTCTTTGACTTAACTTTCAGATAAATTTTTGAGTTCCGATGAGATGGAAAAGCAGGAATCTAGTGCGCGAAGAATAATGAGAACGGTGTGAATAACCGTGTTGATCACCGTTGATTTATAACGGACGGTACGGGTATACCCATCTACAGTGAAACTGGACACAAGTGTAAACTACTTTTTGATATCTAATCATCTCCTCTACTAGTTAACGTTTCGCCTCCACCCCTTTCTGACGTGTAATGTAGCACGATAATTAATTAATTAATAATATTATTTAAACTTAATTTATTAATATAACATATTATTTTAATTCATCGCAATTAATAGATTGAGAAGCATCCAACCGAACACTACGCCCCGCTGTCTAAAGTTTTAGATTAAGTAATGTTACTCTTAATTAAAATTCTATTACTAAAATTTAATATTTTTTATTGTATTTATGGACCTATAAATTTTTAAAATTTTCTATTTAATTTCTTCTCAATTATTATTAATAAGATATGGTGTCATAATTTATTTGAGGATAAATTACAATGACACACCCCATATAGATTAGCTTAATTACAAAAATACACACTCTATTATATAATATTTTACACAGGGGCAAGTTCTAAATTTTTGTAAAAATTTCCATAATTTCAATTAACGCTCAATTTTTTTTTAAAATTGCAGTGGGCACGCTGAATCCTCCCCTGCTTACAAATTAGTCTTTAATTAGTAGTGATTTTCTTTTTCTATTGGGAATATTAAATTTTGTTTCCTTATTTTTAGAAGTCGGTATGGTAAATGAGACATGTTATAGGCTTTGTAAGAAATGTTTCAATTAGTTGGTCTAATGGTCAAGTCTTTCTTATTATAAGTAAGATNTCTTTAATTAGTAGTGATTTTCTTTTTCTATTGGGAATATTGAATTTTGTTTCCTTATTTTTAGAAGTCGGTATGGTAAATGAGACATGTTATAGGCTTTGTTAGAAATGTTTCAATTAGTTGGTCTAATGGTCAAGTCTTTCTTATTATAAGTAAGATATTTTAGGGTAGATATTTTCCACATTTCTTTTAAGGATAACTTGAATTATGGCAGTTAATCTCATAATTTGAAGGAATAATTGATGCAAATTTAAATATTTTATTGTTANTCACGCACCCAAGTTCTTTACGGGATATAACTTGAATTATGGTAGTTAATCTCATAATTTGAAGGAATAATTGATGCAAATTTAAATATTTTATTGTTAAAAAAAAATTAATATCCTAACTTGCTAAGGAGTTTGTGACCCAATTTTTTTTTTTTCATATGTTTTTAAATTTCCCAAGTCAAATTTGTGGTTGTGATTGATCATCCCCAACCACAGAGCAGGAGAAGACTGCAACCCAGCTCTCTAGTCTGGCCTGAGAGTCTGAGACTTCCATATCCTCGAGCACAAAGAAAGAGGAAAGAAGAGGAAATGTCAGTTGCTACTTCACTTGGTCGCTTTCACTCTCCGTTTCTCTGTTCCCCTCTCAAGCTCTCTTCTTCTCTCCCCTGCAAATCTGCAAGAAATCACCGCTCACCAGCCTCTTATCCATGCGTTAGAGCTCTTGATCTTGACCTAAACACGGTGATCATTTTTCCTTTTTTAATTGTGTTGTATGAAGTTGTAGTGAGTTATTCAGTACGGTAAAGTAAGGTTGGCGTTGCTCTGACTTTGCAGGTTGTGGCTATAACTGTAGGAGTTGTGAGCATTGCAGTTGGGGTTGGAATTCCAGTTTTTTATGAAACCCAAATCGATAATGCTGTAAAATTCCCCCCCTTCTCTTGTTTATTATTTTGAATTCTACTCATAATATTGCATTCTTTATGCCATAAGCCCCTCTAATCAATATAAACTTTGAGACACATATGTAACTACAGACATATGTAACAGGCCAAACGAGACAACACGCAGCCATGTTTCCCCTGCGATGGATCTGGTGCTCGTAAGTGACTAGCTCTCTCTCTCTCTCTCTCTCTCTCGTTATTTCTTATTTGAATGATAAACGAGCTAGATAGGAGTTTCACTTTCTGAATTTTGGTGATGAATGGAAAGAGTAATGCCTGGTTGTCACGGATTTTAGGAAATTTTGCTCATCAGCCCTTGTTGGCACACTCCTTACTTGGCTCCTTATAATCCTTACTGTTTGTGCTGATTGAGGATGCAATTGGGCTTTCATGTTGTTCTAATGGTGGCTACTACTTTTAACCTCTATGGTTGGGATAAACAAACACGAACCGTAATTATAACTTAATGGTTTGATCACTGCAACCCATCTTTCTTAGAAGCTATGATTGGTTTTCCTTGATTGATAAAAAGAAGGTGCTAGTTGCAATCCCTTTTGTTCTTCCCACCCTTAATAAAATGAGAACTTAAATTTCTCTTAAGAGTCCCTCTTCGGATGGAAAATGGATCTTTGAATTCATTATAGAAGAAGCGTCTCTGTAGAGTGAAAGTCCAGATTCTTAAAAGAGAAGGGCACTCAAAAAACAAATGGGAGTGATTTTCCTTGGCTGAACTACAGAGCACAATATGGGTCAATATTTGAGGAGTACCAATGACATCTATCTTTATTACTCAATCGCACCTTGACTGCTAACCACAATACTAGATCTCTGTTATGTACACATTTTAAATATATTTTTATATAGTATTAGAAGTAATTATTAGGAAGTTATTTTAGTAAATGAGTTAGTGATAGAGGATTTTGTGGGTAGTTTCCTAAATGGTTACTAAGATAGTGGAGTCATGAATTGGGTTAGTTATTAAGGTTGTTTTTATTATCTTGTATTTAAAAGTTTTCCTGTCAATGTAAATGAGACGTTGAATATTGTATTGAACTTTCTTCTGAAAGTTTTGTAGATTTGATTCTTTTCGAATTGAGTCATTGGAATTTTTCATTCTCCTCGAAGCGGATTTTCTTTCTCGATTCTATTTTTTCTTTATTTTATAAATTACCCAAAATTGTGCACGTAACCGTTGGTATCAAAGTCGGCGATTCTATTAATGACTACTTCATCAAAGATTTTGAAGGTGATGCATGATGATTTTCAAAAAATGGTTCAACAAATTTATTGAGCAAAATCTACGCATGAAAGAGGGCTTCAACAAAGTTGGAGAAATTCCTCGAGAAGAAAAATCCAAAACCAGTAATGCTAAGGCTCGGCTAGCAACATATTGCGTTGAGGGAGATGTGCAGTTATGGTGTGAACTACCAAAGATAAACAAAGAGATGCCGACTTGTGACTTGTTCAAGAAAGAGTTGCAAGAACATGAGTTACTCATGTGGGAATTGTTTAAAGAATTGTTACAGTTTGGTCCAATCCAATTTATTCTTTATGAAGTAAAGTTTTAGTCTCAACTTGAAGCAAGGAAGTTGATTGATCACATCACTTGTTACAAGGCTATGGAATTTGGTTGCCGGCCGCTTTTTTGTATATGATGAATCAAATTTTGAGGACAAAGTTTGTTTCGAATGGGAATAGAATGTTATGTACACACTTTTAATATATTTTTGTATAATATTAGAGTAATTAATAGGAAGTTATTTTAGTAAGTGGATTTGTAATTGAGTATTTTGTGGGTAGTTTTCTAAATGGTTACTAACATTTTGGAGTCATAGTTTAGATAAGTTATTAAGGTTGTTTTTATTATCTTCTATTTAAAGATTTTTCTATCAATGTAAATGGGATGTTGAATATTGTATTGAACTTTCTTCTGAAAGTTTTGAAGATTCGTTTCTTCTCAAATTGAGCCATTAGAGATTTTCACCCCCTTCGAAGTGAGTTTTCTTTCTCGATTCTATTTTTTCTTTTCTTACAAATCACCCAAAATTGTGCACATAACAATTGGTATCAGAGCCGATGATCCTATTAATGATTACTTCATCGAAGATTTTGAAGGTGATGCATGATGATTTTCAAAAATGGTTTAACAAATTTATTGAGCAAAATCTACGCATGAAAGAAGGCTTCAACAAAGTTGGAGAAATCCTTCGAGAAGAAAAATCCAAAACCAGTAGTGCTAAGGCTCGGCTAGCAACATACTGCGTTGAGGGAGATGTGCAGTTACGGTGCCAACTACCAAATATAAACAAAGAGGTGCTCACTTGTGACTTGTTCAAGAAAGAGTTGCAAGAACATGAGTTGCTCAAGTGGGAATCGTTTAAAAAATTGTTACAGTTCGGTCCAATCCAATTTATCCTTTATGAAGTAAAGTTTAAGTCTCAACTTGAAGCAAGGAAGTTGATTGATCACATTACTTGTTACAAGGCTATGGAAGTTGGTTCGCCGCCTCTTTTTGTATATGATGAATCAAACTTTGAGGACAAAGTTTGTTTCGAAAGGAAATTGAATGCTATGTACACATTTTTAATATATTTTTATATAATATTAGAACTAATTATTAGGAAGTTATTTTAGGAAGTGGGTTAGTGATAGAGTATTTTGTGGGTAGTTTCCTAGATGGTTACTAATATAGTAGAGTCATGGGTTAGGTTAGTTATTAAAATTATTTTTATTATCTTGTATTTAAAGATTTTTTTATCAATGTAAATAGGATGTTGAATATTGTATTGAACTTTTTTTCTAGAAGTTTTGGAGATTCGTTTCTTATCGAATTGAGCCATTGGAGGTTTTCACCCCCCTCGAAGTGGGTTTTCTTCCTCGATTCTATATTTTTTTTTGTTTTACAAATCACCCAAAATCGTGCACATAACAATCTCATTATGTGGGNGTCATTGGAGGTTTTCACCCCCCTCGAAGCGGGTTTTCTTCCTCAATTCTATTGTTTTTTTGTTTTACAAATCACCCAAAATCGTGCACATAACAATCTCATTATGTGGGGAAGTTGTCCAATGAAAGGATATTAATATGAAACTTTGTATATTCAATAGACAAACGACCTATCATTGGATTTTTGGACATTAGATTACATAGTTAGCAAGACACCACTAGCAAACTCTTAGTTTAGTGGATATGGTACTTCAGAATCAATATGTAGCCTCCAGGATAGGTGATCATTGTGAAACTAACAATAAATCTTTCTCCAGAGAGATGCAGATTTTGCATGGGGTCTGGCAGTGTGACAGTAGAGCTTGGTGGGGGGGAGAAAGAAGTCTCACGATGCATCAACTGTGATGGTGTTGGTTCCTTAACGTGCACCACATGTCAAGGCACTGGCATTCAACCTCGGTACCTTGATCGCAGGTATGGAAACTAAAACAAATCAGAAATCAAATTTGGTGTTTTCTTCTAAACGTATCACTGCTATTTTAATGTACTCGCACTGGCTAGTGCTTCGAATTGATATAGGCACAACATGTAGAGATTTTATCTTAACTACTTTGCTTAACTGTCATTGCAGACTTAACGAACAATCAAAACTTCAAATGTTCTGAATTTTGATTCTAATCAACCCTGTTCTTTTGCTTTCTCTGGATGAATGAGTGTATTGATCAGCACATTTTTTTGTGTGTGTGTGTGTGTGAGAGAGAGAGCAGTCTGGTCTTTATTTCTGATGAGAGTTTGTGCTCTGTGTTGAGCAGAGAATTCAAAGATGATGACTAGAGCTTTTCAAAAGAAGCACGCCCGCTAATTCTGGAGTACTTGGTGTCTAATTGGCTCATATATTTTAAGGATCGAGGAGGGGCAAACTCATGTAGACGCCTTTCCATTTTTCTGCTTTATATTCTTTTTTCTTGTCGAGTTCAATTGTTTCTCAGTCGGCCAACTGATGTATGATTTCAACAAGTGATGTATCATTTTCTTTCCTGTTATAATTGATTGTGTATAGTCTGGCTGATGTGGATAATGTATTTGTGGATTTTCATTGGTTTCCTCCTAAATGACTCCCACAAAAAGGCTGCAGTGGTTTGCTTTGGTGGTTTGTGAAGAAGTCTGCTGCTGCTTCTAAACTCTACCAACATTATGGAAAGTTCAACAGGACAGCCCATCCTACAATTTTCCGTACGAACACCGACCAGTGCTTTCATCTATGTTCTCTGAATTAAATGCACCTGGTTTCATGTGATGATATGAGACTGGTTTCACTTCCTGTTGTATTTTTACTCATGGCCAGTGGATATATTGCATGTGCAAACATTCTGGATCAACATAAGGTGTCTGAGAATTATTGGGACATCTAAACTTCCTTAGAGTACTATGCCAATAATGGCAATTTGTTGGTTTTTAAATTTTAATCGAGAATCGAGATCAAAGCAAACAGTACAGCAGCTGATCGGGACCTGTCTAGACTTAATTGACTAGTCCTGAGACTTGATTGAAGACCAGGGTTGGGTAGGTCTCAGCTGCATAGGAATCATTGTAAACGCTTAATTTTGAACACGCATTGGATAAATTGAGACTTTTGTGTCTTTGTTGGTTGATAGGTGGACTATGGTCAGGGTGGAAAATGGTGTGGAAAGGAATCGGACCACCACCAATCGGGGAAAAAATAAGGAGGAAAGAGGAACCAAACAAAACAAAAGGAAAATTGGCAATTTTTGTAATTCTATATGGCCTGGGACAGAAGAAAAAGAAAAAAGTAAATGAAAAAACGTCGACAGCAGGGTTCGAACCTGCGCGGGCGCAGCCCAACAGATTTCAAGTCTGTCTCCTTAACCACTCGGACATATCGACTTTTGTGAAAGAGCAAGTTAAAAAAAGTAATCAAATATAATCAGAAGATAAATTTAAAGAGGATGGTACTTAAAAATCTGACTGCGGACATAATAATGCGATTTTAATAAAATTATTAGTCCGATGTTTATTGGGAATTTGACTGTAGACATAATGACGTTATTTTAATAGAATCATTGGTCCAATGTTTATTGGATTCAACGGTGAATTCAAGAGTTATAATGAATTAAATCCGATGGCATTGCTCGCGAAAGAAACGTTTTTAAGGTTTCTAGGGTTTAACGTGATCTCTGTTTCAAATCAAGCAAAGTCACTGGGGCTGGTCGGTCTTTGATCTTGGTCAAACCCGAATCATCAAATTGAAGAAAGCTTGAAACCTAGGGTTTTGAGATCAAAAAGGAAGAAGGAGATGTTGTATGTAATAGGTTTGGGTTTGGGAGACGAGAAAGACATTACTCTCAGAGGCCTGGAAGCAGTGAAGAAATGCGACAAGGTGTACATAGAAGCATACACTTCTCTCCTCTCTTTCGGCCTTTCTTCCGATGGCCTCTCCACTATGGTCGGTACTTCTCTTTCAACTTCATCACTGTTTCTCATCTTAGGAACTTCTTTAATTCACCCCATATAAATCTAACGTTTTTTTCTTCAACCTCCTCTTCATTGCTTTGATTACAAAAGCATTGTAAAGTTTGAATCTTGGGTGCTGGTGGTGTTGGGGAATCAATATTAAAGAACATGCCATCAAAACAACAATCCGTTAGTCTNCACAAAAAGGCTGCAGTGGTTTGGTTTGGTGGTTTGTGAAGAAGTCTGCTGCTGCTTCTAAACTCTACCAACATTATGGAAAGTTCAACAGGACAGCCCATCCTACAATTTTCCGTACGAACACCGACCAGTGCTTTCATCTATGTTCTCTGAATTAAATGCACCTGGTTTCATGTGATGATATGAGACTGGTTTCACTTCCTGTTGTATTTTTACTCATGGCCAGTGGATATATTGCATGTGCAAACATTCTGGATCAACATAAGGTGTCTGAGAATTATTGGGACATCTAAACTTCCTTAGAGTAGCTACTATGCCAATAATGGCAATTTGTTGGTTTTTAAATTTTAATCGAGAATCAAGATCAAAGCAAACAGTACAGCAGCTGATCGGGACCTGTCTAGACTTAATTGACTANTAGTCAATGTGGCTCTTTATTGCATAATAAATCAATTCCACTAAATGTATTACACCAACAGCCAAAACCATAGAACTACAGGCAGACTTATGAACTGAACGTTTATCCTAATTCCTAACTAATGTGATGCCTGCTTTATCACAATTTTTCTGAAATATAATGCAAATTTTCTGCGATCGAAAAAATAAAATTGAATATAAAGCAGGAAAGTGAAAACGACCCTTTGATTATAAAGCACCAATTAGTGAAACATGGATATCAAACCTTGTATGATGACTTAAATTATTCATAAACTGCATAACTCCGGCCAGGTGATTAACAAAGAGATTTACCTGCCACCGCCTAGGTGATTGATTATGCATCAAGACNTTTGTGAAAGAGCAAGTTAACAAAAGTAATCAAATATAATCAGAAGATAAATTTACGACCCCCCCTTAACTAAAGAGGAATATTATTCCTATTTAAAAATCTGCTGACGTAATTTTAATAGAATCATTAGTCCACTGTTTATTGGATTCTTATAATGAATTAAATCCGATGGCATTGCTCGCGAAAGAAACGTTTTCAAGGTTTCTAGGGTTTAACGTGATCTCTGTTTCAAATCAAGCAAAGTCACTGGGGCNGTAATTGAAATTGTACTAATGAAAGTTATTCGTACAATGATTACACAAACTACCGCGAATTAGAACTTGTTTAAAACCAAAATGCACACATCAAACTTTGTTTGCATGTTAAACCCTAANGATCTCTCCTGCTTTGACCTGAACTAGGACCTGTCTCTGGCGGGCACTTTCTTTTTCTCTCTGCTGTATTCTTGCTCATGTTTTTTGATGGAGAAGCATTTTCTTGCACAAATCTTGATGACAGAGTTTTAGGATGTGAATTTCCACTTTCTGGACATGGAATTAACCCTACAGAAGTCATTCCAATGCAATTGTTCAACTCTTCATAGTGGCTTGATTGGGCATATTTCCCGTCAGCCCCCGAATCCGCAAAAATAGTGCATAGTTGCTCNATAGTTTAAACAAAATAAATATGGAGAATTACACACGAGGTTTGTCACTTCATCATTCAGATTTTTATATTTAAAACATTACATATAAACCCTTTAAAATTTATACAAGCGTAACACTTGGACCTTGATATAAATATATACTTTAATAAATTATGCACAAATCTCCTCAAGTTTGTAAACATATTAGTTAAACTCCTTAAGCTTAAAATATTATACTTAGATAAAAAATATTTTAATTAAAGATAAAATATCAGATATTTTAAATTTTAAAATTAAAATTCATATTCTATTGTATTGTTTATTAAAAAAAAATCAAAAATCAATAATTAATTTTTTCTTAAAAAATCATAATTAGTATATAATTATATTGTCTAGTAGAATTTAATTTGGTCGTTTAAATATCAAACTACCCTAATTAAAGCTAAAAGATATTGTGTCCATTATAATTTGACCCCTTATTTAATTTTTTAGTTTTATACTAATAGATAGTATAATTATATACTAACTTTGATTTTTTTTTAAAAACTAGATTTTTATTTTTGATTTTATTTCAATAAATAACATAATAGAACATGAATTTTAGATGTAAAATTCATGTTCTATTATGAATGACTTAGACCCCTTGTTTGATTTTTTTAGTTTTATTTCAATAGATAATATAATTGTATATTAATTATATTTTTTAAGAAAGACTTAAATTTGTAGTTTTAATTTTATTTTAATAAATAATACAATAGAACATGAATTTTTGTTGTAAAATTTAAAATATTTGATATTTGATATTTTATTTTTGATTGGAATATTTTTAGTCTAACTATAATATTTTAAACTTAAGAGATCTAAGTATTATATATTTACAAACTTTAAGGAGGTATAAGTGTAATTTATTAAATGTAGACCTCTAATGGTCTATGTGTAATATTTTAAATATTAGGAGTCTGAATGATTAAATGAAAAATTTTAAAAGTCTATGTGTAATTCTCTCAAATAAATAACGCGTTTTAATAAGGGTTAATTTTGTAGTTTGATTTTAGAGGCGAGGAGTTATGTTTATACAATCCAACAATTTGGGTTGGGTTTGTTTTAATTTGTTTAATTTTTGTAATGAATTTATTTTGGTTAACTCATTCTGTAAGCAAATTAAATTCAAATAAGGTGTAACACGATTTGAGAATGCTCAGCTTAGATAGTTGGTAATTTAACAATAATTTTAATTTTATNTTAAATTCAAATAAGGTGTGACACGATTTGAGAATACTCAGCTTAGATAGTTGGTAATTTAACAATAATTTTAATTTTATTGTTAAACAATTTTATCCAAAAGTTTTATAATCCTAAATTTAACCTCAAATAACTACGGACTCTCCAAGTTTTGAAAATTAGAACTTCTAAGGCTTTATTTTATGGTTGATTGTATTGATTTTGTGGAATATATTTTGAGAAACTAATTTTTTAAAGATCAATTATTGAGTTACATAACTTTATTTTTGAAAACTATTATTGAAAAAATGAGCTCGTTTTTCAACTAGAATGATTATAAGATATTACTAAGTCGGGCTTAATCGAGAATTTAAAATTAGTGGCTAACTTTAATCATTTACAATTAAGTAGAACAAATAAGATGTGTAACTTGTGTATATAGTTCAAACCCCGCATTACATTAACAAATAGGAGTTGCCTTGAGGTTTTTAGGATATGATCATTGTGTTGGTAGAAATAAGTTGGGAATTGTTTTTAATCATGTACAAGTCAAGGATATATTTTTCTCCAAAAGATAAAAATTTGGTACATTGATATTGGTGAGAGAGATCAACAAAGAGATAAGGTCGGATTTGTTAGTGGATTCGATCAAAGATGGGTATAGAGTTAGAGTTTGTAGAAAGAAAAAAAAGATGAGATAGAAGAATGGAAGGTGTGAGAGGGGTGGTATGGAAAGTAAAGGTGTAATTTGGGTGGGTTAATCTAAATTTAGCTCTAACACAATTNAAGATAAATCAAATCAAACTACATAATTCACCTAACTGTATACATTTTGGAATATTTATTTATTGTTGCATTTGTGATTTGTACCTTGTGATGTCTCTTGGCATTTAGGAAGCTGTCTGTTGATTTTATTCTCTAGTATTGTTGCCATTGGATTAATTCACATTCAGCTCAACTGGATAATCTATCCAAAATAAATCCAAATACTGGCCAAATGACACGATACAATCAAAATCAATCACCACAAGGGTATTCGGTATCTTGGTTCCTGAAGAATTGCTGTTGGAGGTCGGGCGTCTTCACTAGTAGCTTCTCTGACTCGATGTCTTCTGGCTGGCCTCCTATGAAAATGGACACACACGAATCCGTGTCTTCGTAACCATAAAAAAAAGAATAAGACCTAATTTCTTCATGGTCACGGATTTGATTTACAGCAATCAGTACCTTCAGTGTAATACCTACAGATACATGAGGGCACCCTCCCACTCTGTGCTACTTCATCTTACCTTTACTAAAAACACATAATCCTTCTGGCTAAGCAAAACATTTTATACATGAGTATTAGAGTCATACTACGATCTGATCTACTAGAACAAAAATTATGCAGGTAAAGAATGATTTCTAAACTAGATAAGAAAACATAAAGAAGATGTCATTCCCCTAAATTATGAGGCGGCACAGCTACAATTTCCCTGTAACCATGTCAACCGTATATTGTTGTCCTTAAGGGAAAGGAACGTCTCCCTCAGATTAGGGTCCTCAAAGAGGTCCAAAGCAGCATAATAGATACGGTCATCAATGCCTTCTATCTCATCCAATGCCCTAATGCAATTAGTTATTGTGAATCTTTCATCACTCTGTGGCATTGTGACTGCCCGCAACCTTGAAGCAGCAACCATCTCTAACATGGCTTCTGACATAGCATCATTTATTTCTTGGTCTCTCCTGCTTTGACCTGAACTAGGGCCTGTCTCTGGCGGGCACTTTCTTTTTCTCTCTGCTGTATTCTTGCTTATGTTTTTTGATGGAGAAGCATTTTCTTGCACAAATCTTGATGACAGAGTTTTAGGATGTGAATTTCCACTTTCTGGACATGGAATTAACCCTACAGAAGTCATTCCAATGCAATTGTTCAACTCTTCATAGTGGCTTGATTGGGCATATTTCCCGTCAGCCCCCGAATCCGCAAAAATAGTGCATAGTTGCTCGTAAATAGGACAGTCCTTGACCTTGATTGTTTCAGGCTTAGGTTGCACCTGTAAGTGTAAAATGAACAGTAACTTATCAGCAAGAATAATTGTAAAAAGAACAAATTCCAAGAAGGGAAGAAATGTACCTCAATCTCTTCCCACAGATCAAACCCAATGCAACAAGAATCATCCATAGCAAAGTCATTTTGATCAAAAGAAGACTTCAGATTATAGTATCGCATACGCAGAACATCCAAGTGCTTCCTCAATTGGTTGTTGTTGAAGTTAAGATCCGTCTGTCTGTTGAATTCATTGCGTATGTGGTTCCATGTTTTCTTGTCAAAAATATTGTTTGGCCTGTTACCCAATTGAATCTGCTCAACTACAAGGTCTGCAAAGATCTTATCAAGAGTTGCGGTCCACCTCGTCCTTAATCGTTCTTGCTTGGGTTGATGTTCATTAGCTTCACAATCCATCTGC
The DNA here is from genome assembly GCA_963454935.2 of Ilex paraguariensis. Taxonomy (NCBI): domain Eukaryota; kingdom Viridiplantae; phylum Streptophyta; class Magnoliopsida; order Aquifoliales; family Aquifoliaceae; genus Ilex; species Ilex paraguariensis. The sequence goes on along the minus strand of CAUOFW020001726.1, from coordinate 629,437 downwards.
ATTTTCAGAATGATGCATTTACATGCCAATCACCAGAACATCGAAGTCTCAAACATCTAAGAAGACTCCAAATTCTGAGATACCAAACTAGTGACAACCCAACCCCAATCTGAATCTCAACTCTTTTCAAACAAGACATTTACAAAGTTAGAAATATAACATTTTGACTTTTACACAAACACGCTAGAGATGATGCCAGATATCCAACTAAAGGATGACAATATGTCACCTCAAATGCCAAGTAGGTTTGAGAACGAGATGACATGTCATCAGGCTGAAATAATAAAGACACCAGGATGCTTAAACACTGATGAGTAAAATTGTAAGATTATGAATATATTTCACAAGGTTGGACAACACTTACGGGTATACAACAGCCCGAGTGATAAGTTATGGCCAAGAAGGTTAGGCATACCATGGGCTAAGACACTTATGAGATTGGCAGGAAACATGAGTCAAGTGATCAGGGAAGAAATATATTCATATAACATCAATTCCACACATACAGTACCTCATCCCCACCATACCTCACACAAGTCTGTTAGACTCACGGCACGACAATATAGAGGCGACAAGATGGAGATTCAGGTGAAAACTGGAACAAAGTCAATAGTGCCACATAAGTCTTATTATTTTTTACTATCAGCTTGCAATAAGAATTTGAGAATATGAATTTAAAATATTACTTAAAAACTCACTATAACAAACACGGTAATACACTTCATGTTCTAAATCAACAAAGAAAAAGGGTATGTGTTCTGTAAGCTAAACATATTTATAAATTTGGATATGGTCAATGTGGCTCTTTAGTGCATAATAAATCAATTCCACTAAATGTATTACACCAACAGCCAAAAACATAGAACTACAGGCAGACTTATGAACTGAACGTTTATCCTAATTCCTAACTAATGTGATGCCTGCTTTATCACAATTTTTCTGAAATATAATGCAAATTTTCTGCGATCGAAAAAATAAAATTGAATATAAAGCAGGAAAGTGAAAACGACCCTTTGATTATAAAGCACCAATTAGTGAAACATGGATATCAAACCTTGTATGATGACTTAAATTATTCATAAACTGCATAACTCCGGCCAGGTGATTAACAAAGAGATTTACCTGCCACCGCCTAGGTGATTGATTATGCATCAAGACTGTTGCCTATTTCATATACCTCTGTCACTGCTTAAAATCAATCACACAACAAGATTGCCAGAAAATACTCGAACTTTGTAATTGAAATTGTACTAATGAAAGTTATTCGTACAATGATTACACAAACTACCGCGAATTAAAACTTGTTTAAAACCAAAATGCACACATCAAACTTTGTTTGCATGTTAAACCCTAATGGAGTACAATTCTCCAAATGAGGACGCTTAATTACCAAGAAGAGCGAATAAGATGGAGTATTTATGCTGACGTGATACCTGATCGGAAAATATAAGAGAAATTCACCGGTGAATCGATAACACCGACGCGGAAGGCGAATGGGAGACGGAGCGGCCTCCTCCAAGTTGTGTTTATAGTTTAAACAAAATAAATATGGAGAATTAAACTACACCGAGGTTTATCACTTCATCATTCAGACTCTTATATTTAAAATATTACATATAAATTCTTTAAAGTTTATACACGCGTAACACTTGGATCTTGACGTAAATATATGCTTTAATAAATTATGCACAAATTTCCTGAAATTTATAAACATATTAGTTAAATTTCTTAAGTTTAAAATGTTATACTTAGACAAAAAATATTTCAATTAAAGATAAAATATCAGATATTTTAAATTTTAAAATTAAAATTCATATTCTATTGTATTGTTTATTAAAAAAATCAAAAATTAAAATTTAATTTTTTCTTAAAAAATCATAATTAGTATATAATTATATTGTCTATTGGAATTTAATTTGATCGTTTAAATATCAAATTACCCTAATTAAAGCTAAAAGATATTGTGTCTATTATAATTTGACCCCTTATTTAATTTTTTAGTTTTATACTAATAGATAGTATAATTATATACTAACTTTGATTTTTTTTTTAAAAACTAGATTTTTATTTTTAATTTTATTTCAATAAATAACATATTGGAACATGAATTTTAGATGTAAAATTCATGTTCTATTATAAATGACTTAGACCCCTTGTTTGATTTTTTTAGTTTTATTTCAATAGATAATATAATTGTATATTAATTATATTTTTTAAGAAAAACTTAAATTTGTAGTTTTAATTTTATTTTAATAAATAATACAATAGAACATGAATTTTTGTTGTAAAATTTAAAATATTTGATATTTTATTTTTGATTGGAGTATTTTTAGGCTAACTATAATATTTTAAACTTAAGAGATCTAAGTATTATATATTTACAAACTTTAAGGGGGTATAAGTGTAATTTATTAAATGTAGACTTCAAATGGTCTATGTGTAATATTTTAAATGTTAGGAGTCTGAATGATTAAATGAAAATTTTCAAAAGTCTACGTGTAATTCTCTCAAATAAATAACGCGTTTTAATAAGGGTTAATTTTGTAGTTTGATTTTGGAGACGAGGAGTTATGTTTATACAATCCAACAATTTGGGTTGGGTTTGTTTTAATTTGTTTAATTTTTGTAATGAATTTATTTTGGTTAACTCATTCTGTAAGCAAATCAAATTCAAATAAGGTGTAACACGATTTGAGAATGCTCAGCTTAGATAGGTGGTAATTTAACAATAATTTTAATTTTATTGTTAAACAATTTTATCCAAAAGTTTTATAATCCTAAATTTAACCTCAAATAACTATGGACTCTCCAAGTTTTGAAAATTAGAACTTCTAAGGCTTTATTTTATGGTTGATTGTATTGATTTTGTGGAATATATTTTGAGAAACGAATTTTTTAAAGATCAATTATTAAGTTACATAACTTTATTTTTGAAAACTATTATTGAAAAAATGAGCTCGTTTTTCAACTAGAATGATTATAAGATATTACTAAGTCGGGCTTAATCGAGAATTTAAAATTAGTGGCTAACTTTAATCATTTACAATTAAGTAGAACAAATAAGATGTGTAACTTGTGTATATAGTTCAAATAGGAGACGTGCCTTGAGGTTTTTAGGATATGATCATTGTGTTGGTAGAAATAAGTTGGGAATTGTTTTTAATCATGTACAAGTCAAGGATATATTTTTCTCCAAAAGATAAAAATTTGGTACATTGATATTGGTGAGAGAGATCAACAAAGAGATAAGGTCGGATTTGTTAGTGGNACATAGTTCAAACCCCGCATTACATTAACAAATAGGAGTTGCCTTGAGGTTTTTAGGATATGATCATTGTGTTGGTAGAAATAAGTTGGGAATTGTTTTTAATCATGTACAAGTCAAGGATATATTTTTCTCCAAAAGATAAAAATTTGGTACATTGATATTGGTGAGAGAGATCAACAAAGAGAAAAGGTCGGATTTGTTAGTGGATTCGATCAAAGATGGGTATAGAGTTAGAGTTTGTAGAAAGAAAAAAAAGATGAGATAGAAGAATGGAAGGTGTGAGAGGGGTGGTATGGAAAGTAAAGGTGTAATTTGGGTGGGTTAATCTAAATTTAGCTCTAACACAATTCAAAATTTTTAGTTAATACTTGAGCTAAGCTTGAACAAAAAAATTTTAATTTGAATTANACGGAAAGTAAATGTGTAATTTGGGTGGGTTAATCTAAATTTAGCTCTAACACAATTTAAAATTTTTAGTTAATATTTGAGTTAAGCTTGAACAAAAAAATTTTAATTCGAATTAAATTTAATCTCTAATTAATTCTCAAATCTTCTCAAATCAGGTCCCATCCCCAACCAATCTCTGACCCAATCTTTTGGAATGGATGACGAATCTCTAGGAAAGAGATGAAAAGTCACCTCTCATTTGGCTTGGACGGAAAGGACTGGCTAGCGATAAATTTGTGTAGTAGATTCTTTTCTCAACTCAACTCAATTGACAATAGGAAAAATGACCTTAAGGTCCAATGTGCAACTATTTAAAGCCCTCGGTAGTTATTATCTCTTCATCAGCCCCATATCTTTTGTTGGGGAGGGGTGGGGGGTAAGGGACTCTTCATTTCTCCTTATTTTGATTTTTGGTTTTTCAATTTTTGTTGGAGGCGAGGTGGGGCTGATGGTTCAGGGATGTTTGGTGGGGTAACGGCGACAGTGTGGTATGTTGGAGGGGTAGAGGAGACAATGGCTGACACTGGTTATGTAGATTTGTAGTGGTTTCTTGGTTTTTGTTGGGGTGGATTATATGAATTACACGGTTGTGTTTGAGGCAACATGGTGGCACGGGTGGGGAGGCTAGTGGTTGAAGGAGGGTTAACCGTGTTTACTGGTGGGGTAGAGGCAACGGTGTAGCGTGCGGGGTGGGAAGGGATGATGGTGGTGGTGGATAATGGTAACCGTGGTGGTGTTTTCTTAGTTTTCTTAGTTTTGGAAGGGTCACTTGTGACAATTACGATGTTGATTTCTTGGTATGACTTTTAGGATTTAATTTTTTTGAGTTCAATAGAGTCAAATTACTTTACCGATGCAAAATGTAAGAAATTCATAGGAAACAAAATGTGTAATTAGACATAGATGAGTACGAGTTGAATTGAACAATGAATAATTATAATCAATTATATGTCAAATATTTGGTGATACTTGTAATCAATGTGTAGGTCCCATACGTGTTTAAGCCACTTATCAAACATAAAATTGAANACGTAAGAAATTCATAGGAAACAAAATGTGTAATTAGACATAGATGAGTATGAGTTGAGTTGAACAATGAATAATTATAATCAATTATATGTCAAATATTTGGTGATGCTTGTAATCAATGTGTAGGTCCCATACGTGTTTAAGCCACTTATCAAACATAAAATTGAATATGGTCTCTTTGAATTCCATGTACAAATCCTATTGGGTTTGAAAGGATTTCCTAAAAGCAATTCAAAGAGACATGATAGACACTTATGCTTTGTATAGTATGATAGACACTTTGATGCATTTTAAATATTATAATTAGTAAAGAAAGAAAAATGAGAAAGATGAAAAATGTATGTTATTTACCATAATATCTATTAAAATATACGTATATCTTAAGAGAACGAAAGATTCTTCCCATTTCTATCACTAATAATTCTCCTTTTTTTATTGCTTCCATTTTTTTTTTTGGGAGGGGGAAAGGGGTAGAAAGACTTAAATCCTTATCTTCAAGAAGGTAAAATTTTTTTNAGGATGAAAAATGTATGTTATTTACCATAATATCTATTAAAATATGCATATATCTTAAGAGAACAAAAGATTCTTCCCATTTCTATCACTAATAATTCTCCTTTTTTTATTGCTTCCATTTTTTTTTTGGGAGGGGGAAAGGGGTAGAAAGACTTAAATCCTTATCTTCAAGAAGGTAAAATTTTTTTAAGAAAAAGAATATCATTGAACTAAAAACTCATCTGTGCTCGTTTTTTATTCTTTCCATTCACCTTACCGAACACACTATAAACACGTTGAGTATATAAGTAATTGAAATATTTTATAATTTTTTTTATTTAAAAAAAAAAGTAGTAATAACTTGAAAGACATTATTTCCATTACAAATTTAATTGAATTAGATCTATGAAGCACGGATATCGATAAAAGAACGATACGATACGGATACGGCGATACAACAAAGACTTAAATCCTTACCTTCAAGAAGGTAAAACTTTTTTAAGAAAAAAAATACCATTAAACCAAAGACTCATTTGTGCTCATTTTTTATTCTTTCCATTCACCTTACCAAACATACTATATAAAGACGTTGAGTATGTAAGTAACTGAAATATTTTATGATTTTTTTTTATTTAAAAAAAAAAGTAGTAATAANAGACTCATTTGTGCTCGTTTTTTATTCTTTCCATTCACCTTACCGAACACACTATAAAGACGTTGAGTATATAAGTAATTGAAATATTTTATAATTTTTTTTATTTAAATAAAAAAGTAGTAATAACTTGAAAGACATTATTTCCATTACAAATTTAATTAAATTAGATCTATGAAGCACGGATATCGATAAAAGAACGATATGATATGGATACGGCGATACAACAAAGACTTAAATCTTTACCTTCAAGAAGGTAAAACTTTTTTAAGAAAAGAAATACCATTAAACCAAAAACTTATTTGTGCTCGTTTTTTATTCTTTCCATTCACCTTACCAAACACACTATAAAGACGTTGAGTATATAAGTAACTGAAATATTTTATGATTTTTTTTTATTTAAAAAAAAAAGTAGTAATAACTTGAAAGACATTATTTCTATTACAAATTTAATTGAATTAGATCTATGAAGCACGAATATCGATACGAAAATGATACGATACGGATACGGCGATACGACAAAGTCTAAAAAAAAAGAATACGAGTATGTCCAAGATACGGCTATAATAAAATATATTTAATATTTTTATTATTTTCAAACAATTTAATACTTATATATTTTATTAGTTCTTTAATATATAATAAGAAAAATTAATATATTTTTTTAATTTCAAGAAAATATATATTGAATCGCTATAGTATATTCACATGATGAAATAACTAANATGGATACGGCGATACGACAAAGTCCAAAAAAATAGGATACGAGTATGTCCAAGATACGACTATAATAAAATATATTTAATATTTTTATTATTTTCAAACAGTTTAATACTTATATATTTTGTTAGTTCTTTAATATATAATAAGAAAAATTAATATATTTTTTTAGTTTCAAGAAAATATATATTGAATCGCTATAGTATATTCACATGATGAAATAACTAATTAAAGGAATAAAACTTAATATTTACCTAATATTTAGAAGTAATTTTTGCTAAGATAATAATGTAATAACTTTATTTTATGCTCTTTTGACATATAATTGTAGATAATACTTAAGAAACACTCATGTATCTTTTAAGTAATATGAATTTTTTGTTAATGTATTGTATGATATGTGAATTCGAAAAGAGATATTAAAAGTTTAACTCAAAAATTATATATGTTGTTCGATCACAAAGATATTCGGGAAGTATTTTAATATTTAATTATTATGGAATATGTAAAAGATATATCTAATACGTATACTTGAATATTCAATACGATATCAAATACGNTTTTATTCGATCACAAAAATATTCATGAAGTATCTTAATATTTAATTATTATCGAATATGTAAAAGATATATCTGATACATATACTTGAATATCCAATACGACATCAAATACGGATGAATCAATGTCAACAAAATATCCGTGTTTTACAGAATTAGATGCACAATGACCGACTCAAATTAGAAAGTTAGAAGGTTCNGTTCGATCACAAAGATATTCGGGAAGTATTTTAATATTTAATTATTATGGAATATGTAAAAGATATATCTAATACGTATACTTGAATATTCAATACGATATCAAATACGGATGAATCAATGTCAACAAAATATCCTTGTTTTACAGAATTAGATGCACAATGACCGACTCAAATTAGAAAGTTAGAAGGTTCTTAACTTAAACGGCATACATTGGAAATAATTAAATTTAGTCGAATATCTTTAGCATTTGTTTCTTTCTCTTTCCCCCACCCCGCCGCTCTCCCACCGACAGATAATTAATCACAATCAAAAATCACAATCACAATCACTCCGGGGCACGCCGGTGACCGGTTACACTACCTGTCTCACTTTACCAACAAAGCAATCAATATGAATGACACTTGCAAAGTACTCAACGTTACTCCGTCGCTGTCAAGATTCGTTCCTTCCCGCACAAATCTCACCCCAAGTGGCGAGTCCTAAGTTCTAAGACCAAAAATAGTGGAGAAAATATTTAATATAAAATTGATTCTAGATCATTATTATTATTACTAAATTGAAATTTAACAATATTTTTTAATAAAAACCCATCTATATAATAGAATAATTACTGAAAAATAACATGTGCTTAACAAAAAAATAATAATAATCAAAAGGGTTAAAATATTAAACCATGGTTGATTAATGAATTTTATCAAAAAATTAATGAAACTTTGTTGATTCATATTAATTTGATAAGTCTTTTGATATATTTTTGTAAAAATTATGGTATCTTCAAAGACGGCCTTTAAATTTTTGAAATTTTCACTATCACTTCTTATTAGATTAAAGGTCTTAATTAGAATATAATTTTATTAAATTATTCATGATATATTTTAAGAAAAACTTCATCTACACCTCTCTAGATAGACATATCTTCAATGTGACCCCACTATTTTATAAATTTTGTTACGTATTAAAATTCGCGCTGATTAAAATTCGTTTTTAATTGGTTAGAATTAAATTTTATTTAACTCATATTGAATTTTAATCGACTTGAAATTTGATATGTAAAAAAATATGAATTTTAATTAACTTAAATTTTAATACATAAAAAATAAATTTTAATTAACTTGAATCAAATTTTAATAAGTAAAAAAAAAAATCAATCGACTCGAATCAAATTTTAATCGACACTAACAGCTCAGGTTAAACTAAAATTGGTTCAAATTTTAATACATAAAAAATAAAATTTTAATAAGCTTAATATGTAAAAAAAAAAAAAATTTAATCAGCTTGAATCGAATTTTAATCGACTTAAATTAAACTAAAAAAAAGTTTCGGTGGTATTTTGGAGAATAAAGAAAGTGTCCTTAAAAATATGGTAAATTAGAAGAGGCATGGCTAAATTTTTTTTTTTTTATAAACTTAAAAACACTCATAACTACCACATAAAAAATATAAATAAATAAATTTATTTTATTCATTTGGTAGCTTTTAATTGGATGGGCAAATAACATGACGATAGTCCACGGTATTATCGAATATTTACCCTATGATCAATGTTTTGAGATCTAAAATGAGGATTTAATTTAGCATCTGAATTACATTAGTCGTAAATTTCAATATTATATAGAATACACCTTTAATGTAAAGAAAGTATTTAAGTTAATTTCAAATTAATTTTTTTTCTTTTTAAACGGATTAAATTAAATTAAATTATCATTTTCCTTTACACAAATATCCCGGTTAACAAACATGGCATTCTCGTCATTCCATCCGAACGCATAAACGTCAAGAAAACAGCTTCCAATAGTCGGTGCTCTGTGCTGTCAGTGAAGACCATTTCTCACCGAAGCTCAGCTTCTATCAAGAGCCAATACCAACGACAGAAGAGTATCTCTTACACGCATTGTCCTATAACCTTTCAAAAAAGTACTTAATTGTTTGTATAGAAACCCTAAGATTTTACCTCAAAGCAGAACTACAGATTCTGCTTCTTTATCAACACTGCTTAATTGAATGTTTTGGTTGATTAACTGTTCTATTGAGTTGGATCTGAGCTTTTACTGAGAAGTTGTTTTGCCTAGCTTCTGAAATGGAGGAGCGTAAGAGGTCGAAGGGGTGGTGTGGATGGTTACTTGTGGCGATAGTTGCTGCGACTGTCGCAGTTTCGATTTTCATACTTGTTAAGAAGAAAGGTCACCATTCCGACTCCGGAGCCGCCCCTGTTCCGGGTCCTCCCGGTGCCATCACCCAGAAATACGCCAATGCTCTCAAACTCGCAATGCAGTTCTTCGACGTTCAGAAATGTATGTTTCTCCCGTATTTTGTATCCAATATTGTTTTCCTGAGTAAGATCTACAATGTTTTATATGTTTGCTTCTTAGATCTACAAGTCATTAGCAGATTTGTGTGTTTCCTGAACTTAATTTAGTTTTTATTTGGTTTCATTAGTTTAAGCTGTTAATAATATGGAGTACTAATTGCAATTTACGCTTAATTTCTCATTTAATTCCTCCATACACTTCTAATTTACTACCAATATCTTATTCTGAACTACTTATGCGTCTACTTATATAGTGCGAAGTGTAAATTCGTTATTCGATATGATTTTAGAGCTTGAGATCTTGATCAGAAGGTAACTTGCGTCTTGATAGTTATGGAACATCAACAATATACTCGGTCATTTCTATCTTCTATCAGGCTATTCAAAATTTCAGGCATATGTGTTTTATACTACGCAATCAATGGGATATTTTGAGTTGAAACAAGTGGAATTAGTGGTGATCATTTCCGTCAATTTGGGACTTTACTACTTGGTTTTTTTATTTGAATAGCTTTGTTCGGTTGTTTTCAAATGATCTTTGTGGGCTTTTGACTCTGTACTTTCGAATGTTGCAGCTGGTAAGTTGGTAAATAATGAGATACCTTGGAGAGGGGATTCAGCTCTTAAGGATGGAAGCGAAGCAAACCTGGATCTCTCAAAAGGAATGTATGATGCTGGGGACCATATGAAGTTTGGGTTTCCAATGGCTTTTACTGCCACAGTGCTGTCATGGGCTATTCTTGAATATGGGGATCAAATGAAGGTGGTGAATCAGTTGGAACCTGCTCAAGACTCACTCAAGTGGATCACTGACTACCTTATCAATGCTCATCCTTCGGACAATGTGCTCTATATTCAGGTTACTCTAATCTTCAACACCAGTTGACTGTTTTGTCTCTTTTTTAGTAATGCTTTGTGTTTGTTCCTGTGCCACTCTTTCTGTTGCCACCAGTAAGGTCTTTTTTCTGTAAAAAGTGCCAATAGTCTTGAAAAAATTTCAAACAAGTACATTTTTATTTTATTAGTGTTTTGGGGGCAAAATTAAGAACTTCTGACAGGGTTTTAATATTTGTAGATCTTTAAAAAAAAAAATATTTGTAGATCTTTATAATGTTATTATACTCTGCCCTATATATATTCCAATATATACAGCTCATTCGAAGCTTCTGGCACCCCCTTTAGGGTCAGGCTTGCATGAGGTTCAAGTATTTTAATTTTATTATGCTTAATTTGGGTTAAAAGCATATGAAGAGTCTGTGAAATAGTGGACATATAACGTGAATGGTCTTTCTTTTGGAAGTTATATAGCAATTTTCTAGTTCTGGTATGAAGATTTTACACCTGAGAATTGTATATCCAGATCTCTCTAGTCTACCCCCCCATTTGAAAATTTTTACGTAGCTAAATAGGTAAATAAAATTGTTGCAATTGATGGTGATTGAAAGGCCTTTAAAATGTCTCTTTTCACAATTCCAATTTCTGGGCAGGTAGGTGACCCTGAAATAGACCATAAGTGTTGGGAGAGGCCCGAAGATATGACTGAGGAAAGGCCTCTCACACAGGTGAACACTTCTACCCCAGGAACTGAGGTTGCAGCAGAAACTGCTGCAGCTATGGCATCAGCATCCCTGGTGTTTAAATCTACTGACCCTGCATATTCAAGCTTGCTTCTTAAGCATGCTAAACAATTGTTTACTTTTGCTGACAAATATCGAGAATCATACAGTATCAGCATTCCCGAGGTCCAGAATTATTACAATTCAACAGGTTACGGAGATGAGCTCTTGTGGGCAGCTAGTTGGCTCTATTATGCATCAGGGGATCAATCATATCTTGATTATGTGACTGGGCAAAATGGAAAAGCCTTTGCTAACTGGGGAAGTCCAACTTGGTTCAGTTGGGATAACAAGCTAGCCGGAACTCAGGTATGAATTACTTCCCTGCAATTTGGATTTGAGCACTATTCTAATAATACTTGGTGTTAGTCCATGAGCTCATTGTCTTCCAATTTTCATTCAGCTACCTTTTATTAGATAATATATTGTCTTTTGTTTTCAATCATGGGGCTACAAGCAATTTCAATCTGTGAGCCCTTGAATTTATGTCATGAATCTTCCCTCAACAATTGATGGTGGAAGCTGTCATTACTACTAGGCATATGGTGGATTTAAGTTTTAAAGATAAGTTGATTAGAAAGAACATACTGCTCGTTTGTATTAGTAAAGCCTCTACTCTCATTTTGAATATAATAATCCTCATGAGCAAATGAGATGAGATGTTGTGCTCTCCTCTTTATTTATATCACACAAGTTCTTAATCGTATGTTTAAATTAAACCTGTGCTTTTCGATTTCTCGTTAAGAGTGAAAGTTGGTCTACTGGCTTGCTTTCCATCTTAATGATCCGAAAGTATAATTGCCAACAGGTTAATTTCTCTTACCTCGAGGTTTTTGATCAATAAAGTGGCTTATATTTGAGACCATAACTTTCAGTTTTTTAATTTACTTCATGACCATGCAAGTGAACTCTACTTCTGAACTTGGTTAATCAGTATGTTTGTTCGGCACAGGTTTTGTTGTCCAGAGTAACTTTTTTCGGTTCAAAAGACACCTCAAACTCAGATAGCCTCCAGAATTACAGGAAAACAGCTGTGGCTGTTATGTGTGGCCTCCTACCAAAATCCCCAACAACCACATCCAGCAGAACTGCTAGTAATCTCTCCTTCAGACTCTTCTTAACTTGGATGCTTATGCTTTATATGCTTTCCTTTTCTGTTCCTCCCTGTCCCTATAACCCTTGTCAGTTTGAGTAATGTAATTTCCCCCGTTGCATGTTTATCTCTTTGCAAATGCATTCAGACATACACCATACTGCACAGTATTGTTACTCCTACCGGAGTTGTGGACCTATCATGGGATGTTACCACCGAGAGTCATATGATAGGCTCCCATGTTCTTTGACTTTATCATCAGGGGCTTAGGTCTCGGTGATGGTCCTGCCTATGCCATCATTGAAACTCGCTTGCACTCTATATGATGTCTACCTGTTATATTTTGATTTCATTTATGAAAATGTACTAGTGTGTGTAATAGTCTCCTTTTTCAGTCCTACCTTATATCGGTCAACTGTATATTCAATTGATGGAACTTGTCATCCATTGCTATCGTGCATTTAATAGAATGACAGAAAAAAACCTTATTCTGGATTATAAGAAGCCTTCAAATTTTTTGAAATGTCTCAATTGATACCATTGGCTGATTTAGTCAACCTGAATATCTGATAAGTTATCTAATACATCTCAACACACAAGTGGACCATCAAAACTCAATTGCAATCTCCTTAAACTTTGCATTATCCCATGACATCGACAATAGTTAAAGAATTTATACAGCGAAGCTTTAACCTTGCGAGAGGTATGAACATTGAGATACCAGTTATATTTGAGTGTCTAACATGCCTAGAGGCCCTAGACTAAATTGATTAACTTTCCTTGGCATATTCTCATAGTTTGACTGACTAAACTCTTATTCTAGGGGCCGTTGTGTATGCCTTAGCATCAATCTTGTTGGTAAAAAATTAAATGAAGGTACAAATTTAGCATTTCCATTGATCACCTTCAGTCTGTTAACACAGGTGATCTGATATGGGTCAGTGAGTGGAATACTTTGCAGCATCCTGTGGCTTCCGCATTTTTAGCTGTTCTTTACAGTGATTACATGCTTACATCACAGACTGCCAAACTATCATGCAATGGACATTCATATAGACCATCAGATCTCCGGAATTTTGCCATGTCACAGGTACTTCTATCTTCATCAGAAGTGCAGATCATAGGCACCCCAATCAAAGAACCATCCAGATATACAATTTGCTCGCCTAACCTTAGTACTCTCCTTAATTCTTTTCCCCACTTCTTTTTCAGGCTGATTATGTTTTGGGTAACAATCCTATGAAGATGAGTTATCTTGTGGGTTATAGTAATAACTACCCAAAATACGTGCACCATAGAGGAGCCTCAATTCCAGCTGATGCAACGACAGGCTGCAGTGATGGTTTTATGTGGCTTAACTCAACTAAACCTAATCCCAATGTCGCGGTTGGAGCACTAGTTGGCGGACCATTTCTAAATGAAACGTATATTGATTCGCGGAACAATACAATGCAAGTGGAACCAACCACATACAACAGTGCTCTCATTGTTGGACTTCTTTCAGGTTTGGTTACCACCTCATCAGTGGTTCAATCTTTCACCTAAGCAGTCTCGGTTTGTAATTGATTGCATATTTTTCTTTTTTTTCGGTACATGATTGCATATTTTTTTTGTAACATATGAGTTGGATGTGGAATTTATATCAGAGTTCAAAGTTTCTTGTCTAAATAGTTTGCTTTACAAGAATGAATCACCCAGTTGTACCGCCGTTCTGTATATGACCATTTGTTAGTCAATCAAAATTTGAACATAAATTATAGTAAAACATTCCCAAAGAGTAAAAAATGATGGTTACATAAAAATCAAAACAACCTAAGTAGGACTACACACTTATCTCTCTCAAATTGCTTTAAGAGACAATTACATTCAACAAATAAACACCGACACAAGACACTAGCAATAAACCCTGTTTTATCCAGATTAGCTTCCAAATGTAAACTCAGGTCAAAAATTGAAAAGGAAGACAATTCAAACAAAGATCCAATCCACAGTGTACTAAAAGGGCTGTGGTGCTATAATTCCTCCATGGTTGCATACCTTAGAAAATGATTTGGCTGTAATGTACAAATGTTAATGGTCCGAGTTGATGTATTTATTGGGACGGGTCAACGAGCAATCTCTGACTTTGTTGTATGATCTAATTGTTGCTCCATTTCCCAACTCAGTTTAGGTTCAACAACTGAGTGCTTAGGNTTATTGGGACGGGTCAACGAGCAATCTCTGACTTTGTTGTATGATCTAATTGTTGCTCCATTTCCCAACTCAGTTTAGGTTCAACTACTGAGTGCTTAGGGACATATTCCTACATTACGAATAAATAAAAATGGTTGCTTAGATGACTAAACTGCATAGTCTAGTGANCAACTGAGTGCTTAGGAACATACTCCTACATTACGAATAAATAAAAATGGTTGCTTAGATGACTAAACTGCATAGTCTAGTGAATATTATATATATAATATAAATCAGGATATGCTTCAATAAATCTATCCAACGGTCTCAAATAAACTCATGTAATGACCATCAACATCTCTTTCAAAACCATTTACATTCAAATTTCTTCACTCTCAAATCCTTCACTTCTCATTTATGTTGCATCAGATACGAGTTACCCCTAGTGTGTGTATATATATATATATAGGTATGTAATTATGTACCTCAAGCTTGGACATGAGTTCTTGAGCAGTTGGGGCAGAGACAATGATATGCCGGGCAGAGGGTGCAATGAAACCTTCATCAACAGCTTTGTCTATGAAAGACAACAGTGAGTTGTAGTAACCATCTACATTCAACAAACCCACCTGTATTTATTATAAGGGGATTAGGGATATGCTCTTTCAGAAACATATGTTTGTCCATGGAAAAAATGGGAACTACAATATATATTTGCATTTCTTGTGGGTGTTTTTTTTCTTTTTTTGGATAACCGAGAACACTCTCTACTGGACCACCTATTTTTTGTATTTGTGNAGGGGATTAGGGATATGCTCTTTCAGAAACATATGTTTGTCCATGGAAAAAATGGGAACTACAATATATGTTTGCATTTCTTGTGGGTGTTTTTTTTTTTTTTTGGATAACCGAGAACACTCTCTACTGGACCACCTATTTTTTGTATTTGTGGTTGTAATTTAAACTCGAGATGCACGAAGTCATCCACAAAATCATGTATATTGGGTCAACTAAGGTGACGACTCTTTCGAGACTCAAACTTGGAACATAAGTAAGATCTTAGCATTCTCATCTAAACACTGCGTTCACATTTTGGTTCCACTGTGAACTGCAACCTCATACTTGATTGACCAAAACTAGCAGCCTATGTGTCCTAGAGCTCATATAAATCACTTATTCATTATTATATACAAAAATCCAGATAGTTACCGGTTTGTCATGAATTCCCAATTGAGCCCAAGTGATGACTTCCAAGAGTTCCTCAAGTGTTCCATATCCACCTGCACAAGAAATTAAGTACATTACCACCCATAATGTTATAGGATGGAGGGCCTTTGACTAAAAGGTATGGTTGGGTTTGAGTCGCAAAGACAGTTTATTTGTTTGTAGAAATAAGACCAGGTACATTTAACCCTTTTCAAATTTCACAATGACGAGTGAGAGTCTTGTACACCTTGAACACCCTTTTACCACTCATAATTTCCTAGCGGTTAGGAATGCTCTTTTGTAAATATTATTTCCATAGGGTACCAAAAAAAAAAAATTCAGTATTGTACAGTAATTTACGTTTTTTGTGAGTATTTTATCATTTTTTGTGATTACCGTTTTTACGACTTTTGAAGGTACACAATTTTATTTATCACAAAAGTGGGAAAAATATCCACAAAAATTATAAATCACTCACAAAAGTAATAAATTTTTTTATTATAAAAATACTCATAAAAACAACAAAAAGTGGAGATACAACGCTGAATTTTTTATTTTTTTTTTGATTACCCTAGTCTCCTCTAAGCAGAAAGCAAAAATAATCAGAAGCAATACCGGGCAAGGCTATAAACGCATCGGCCTGGCGAGCCATTTCTGCTTTTCTTTGGTGCATGTCAGAGACAGCTTGTACTTCTCCAACTGGCTCTCCAGTTATCTGAAATAGCAATTCGCATGGGTATTAATTCAATTGTTTTTTGCTACTAATTCCTAAATAAAACTTATTTTTCAGGACCAGAGAAAAAAATAATTAAAGAACAAACGTCCCAAACTCTGCCTGCTTCATGTCAATAAAGCCACTAAAGAGAATATACTAAAGTTTAAACTAGTAGTCCTAATCCACTAACTCATTCAAAGAATTAGAAAGAAAAAAAAAAGTTTAGTTTATGAGTTTTCGTTAGTATGATAGACACAACTTTATTCTATTTATGTAAAAAAATTATTTTTGTGACTCAAACTTATAATAGAGTGGTTTTATGATTACTTTAAAGTCACCCTTCTACAAACTTATCCAAACAACACATCCACAAATTCACTTGACCTCAGACATTTTACACATATCACCAAATTTTGAGAATATAGATGAACTGTATTTACCTCTCTGGGCATAAGTGTTTTGGGAATCACTCTGCAAGAAAAACAGGGTTACTGTAAGAGATAATTTTGTGGAGGGAGAGAGAGAGATCTGCAGAAATGGTTACCCTAACACGTGGCGGCCACCATCATGGACAGCTTGGGAGACAAGACCCATAAGGCCAATACTACCACCTCCATAAACCAAGTTGATGTTCCGTTCAACCTGCCAATTTTTTCATAATTCATTACTTACCAATACCATTGACACTTGACAGGCAATTGAAATTCAACCTAAACCCTTGTGAGAACACTTCAGGTTATTATTGCTGATCATTAAAGAAAGCCATTTTTACTGAAATATTAGTTTAATTACGTAAACAGTACAAGATTAATGGTAGAGTAGTTGAAATAGACAAAGAATACTTGGGTTATGAGACTTTCGAGTTCCTTTATATCTCATGCCCATGAGCTCTTTCAATCAGTTTACGACGAAAAAACCTTCAATTTCTTGGACATAAATGATCCAACAATCACAAGAACGTTAATACACCTTGTGATCAAACACCCAACCCATATATAACGTAGATTTATGGAAAGAGAAGACGGAAGAAGTAGTCTTGAAACAGAGCTCTCTGTTTTGTCTGGCTACCCATCACCCGGGACCGATTCGTATGTGTTTGTATTGCATGCCACAGAGAGAGAGAGAGAGAGAGAGAGAGAGAGAGAGAGAGAGAGAGAGAGAGAGAGAGATGGAGGTGCGTACCAGTTGGTTTCCGAGTTGAATGGCAGCAAGTTGGTAGCTTGGGTTTTTGCCGGGACTGCTGCCGCAGAAGACACAAACACGCTTGAATCTTGATTTCTTTGGAGGTTGTAGTTGCCTTTTCTTTTCCATAACTGGAACCACTGAACTACTACTGTTTTCGCTTCAATTGGAAGAGTTTGTTTGAGAGAGAGATAGAGAGAGGTAAAACGATTGTGCTGGTTGTGTGTGGATGTGAGAGGATGGTGTTATTTGTCCCTTTTTTATATGCGGATCAATCCCATTTTGTTCCTCTCCAAATGTCTGGCAAATTTTCCCCATCTATTCGCTTGGACTTGAAAAGTGAAATTGAAATTGAGAAGAGAAGTTGGTTTGTGTCACTTTCACTCTAAAGCAACAAAATGAAAGTGTGATCTTGCAAATCCTACGATAATTTAAGTGGTATTAGAAACGAATCGTAAATTCAGATATTTTAACTTATAATATTGCTAATTCTTTTAGATTAGATTATAAAAAATTTATCTTTCGTGAATACTCTAGTTTTGACGTAGATAAAATATTTTTAACTAAACTTGAACAAATATTAGATAGAATGCGCATAAATTAACCTGAATACCCTTAATTGTTAAACTAGAAAAAAAAAAGTGTGATATTGCTTGTCCAACACATTTTGATTTCTCTCCTCTCACTATAACATTGAAATTAAAATTGAAATTGAAATCGTAATCGTAATCGTAATCATAATCGAGTATTCTTCCTCTAGGGAACGTGAGTATTTGTCCTTTGGATAAGATTAAGGATGTGATTGGAAGAGTGAAGACAAATACGGGGACATGTCTCAGTTGCATCTTAAACAGGAGAGAGCATCAAACCTTTGATTCTCTTACTCATCCCTTTTCTTTGGATTGTCAGAAAAACATACAGTTTATTGTGAACTGCCTTCTCCAAACCAACGAGGAGTGGATCATCTCTCTCACTTATTGATTATAATAATGAGACGTATACTACCTTAGTGCACTACTTTATTAATACTACTTGATGTGTTATGATCATAACTTTTAAATATTTAATAAATTCATCGGAATCCATTACTCTTATGATTCATATTAATGTAGTGCACAAAGATGATGTGTATAGCATTGTTAGATTAATTATGATCAATACCTCAAAATTTTGGGGGAAAAAAAAAACAAACCATCTTGAGATTTAATTAATACTAGACACCTTGTATCACCTATTTGAAAAAGAGAATTAAGCAGTTAAATTGAATTAAAAAGGAAGTTAGGTGATTATTTGAGAAAAATTAAAAACAATAATTATNGTTATAGGATGGAGGGCCTTTGACTAAAAGGTATGGTTGGGTTTGAGTCGCAAAGACAGTCTATTTGTTTGTAGAAATAAGACTAGGGACATTTAACCTTTTTCAAATTTCACAATGACGAGTGAGAGTCTTGTACACCTGGAACACCCTTTTACCACTCATAATTTTCTAGCGGTTAGGAATGCTCTTTTGTAAATATTATTTCCATAGGGTACCAAAAAAAAAAAATTCAGTATTGTACAATAANTGCATTACTTTAGTCAACTAGAAAACGAAAACATTTCGACCTATTTTAAAATTAGAATAAAAATAAATAAATAAATAAGAATTATTTTTTTAAAATATTAGTCAAAATATATCAAAGCATATCGAAACNCATTTTTTGTGATAACCGTTTTTACCACTTTTGAAGGTACACAATTTTATTTATCACAAAAGTGAGAAAAATATCCACAAAAATTATAAATCACTCACAAAAGTAATAAATTTTTTTATTATAAAAATACCCATAAAAACAACAAAAAAGTGGAGATACAACGCTGAATTTTTTATTTTTTTTTTGATTACCCTAGTCTCCTCTAAGCAGAAAGCAAAAATAATCAGAAGCAATACCGGGCAAGGCTATAAACGCATCGGCCTGGCGAGCCATTTCTGCTTTTCTTTGGTGCATGTCAGAGACAGCTTGTACTTCTCCAACTGGCTCTCCAGTTATCTGAAATAGCNAATTTCGCCTCTTTCTGCCTCTCTCTACCTTTCCATGGATTGACCACAAAACTCTATCGATCCTTACCTCTCTCTGTCTCAAACTTCATCGATTGTGACTCTCGCCTCTCTCTGCCATCGATTTGCTCAGACCATCGCCTTTCTCTGTCTCTCTCAGATTTGCTTCAAAGTTTCAAATTTGTTACATCGATTTGCTGCTTCAGGTACATATGCTGCCTCTCCCTGCCTCTCATTGTATGCGTGTATGTAATGGGTTTAGTATTCTTTGGGTTTCCNAAAAAAAAATAATTAAAGAACAAACGTCCCAAACTCTGCCTGCTTCATGTCAATAAAGCCACTAAAGAGAATATACTATAGTTTAAACTAGTAGTCCTAATCCACTAACTCATTCAAAGAATTAGAAAGAAAAAAAAAGTTTAGTTTATGAGTTTTCGTTAGTACGATAGACACAACTTTATTCTATTTATGTGAAAAAATTATTTTTGTGACTCAAACTTATAATAGAGTGATTTTATGATTACTTTAAAGTCACCCTTCTACAAACTTATCCAAACAAGACATCCACAAATTCACTTGACCTCAGACATTTTACACATATCACCAAATTTTGAGAATATAGATGAACTGTATTTACCTCTCTGGGCATAAGTGTTTTGGGAATCACTCTGCAAGAAAAACAGGGTTACTGTAAGAGATAATTTTGTGGAGGGAGAGAGAGAGATCTGCAGAAATGGTTACCCTAACACGTGGCGGCCACCATCATGGACAGCTTGGGAGACAAGACCCATAAGGCCAATACTACCACCTCCATAAACCAAGTTGATGTTCCGTTCAACCTGCCAATTTTTTCATAATTCATTACTTACCAATACCATTGACACTTGACAGGCAATTGAAATTCAACCTAAACCCTTGTGAGAACACTTCAGGTTATTATTGCTGATCATTAAAGAAAGCCATTTTTACTGAAATATTAGTTTAATTACGTAAACAGTACAAGATTAATGGTAGAGTAGTTGAAATAGACAAAGAATACTTGGGTTATGAGACTTTCGAGTTCCTTTATATCTCATGCCCATGAGCTCTTTCAATCAGTTTACGACGAAAAAACCTTCAATTTCTTGGACATAAATGATCCAACAATCACAAGAACGTTAATACACCTTGTGATCAAACACCCAACTCATATATAACGTAGATTTATGGAAAGAGAAGACGGAAGAAGTAGTCTTGAAACAGAGCTCTCTGTTTTGTCTGGCTACCCATCACCCGGGACCGATTCGTATGTGTTTGTATTGCATGCCACAGAGAGAGAGAGAGAGAGAGAGAGAGAGAGAGAGAGAGAGAGAGAGAGAGAGAGAGATGGAGGTGCGTACCAGTTGGTTTCCGAGTTGAATGGCAGCAAGTTGGTAGCTTGGGTTTTTGCCGGGACTGCTGCCGCAGAAGACACAAACACGCTTGAATCTTGATTTCTTTGGAGGTTGTAGTTGCCTTTTCTTTTCCATAACTGGAACCACTGAACTACTACTGTTTTCGCTTCAATTGGAAGAGTTTGTTTGAGAGAGAGATAGAGAGAGGTAAAGCGATTGTGCTGGTTGTGTGTGGATGTGAGAGGATGGTGTTATTTGTCCCTTTTTTATATGCGGATCAATCCCATTTTGTTCCTCTCCAAATGTCTGGCAAATTTTCCCCATCTATTCGCTTGGACTTGAAAAGTGAAATTGAAATTGAGATGAGAAGTTGGTTTGTGTCACTTTCACTCTAAAGCAACAAAATGAAAGTGTGATCTTGCATAAATTTAGATATTTTAACTTATAATATTGCTAATTCTTTTAGATTAGATTATAAAAAATTTATCTCTCGTGAATGCTCTAGTTTTAATGTAGATAAAATATTTTTAACTAAACTTGAACAA
The DNA here is from genome assembly GCA_963454935.2 of Ilex paraguariensis. NCBI lineage: Eukaryota > Viridiplantae > Streptophyta > Magnoliopsida > Aquifoliales > Aquifoliaceae > Ilex > Ilex paraguariensis. The sequence continues at coordinate 607,820 of CAUOFW020001726.1, read as the reverse complement.
ATATTAGATAGAATGCGCGTAAATTAACCTGAATACCCTTAATTGTTAAACTAAAAAAAAAAAAGTGTGATATTGCTTGTCCAATACATTTTGATTTCTCTCCTCACTATAACATTGAAATTGAAATCGAAATCGAAATCAAAATCGTAATCGAGTATTCTTTCTCTAGGGGACGTGAGTATTTGTCCTTTGGATAAGATTAAGGATGTGATTGGAAGAGTGAAGACACATACGGGGATCGTAATTGAGTATTCTTTCTCTGGGGGACGTGAGTATTTGTCCTTTGGATAAGATTAAGGATGTGATTGGAAGAGTGAAGACACATACGGGGACATGTCTCAGTTGCATCTTAAACAGGAGAGAGCATCAAACCTTTGATTCTCGTACTCATCCCTTTTCTTTGGATTGTAAGAAAAACATATAGTTTATTGTGAACTGCCTTCTCCAAACCAACGAGGAGTGGATCATCTCTCTCACTTCTTGATTATAATAATGAGACGTATACTACCTTAGTGCACTACTTTATTAATACTACTTGATGTGTTATGACCATAACTTTTAAATATTTAATAAATTCATCGGAATCCATTACTCTTATGATGCATATTAATGTAGTGCACAAAGATGATGTAGAAAGGTGATGTGTATAGCATTGTTAGATTAATTATGATCAATACCTCAAAATTTTGGGGAAAAAAAAAAAACAAACCATCTTGAAATTTAATTAATACTAGACACCCTGTATCACCTATTTGAAAAAGAGAATTAAGCAGTTAAATTGAATTAAAAAGGAAGTTAGGTGATTATTTGAGAAAAATTAAAAACAATAATTATATTTTATGAGTGGAGTTAAAGAGAAAGTCATATTAGTTATTTGTAATCGATCATACTCTTTAAAATTGTAATTTATACTTTCAAAAAATTATAATTTGATGGTAAAATATAATAATTTTACACTATACATATTTTAATATCAAAGATCAAAATTTTGTTTCAGTGCATTACTTTAGTCAACTAGAAAACGAAAACATTTCGACCTATTTTAAAATTAGAATAAAAATAAATAAAAAAATAAGAATTATTTTTTTAAAATATTAGTCAAAATATATCAAAGCATATCGAAACATCTTAAAACATTTTGAAGAATAAATGTGTCGAAACATTACTGATCACCTCAAAAAATTATGAAAAACTTCGAAGTATTATAATTTTAATTTCATCACTAATTTGTTCCAATCTCTTTAAAAACGAAAATAATTTGATTGTTTTGAAACAAAATTTTAAACATTCTTTAGAGCATATCAAACAGGCTAGATAAACCCTCCCTTTAGCTATTTTAGATAGTTTTTCCTTAAAATGTGGTTTCTATAGGCCAGCTATTTGCCTATCCATTTCCCATTGCCCGCTTTTCACTCGATACATCTAGCTAGCCCACATCTCCCTCGCACCAGACTTTCGCCTCTTTCTGCCTCTCTCTACCTTTCCATGGATTGACCACAAAACTCTATCGATCCTTACCTCTCTCTGTCTCAAACTTCATCGATTGTGACTCTCGCCTCTCTCTGCCATCGATTTGCTCAGACCATCGCCTTTCTCTGTCTCTCTCAGATTTGCTTCAAAGTTTCAAATTTGTTACATCGATTTGCTGCTTCAGGTACATATGCTGCCTCTCCCTGCCTCTCATTGTATGCGTGTATGTAATGGGTTTAGTATTCTTTGGGTTTCCTACCCTTTTCTTGTAAAACTTTTGCCTCAGCTTATTTTAAATATTTTTTGATTCAATGTCTTTGCTTGAAGTGATCACAAAGGCTTCGGCCAATCCCAATCCAACCACTGTCAAATCACTCTACCCAATCATTCTCAACCCAAACCCAATTTTCCTAAACCTAAAGTCCTTACCCGATTCCTCAAACGACCCCTCACTCCCAAAATGACCCCTACTCGATTCATCAAAATTTTCAATTCATATTTAGCTACGGAATTTGATTTGTGCAGTCTTGCAACCCCAATTTTAAAATCATGGATGGTTTGAATAATTGTTTGTATTTGATATGGGGCATATATTTATATATTGATTGTTTGTGTAGATCTTGAATTCACTCCATGTCTTTGTTGATTTTTCTTGATTAGTATGATTGGAAGCATTGATTTTTTGCTGGATAATCATGGAATTTGGTTTGAATTGAATTAGGTTGATTTTGTTTAAAATTTTGATGACGTAGCGTAACACATCAGCATGTGATGTCATAATATGATGGTGACATGACATACTACATAGTATTTTAGATTTTATTATTTAAAATTAGTTGAAATAGTTAACTAAAATAAATAGTGTTATTTGAATGAATTTGAAAAAGTGATTAATTAAAGTATATAATATAATATTTAAATATATTTTAAATAATTATTTTAGATGATAGAGATGCGCTTAATACCGACATTTTTCAATGCCAGTTTGGTCAAAGATTCAAAGATGATTGAGACTTGATGGAAATGATAGAAAGGAAAGGTACCGACTTTCTTGCACCTAACTCTGTTTCCAATTTTTCAGTGAAAACCCAAACAAATGTACCGCGAACCATGGACACTGTCTTCCAGCCGCCACATGCTGACGAAAAGAGGATAAGGAGGATTTTCGGAACATTCCAACTTTATCTGACCTTTATGTGACGATATGCATAATGGAAGTTTCAAGGGATTTTGGAAAGTCTTCTTCCTTTTGATCTAAAGATCGGGACTACACCCTCTAAGATGAATGCTTATAATGTACTTTTAATATGAAAAATTAGAGTCTGCTTAAATATGAGTTTCAATTCCTTTGAATTTTATTCTTGCGAACGTGCTCCTCAGACGGGATATTTAATGCGTTAACTACAGAAAACAACAAACGATAATAAAAAATAATTATAATATTGTCTACATCGTCTTATTATTTGCTCAACTCTGATAAACTTGTCAAGAGTTCGAATTGTTCCACTTAAGTAGAACGAAAAGATGGACTTGAAAATTCAAAAAAAGAGAAGCCAAAAACTTTGCTTCTAGTAAAAGAACTCAAAATCTTTTTAAAAAAAAAAAAATTGATTCTATGAACTCTTTGGACTTTCGAATATACAATAAATTTTAATTTTAGTATATATTCAAATCTATTGAAATTGAAAATTCAAATCGGAAGACTCAATCAAAGTTGAATCTCAATGAATTTTATCAAATGGTTGTTCTATATTATTAATTACTCAATTTCATCACGTATTCCTATATACACAAAAATATTTAATGTTGGATCATGATCAAATCACATATCAAAATTCCTCTCAATTGCATAGCGGGCCTTATGGACTACGCTAGATCAAAATGTGTACATAAAAAATTATTTGCATAGTCTTTAACAAAACTTCTATAAGTGTTTTAAAAAAAATAAAGTTTTGAGTCAAAGTGATTACACCGCTTCTACAAACCTTTCTATTAAAAAACAATTCATCAAAGAGGAAAGAAACCAAGCAAACACTTCTTGAAACAAACCTTTTAATTGTTTTGGAGAAAGTAATAAAATATATTTTCATGTGGACAAGTGCTGTTAGTAGAATATTCAACGGTTCTTATCCAATTCTGGGTCGATGTCTTTACATTAATAAATTGGTTATTTTTCCATGAAGCAAGAGGCTTTGAAGCACTGCACAGCTGTAGGAAGCAGACTACCTACCCAATAAGGACACACTTAACGGTGGCATGCTACCCAGGATTTCAACTGGATAATTTGAGGTTGATGCACGTATCAAATGGAACAACAGAAGAGTGAGTACTTGTATATTGTTCTGTCTTCATTCTCGACATCACTGATNGTCCTTACCCGATTCCTCAAACGACCCCTCACTCCCAAAATGACCCCTACTCGATTCATCAAAATTTTCAATTCATATTTAGCTACGGAATTTGATTTGTGCAGTCTTGCAACCCCAATTTTAAAATCATGGATGGTTTGAATAATTGTTTGTATTTGATATGGGGCNGTTTTTTTTTTTTTTTTTTTGCAGTGATAGAAATCATCCCAACTGTACGTTCTTTACATTGAAGCATGTGAATATTACCCTAATATGACGGCAAGTTTAACTACTGAATGAATGAGACTACCAATCGTGACCTTGAAGGTGCCATTAAACGTGCATTTTTATGCGAACAGTGAAACCTAAACTAAAGATGCAGGAGTACTTCTTATTCAGACACTAAACAACTGGTACAGATTAGACACCACACCGCACACACTTGGCCAATTGTTCCATCTACAATTCTTCCTTTGACTACCCNTACATTACTTTAGTCAACTAGAAAACGAAAACATTTCGACCTATTTTAAAATTAGAATAAAAATAAATAAAAAAATAAGAATTATTTTTTTAAAATATTAGTCAAAATATATCAAAGCATATCGAAACATCTTAAAACATTTTGAAGAATAAATGTGTCGAAACATTACTGATCACCTCAAAAAATTATGAAAAACTTCGAAGTATTATAATTTTAATTTCATCACTAATTTGTTCCAATCTCTTTAAAAACAAAAATAATTTGTTTGTTTTGAAACAAAATTTTAAACATTCTTTAGAGCATATCAAACAGGCTAGATAAACCCTCCCTTTAGCTATTTTAGATAGTTTTTCCTTAAAATGTGGTTTCTATAGGCCAGCTATTTGCCTATCCATTTCCCATTGCCCGCTTTTCACTCGATACATCTAGCTAGCCCACATCTCCCTCGCACCAGAATTTCGCCTCTTTCTGCCTCTCTCTACCTTTCCATGGATTGACCACAAAACTCTATCGATCCTTACCTCTCTCTGTCTCAAACTTCATCGATTGTGACTCTCGCCTCTCTCTGCCATCGATTTGCTCAGACCATCGCCTTTCTCTGTCTCTCTCAGATTTGCCGCCTCTCTCAGATTTGCTCAGACCATCAATTTGCTGCCTCTCTCAGATTTGCTTCAAAGTTTCAAATTTGTTACATCGATTTGTTGCTTCAAGTACATATGTTGCCTTTCCCTGCCTCTCATTGTATGCGTGTATGTAATGGGTTTAGTATTCTTTGGGTTTCCTACCCTTTTCTTGTAAAACTTTTGCCTCAGCTTATTTTAAATATTTTTTGATTCAATGTCTTTGCTTGAAGTGATCACAAAGGCTTCGGCCAATCCCAATCCAACCACTGTCAAATCACTCTACCCAATCATTCTCAACCCAAACCCAATTTTCCTAAACCTAAAGTCCTTACCCGATTCCTCAAACGACCCCTCACTCCCAAAATGACCCCTACTCGATTCATCAAAATTTTCAATTCATATTTAGCTACGGAATTTGATTTGTGCAGTCTTGCAACCCCAATTTTAAAATCATGGATGGTTTGAATAATTGTTTGTATTTGATATGGGGCATATATTTATATATTGATTGTTTGTGTAGATCTTGAATTCACTCCATGTCTTTGTTGATTTTTCTTGATTAGTATGATTGGAAGCATTGATTTTTTGCTGGATAATCATGGAATTTGGTTTGAATTGAATTAGGTTGATTTTGTTTAAAATTTTGATGACGTAGCGTAACACATCAGCATGTGATGTCATAATATGATGGTGACATGACATACTACATAATATTTTAGATTTTATTATTTAAAATTAGTTGAAATAGTTAACTAAAATAAATAGTGTTATTTGAATGAATTTAAAAAAGTGATTAATTAAAGTATATAATATAATATTTAAATATATTTTAAATAATTATTTTAGATAATAGAGATGCGCTTAATACCGACATTTTTCAATGCCAGTTTGGTCAAAGATTCAAAGATGATTGAGACTTGATGGAAATGATAGAAAGGAAAGGTACCGACTTTCTTGCACCTAACTCTGTTTCCAATTTTTCAGTGAAAACCCAAACAAATGTACCGCGAACCATGGACACTGTCTTCCAGCCGCCACATGCTGACGAAAAGAGGATAAGGAGGATTTTCGGAACATTCCAACTTTATCTGACCTTTATGTGACGATATGCATAATGGAAGTTTCAAGGGATTTTGGAAAGTCTTCTTCCTTTTGATCTAAAGATCGGGACTACACCCTCTAAGATGAATGCTTATAATGTACTTTTAATATGAAAAATTAGAGTCTGCTTANACTTTCGCCTCTTTCTGCCTCTCTCTACCTTTCCATGGATTGACCACAAAACTCCATCGATCCCTACCTCTCTCTGTCTCAAACTTCATCGATTGTGACTCTCGCCTCTCTCTGCCATCAATTTGCTCAGACCATCGCCTTTCTCTGTATCTCTCAGATTTGCCGCCTCTCTCAGATTTGCTCAGACCATCAATTTGCTGCCTCTCTCAGATTTGCTTCAAAGTTTCAAATTTGTTACATCGATTTGTTGCTTCAAGTACATATGTTGCCTTTCCCTGCCTCTCATTGTATGCGTGTATGTAATGGGTTTAGTATTCTTTGGGTTTCCTACCCTTTTCTTGTAAAACTTTTGCCTCAGCTTATTTTAAATATTTTTTGATTCAATGTCTTTGCTTGAAGTGATCACAAAGGCTTCGGCCAATCCCAATCCAACCACTGTCAAATCACTCTACCCAATCATTCTCAACCCAAACCCAATTTTCCTAAACCTAAAGTCCTTACCCGATTCCTCAAACGACCCCTCACTCCCAAAATGACCCCTACTCGATTCATCAAAATTTTCAATTCATATTTAGCTACGGAATTTGATTTGTGCAGTCTTGCAACCCCAATTTTAAAATCATGGATGGTTTGAATAATTGTTTGTATTTGATATGGGGCATATATTTATATATTGATTGTTTGTGTAGATCTTGAATTCACTCCATGTCTTTGTTGATTTTTCTTGATTAGTATGATTGGAAGCATTGATTTTTTGCTGGATAATCATGGAATTTGGTTTGAATTGAATTAGGTTGATTTTGTTTAAAATTTTGATGACGTAGCGTAACACATCAGCATGTGATGTCATAATATGATGGTGACATGACATACTACATAATATTTTAGATTTTATTATTTAAAATTAGTTGAAATAGTTAACTAAAATAAATAGTGTTATTTGAATGAATTTAAAAAAGTGATTAATTAAAGTATATAATATAATATTTAAATATATTTTAAATAATTATTTTAGATAATAGAGATGCGCTTAATACCGACATTTTTCAATGCCAGTTTGGTCAAAGATTCAAAGATGATTGAGACTTGATGGAAATGATAGAAAGGAAAGGTACCGACTTTCTTGCACCTAACTCTGTTTCCAATTTTTCAGTGAAAACCCAAACAAATGTACCGCGAACCATGGACACTGTCTTCCAGCCGCCACATGCTGACGAAAAGAGGATAAGGAGGATTTTCGGAACATTCCAACTTTATCTGACCTTTATGTGACGATATGCATAATGGAAGTTTCAAGGGATTTTGGAAAGTCTTCTTCCTTTTGATCTAAAGATCGGGACTACACCCTCTAAGATGAATGCTTATAATGTACTTTTAATATGAAAAATTAGAGTCTGCTTAAATATGAGTTTCAATTCCTTTGAATTTTATTCTTGCGAACGTGCTCCTCAGACGGGATATTTAATGCGTTAACTACAGAAAACAACAAACGATAATAAAAAATAATTATAATATTGTCTACATCGTCTTATTATTTGCTCAACTCTGATAAACTTGTCAAGAGTTCGAATTGTTCCACTTAAGTAGAACGAAAAGATGGACTTGAAAATTCAAAAAAAGAGAAGCCAAAAACTTTGCTTCTAGTAAAAGAACTCAAAATCTTTTTAAAAAAAAAAAAATTGATTCTATGAACTCTTTGGACTTTCGAATATACAATAAATTTTAATTTTAGTATATATTCAAATCTATTGAAATTGAAAATTCAAATCGGAAGACTCAATCAAAGTTGAATCTCAATGAATTTTATCAAATGGTTGTTCTATATTATTAATTACTCAATTTCATCACGTATTCCTATATACACAAAAATATTTAATGTTGGATCATGATCAAATCACATATCAAAATTCCTCTCAATTGCATAGCGGGCCTTATGGACTACGCTAGATCAAAATGTGTACATAAAAAATTATTTGCATAGTCTTTANGCCCTTACCTGATTCCTCAAACGACCCCTACTCGATTCATCAAAATTTTCAATTCATATTTAGCTACGGAATTTGATTTGTGCAGTCTTGCAACCCCAATTTTAAAATCATGGATGGTTTGAATAATTGTTTGTATTTGATATGGGGCATATATTTATATATTGATTGTTTGTGTAGATCTTGAATTCACTCCATGTCTTTGTTGATTTTTCTTGATTAGTATGATTGGAAGCATTGATTTTTTGCTGGATAATCATGGAATTTGGTTTGAATTGAATTAGGTTGATTTTGTTTAAAATTTTGATGACGTAGCGTAACACATCAGCATGTGATGTCATAATATGATGGTGACATGACATACTACATAGTATTTTAGATTTTATTATTTAAAATTAGTTGAAATAGTTAACTAAAATAAATAGTGTTATTTGAATGAATTTGAAAAAGTGATTAATTAAAGTATATAATATAATATTTAAATATATTTTAAATAATTATTTTAGATGATAGAGATGCGCTTAATACCGACATTTTTCAATGCCAGTTTGGTCAAAGATTCAAAGATGATTGAGACTTGATGGAAATGATAGAAAGGAAAGGTACCGACTTTCTTGCACCTAACTCTGTTTCCAATTTTTCAGTGAAAACCCAAACAAATGTACCGCGAACCATGGACACTGTCTTCCAGCCGCCACATGCTGACGAAAAGAGGATAAGGAGGATTTTCGGAACATTCCAACTTTATCTGACCTTTATGTGACGATATGCATAATGGAAGTTTCAAGGGATTTTGGAAAGTCTTCTTCCTTTTGATCTAAAGATCGGGACTACACCCTCTAAGATGAATGCTTATAATGTACTTTTAATATGAAAAATTAGAGTCTGCTTAAATATGAGTTTCAATTCCTTTGAATTTTATTCTTGCGAACGTGCTCCTCAGACGGGATATTTAATGCGTTAACTACAGAAAACAACAAACGATAATAAAAAATAATTATAATATTGTCTACATCGTCTTATTATTTGCTCAACTCTGATAAACTTGTCAAGAGTTCGAATTGTTCCACTTAAGTAGAACGAAAAGATGGACTTGAAAATTCAAAAAAAGAGAAGCCAAAAACTTTGCTTCTAGTAAAAGAACTCAAAATCTTTTTAAAAAAAAAAAAATTGATTCTATGAACTCTTTGGACTTTCGAATATACAATAAATTTTAATTTTAGTATATATTCAAATCTATTGAAATTGAAAATTCAAATCGGAAGACTCAATCAAAGTTGAATCTCAATGAATTTTATCAAATGGTTGTTCTATATTATTAATTACTCAATTTCATCACGTATTCCTATATACACAAAAATATTTAATGTTGGATCATGATCAAATCACATATCAAAATTCCTCTCAATTGCATAGCGGGCCTTATGGACTACGCTAGATCAAAATGTGTACATAAAAAATTATTTGCATAGTCTTTAACAAAACTTCTATAAGTGTTTTAAAAAAAATAAAGTTTTGAGTCAAAGTGATTACACCGCTTCTACAAACCTTTCTATTAAAAAACAATTCATCAAAGAGGAAAGAAACCAAGCAAACACTTCTTGAAACAAACCTTTTAATTGTTTTGGAGAAAGTAATAAAATATATTTTCATGTGGACAAGTGCTGTTAGTAGAATATTCAACGGTTCTTATCCAATTCTGGGTCGATGTCTTTACATTAATAAATTGGTTATTTTTCCATGAAGCAAGAGGCTTTGAAGCACTGCACAGCTGTAGGAAGCAGACTACCTACCCAATAAGGACACACTTAACGGTGGCATGCTACCCAGGATTTCAACTGGATAATTTGAGGTTGATGCACGTATCAAATGGAACAACAGAAGAGTGAGTACTTGTATATTGTTCTGTCTTCATTCTCGACATCACTGATTTTTTTTTTTTTTTTTTTGCAGTGATAGAAATCATCCCAACTGTACGTTCTTTACATTGAAGCATGTGAATATTACCCTAATATGACGGCAAGTTTAACTACTGAATGAATGAGACTACCAATCGTGACCTTGAAGGTGCCATTAAACGTGCATTTTTATGCGAACAGTGAAACCTAAACTAAAGATGCAGGAGTACTTCTTATTCAGACACTAAACAACTGGTACAGATTAGACACCACACCGCACACACTTGGCCAATTGTTCCATCTACAATTCTTCCTTTGACTACCCTCAATCAAGTACAACAAAGCTACACTAAATAAACCCCCGCTAGTTATGCTAGCCAATCCTATGTGCAATCTGTTGTATGTTAGTTCTAGGGTTTGATGTGTTTTATCGATTAGTGTTGATTGCTGGGTGGTTTCGATGTGGGAATGGGGCTCGGAACAGGGTTTAGATGGTAGGAAAGGGAAAGGGGGCTGCGGATGGGTGATACCAAAAGTTTGAGAACTTCAAAAGGAGGTGCATGAGAGAGACAACATGACCCGAGTAAGCATACTTTCTTTGAATGGCAACAAGGGTGAGTAGGTTTGCCAAGTCACAATGGTAAACAAATGAAGAAAATACATGATTTTTTACCTTTGCTTATTAGTTATTGCCCTTCCAAAGTGGAAGGCTACGCCTAATAAAATTAACCTCAAAACTACAAAGTGAAAGAACAAAATAAAACTAATTGAAAATTTTAGAATCGAATATTGTACACCACCCCTATGATCATAGGCCAGAAGAGGGTGGCAGGTGGGAACAACACATCTAGTTTCCCACCTATAGCGGCAGGGACCTTCTGACTCGTTCGCCGATCTAATGCTAGAGAATTGGTTGCTCATTGTTGAGGACGAGCATAACAACCCCTTAGTTTGCCAGAGGCGGTGACCTTCTAGCGGCGATACCCAGGCGGTGGAGGCCTTTGACTCGCTCCCTTATCTAATGCCGAAAACTGGTTGCCTGATTGTTGAGGATGAGCATACCCTCTGCCATCCCTTTGGTTGGCCTGAGGTGCCCAGCTACCACCCCGATGATGATAGCTGGCGTCCCCATATAACTGGGAGCTTCCATAGCTGTTATATCCACCTTGCTGATGAAAATGGGCACCAGCCGGAATGGGGGTTTGCACCAAATGCTGAGGGGGAACATGCGGAGGGAACCTATGTCCGTCTTGGGGAAACCTGGGTGGATAGTATCCATGGACAGGATACGCTCTATTCTCTATGGCAGACTGGTTGCTCCTTGCATATGGAGGATGGGACCTATTGTAAGGACTGTGTGCAGCCGGTGAAGGATACTGATTACCATAGTTATGGTTAAAGTGATTCGGAGCAGGATAGGAATTTGACGGCCTGGGGTGACTTCCAGAACTTTGAGCAGGATAGCCTGATCGAGGCAGAACCATTCTGTTTTGTTCCTGATCATGGTATCTATTGTTTTGGTATGAGGGCAAACGCAGGCCATACCTACCACTATAGGATGCCTTTGGGGTTTCGACTCGTTCACTACAACCATTCCTGTCTGCCTTTAAGTGTAAACTGTTAACCACAAGTCGACGTGCTGACTCCCCAAGATGCCTGCCGGAAATGGCTCCAGGGGGGTTATGCCTGAGAGGAAGATAAACCACCCACAATTACTTCAAAACTTCATAAATATGACAATGTAATGGGACGACAACACCACATGAGCATCAATACATTCACCTACAACAATTTACAAACTGGAAGAAAATTGGCATACCTTCCATTTTCCCAAGGCTTCTTCCCAGAATCCTCATGCCACAAAACGGGCTCAGGTTTTAGATCCCCTACTGAGACAATCTGCAAAAAGACAAATCATAAGTCAGTGAAGCAGGTTATAAACATGACCAATATAATGGTACCAGTCCCCGAAGTACCATTTCAACAAACCACAAAGAATGGCATAGATCCCCAAAATAAACCACCAAGAGAAGGGAAGGGATAAAAGAAAATGCCAAAACATCATTATTGAAGAAAGAAAACCATTTACAGGTCAAAAACTGTAAGCCATACATGCAAGCATGTTTCAGTATATGTTTATGTATCGGCCCAAGCATAAAACACTTTTCAGTCCACGTATGCAATGCATAACAAACTCAACTTCTAACATCTAAGCAAAATGTGCAAACAAGGGAGCAGAAGGAACATAATTTCAAAGCTGCATAGAATAAAGAAACCATGCATTAGATACCAAAATCTTTGACATGAGTTTCCTTTGAATGAAGTTGCGAATAAAGCCTGCCCACATGAACCTAAATAGGCAGAACCTCAGTTACTAATTTAAGCTCACAAGAAATAAATGAAGTCATATTAGGTTTCTGTAAAATTTCCACGCCCATAAATTATAGGGTATGAATAGAAATTTACTTGCGAGAATGCAACAGCTAAATTATATTAAATGGTTATAAAATTATTTTTACAGTTACTTATCATAGCACGAATAATACAAAATAACCTAATCACCAAGTCAATTTTTATCTAGGAAACAAGATAGTTACTGAATATTGTCACAGAGCAAGCATAAGAAACATGGAAAAGTTCATGATTCACATGTCGTAAGATGAGTGGAGACCAGCATACAATCTCATAAAAAGAGGGAGATAACATAAAGTAGTTTGTACATGAAGAACTAGCAGTTGTAGCACACAGCAGATGCTTCTACTTTTATGAATTTCGTGGTACCATGTGCCTAAAATTTTTAAATCTCATGAAAAGTAGTTTACATTACAAAAATGCTTAAATTTTTTTTTTTGGGGGGTCAGTCAAAAATGCTTAATTTACTATCCAATTTTTATATGCATTCCCATGAAAATAAGTAATTTACTATACTCTTGACAAAAAAATACTTTTTAAATATTCAGGGTTGACATTAATAGTAGAGACGAACACATTTTTTGCCCTCAAACTACAATAGTATTAGTCCTCCAGTACACTTTCATTTCTGTAAAATAGTGACATCAAGCCCATCACTTGTCAACAAGTAAAAACAAAGAAGCACAATACATCTCCAGACAGNTGACAAAAAATACTTTTTAAATATTCAGGGTTGACATTAATAGTAGAGATGAACACATTTTTTGCCCTCAAACTACAATAGTATTAGTCCTCCAGTACACTTTCATTTCTGTAAAATAGTGACATAAAGCCCATCACTTGTCAACAAGTAAAAACAAAGAAGCACAATACATCTCCAGACAGCATATAACCCCTACATGTTCGCCAATGAATACCTTCTTTGGAAATATAACCCCTGCAAGTGGCCGAGTGATGTGCTTATGAGCATCTGGAAGTCTGTAAATAGCACATCTGACACACAGAATAAAAAGTGGAAAAAATATACAAATGTTAAGATCCAATATGCATATTGATATCAATTACTACACTAGAGCACCATCTTCAATGCTGGAGAGCTTACACGACTTGATTGTCCATAATATCTTCCATTCCAGCAACAGGCGATCGAAAAATTGGAGGGCAAGGATCTCCAGCACAAAGGGATATATATCCATTCATCCCACCACTGCACGTAACCCAGAATACAATCAAGATAGGAATCCAAATAGACCTAAAAAATTCACAGAAAAGTGTGGATAAACCTCATGAACTGGGATCAAAGGGGCGAGTTTAACAGGACTATTTATCAAGTTTGTACATATTCTGACATAAAAAGACCAACGATCCAACCTCTTCTTGCTTAAACACAAATCATTTAATTGCACATGTATACAAGAGGGATGTAAAGAAACAAAGGAAATAATTGTGCATATCCGTCCTCAGAAAATGCTAAAGCAACCCCATCTTGAAAGCTTAGACATGATAAAACTAAGAATTACAACACAAACCTGGCCTGAGGATCAAGTTGCTCCTTGACTCCAGCTCGTTCTTTTTCTGTCAACTGCTTACAACGATCATCAAGAGAAAAAATGTATGGAGATAGGGGGTGAGATAACGACACAAAAAGCATGTCAGACATCATACTGTTCCGCCGTACTTCCTCCTCCTGCAGAAAAATTTGGTAATTAGATAAAATAATCTAGCAAAAGAACCCAGTACATTAAGTCTTAAAGGCTAACAACTCGGTACCGTCAAAGTATGTTCAATTTTTGCAACCTCTGCAAGAAGACGGGCTTCATCAATAAAAGGCAATTTGGCAATACCCTGCAAAATAATGACGATGCAAGAAAATGTGAAAAGCTCCTACAAATGTAAAACAGCAATTCTCAGCCAAGAATACTGCTTGCACAAGGCAAAACCAATATGCAAAACACATTTAAACAAACCTGCCAAGAAAACCGCTTGCCATTCATGTCCACTTCAAAATCTGAGGAATAAAACAAAGATATATTCAGATGAATTTTATTAAGTTTACCATGAAAATTTAAACATTTGCAGTTTGTCCCAGCATTATATCATACCAGTCGGATAAAAGTCAATAATAGGCGAGTTTGAATCAGTCATCAATTTCCTATAATGCACAGGAAGTGCATGGGAGCTGCAAACAAAACCAGTAAGATTCCATGCACTGCAGAAATTTTACGAGGAGAGAAAAGGTGGTCGATACAACCTGGCAGCAGGAAACACCCCCAACAGCTGATTGAAAGGTTTGAATGGAGAACCTAGTTCAAAACTTATATTCAGCTGCCCAAGATCCTTGAGATCAGATGCAAATGGAGCATAATGGTAAGGATAAAACCTGTAAGAAAAAGTTATGCAATAAAGACCAAAAAGCATACACAAGAAGGATGACACCATGAAGTATTTAGACATCTTCCAATGTATTCTTCATAAATGCCCAGCATAGAAAACGCATATCATCTAAGGTTATGAGAAGCAAATATGGAAAAATAAGTACTAAAAACTTCATGTAGAATAAAACAAAATAATTTAGAAAGTAAACACCCTGGTACAGTACAAGAACTTTAAACGTTGGATCAAGTGCGTGCACAAGCACCTAAGAGTGTGCATATAAGCAGGCAAAGGCTTATAATGAATGCAAAAATTTGATAAAAGAAACTACAATAAAATAAAGGAATAAACCAGTGTCATAGACCAATGCAATATACCAAGAGTTTACTTGCACAGACAGGTTCATTAATTAAAGATCCTAGTAAGCAAGCCAAAGCATCAAAAGCACATGCCTTGACTACAGAGGTGTTACATGAACGCACTAATGATGATGATGATTCTCTACAGATACCCCCCCCCCTCCCCAAAACACACAGATGCACTGAAACAGAAGATCAAAAAATAAAAAAGAAAAATCAGCAACAGATTCAAGAAAACAATTTTGAACAAAAAATTGATTAAGGGAGGAAAGATTACCACTGCCAGGAACAAACCCCTTCATAGTAATATTGCATAACCCAACAAAGGCCTTCTGTGTATTTCAAAACCTACCAAGGGAAGAGATTGAAATTTTTGTCAGCCCATTATTGCTAAAATGTGTGCTTGACAGGCTTCAGACAGATCACCTACAAAACAACCATGCAATAGAACAAGTACAAAGGACAGGCTGTTGAATATCAAAACCACTCAATTCCAGTGATGTAATTAGGCTAAAAAACATACCCACACCACAACGTCTGAGCATCAGCTATGGAAGGGAAGGTCAGCGACTAAAAAGGTCAACCAATATACCAACACCAAAGTGGAGGCAGCTGCCAGATAAGATAAATTGAAGAAAAAAAGCTCTATTCTAATTGATTGGGAAGGCAAAACAAAAACCCCAGCTCACCAGACAAGGCATATTGGCTAAAAGGCTCCTTTAAAGTCACATTCATACATCGATGTATCAAAGACTAAGCCCTTATAATTTTTTCCATTTCCTTAATATACTTTAACTTCCTAATTCATCGCAATAAATAGGAAGCAACTCCCATTGGTACCTAGGCTTCTATCTAGTAAGGTCATCTATTTTAAAACATGTAAGCCCATATAAAGACACAGCGATTTGTTTGGACTTGGAATTAACGATCTCAGCAAAAGGATAGACAGAATAGAATAAGAATGCTTGTAACTTGTAATATGAAAAGGAGGCAATGGTGGAAGTTGCAAAGATGATGGTTGTTCATTTCAGCATGTGGGTGCATCAAGGGTGATTGAGAAAGGCTGTGACTGGAGAGGGCAGTAATAAAAGCAAAGGCAGCTATAATAGGATAGTGGCAGGATGGTGATAATAGCAGTTCAGGTCGTGCATATTTACCTTGTAATACTTGACCTGGGTGTGCCTTGTTCAAGTTCCATTGATCACCATCTTAAATTCAAAAGCAACACCCAATAGAAAGGATAAGGGGTAAGTTGGAATACTCATTCTCCATAAAAGCACTTGCAGCTCAACCAACAGAGCATTTTTCTGGTGGACGGTAACAAAGGCAGCAGACTATGATATGCTTGCATACTACAAATCAAAGGCAGTATTCCAAATAATCTAAAAGGATAAGTCTTCTTAACATATATGAGATATATCATGCTACATTAAATTGTGGGGGCACGCACATGGGGAAGCAATGTCACTCACTTGCATATGGAATCAACATCAACATTATTGGGCACTAGTTCATTCATAGACACTGACAGGACAAATACATGCAACCCACATTCAACAGGAGATGTTGAGGTTCTCGATAAGTTCGAATAGGATCATTTAGTCACACCATTAAGACTTAATCTCTCAATGAGAACTGCTCTCAAACTCCAGCTCTAGTAGACATGCTGCTGCTCCTTTAACTATAAATATCCAATCCATATCACTAGATTAGGTGACTGAAGAAATCGATCCCCAGAGCAAAACATGCTAACAAAACTTGCTTAGTTTTTTGATGAAATGTCGCAATCTAAGATGTCTAACTCAATATAAGCTAAATGAAACTCAAAAAATTAGGTGGCCAAAGAAGTCAATTCGAGATTAGTGAATCATAAATTGAGTTATCACCACTTCTGCACAATCAAACTACGTTGACAGCCTCTATAAACCTAATTGCAATCACATTTGCCAGCAATTTCCTTGAGATAACTTTAAATAAAAGAAATATGTAACATTTTTTGTTGTTACGTTGGTCAGGGGATGAAGAAGAACACGGGATGAAAATAAGATTTGGAGCACAACCTGGCCCACTTAACAGCACACTGACTAAACATTAACGGCAGTTAAATTCAAATTTACTTACAACATCTTTCCGTATCATTTCAAGCTCCTCTGGAGTCTTCACAGAAAACTTTTCCTCATAATATCTCTCTTTCCAACCAGGCTCTCCCAGTTTGACCTTATAAAAGTAAATAAACAGTGATGAATGATAGACGCAAAAGCGGAATTACATTATTTTCTTTTAGCCATTAGATATTCAAATGGAATAAATATCTATATTATAAACAAGATTTAAAAGAAAACTAATAGCGACAAGCTGATTTAAGTAGTTGTTGTAAAGAAAAAGGTTGGAAAATTTTGAACATTTTTATGAAATCACAAACACTCATCTACTGGCTCCCATACAAATGCTTGACAAAGTTTCCACCCATGTTTCCATGATTTCCCACATTTTATCAAAACGGCTTTTAGAGTTTGGTTAACCACCTTTCACACTGTATATCAAGTCAAAAATGGCATTCTTTTCCTTTTGGTACATGTAAACATCCTCACGGTGAAGAGGCTAAATAATAAATTTTCAACACACTACAATGATTTGACTACCTCTGTAGTGAAAGCTAACTTTCACCATTTAGAGAACCAAAAAAAATTGAGGTGCTGGTACACAGCAAAATAAATCTCACAATGTATCGATACATACAACCATCATAGTACAGATATAAATTGATATAGGACGCCACAGCAAGCACCTATAAACTAAATTTTATATATAAGTCAGAAAAAAACATCAAAATCTGAACCTTGTCTTCAGTATGATTTTCAGAATTGAAAACGTCAGACTTTTCGCGAAGTAACTCCTTCAGCTTTGTTTTCAATTCTTCTTTATTGTCCTGTACCTGAAAACCAATAGGGAGAAGAAATAACAACCAATTAACCAATGCTTTATACTGGAACATATAATCATTGCTTATACATAACCAAAATAGTGACGATATATGCACTTCCACTTCCTACTAGCAAACCCATGCCAACTAAAAAGTTTATCCACACTAAATAATCCTACATAATGGCTGGTGAGGTCAGAATTACATTAAAATGCCTCACCCAGAGCAGGGAAACATACTTCTATCTCAAGACTTGTCTCAGCTTCAACAATAGCAGCACCCATAGTGGAACCGGAAGAAAAACGTGCAACCTTTTGTGCCCGGACATGGCTTCCTTTGTTGTCCGATCTCCCATTGCGCTTGCTCTGGATGTCAAGGACTGACAGATTTGCAGTAAATTGCCCACGTTCGAATTCATTTCTGCGAGATTCTGAACCTGTCCATTGATATGGTGAAGACATAGGACCCGACGCCAGGCGAGAACCATGAAACCGAGCAACCGGAACTAGAGACTCAGGTTTAACTTGAGGTTCTGCATCATCTCCTCTTTTTGCCTGAGCTTTTTCACGCTTAATTCTTTCAGCTTGTCGCTGAACAATCAAAGCAAAAACTATAATTACTATAGCTTCAATTCACAGAAATAACGAATCATACATGTACCTACAATAAAATAAATCTGACCACATTCAGATTCATTTTTTAAAGTAAAAATTCAGGTGGAAAGGAGAAGCAGCAAAAAAACTTGTGTCGAACATAAGAAACACCCTCCCCCTTCCTCCATAATCAAGATATTAGAACCAGTTTTTTTTTTTCTTTTCTTTCTTTTTTGATAGGGAACAAAACACTGGTATTAATCATTCTGAGACACGTGGTATGTAATCAATTGATGGTCATATTTTACCGCTTGTAAAAGGGAGGCGTGTTTTATAGAACACAATTGATTGAGTAAACAGACAAGGCAATGGTATCATAGTAAATATTATTTTTTTGGATCACTCTCTTGTGGATGCTTGTTGGCTCACTTGTTTCCAAGATAAATGAAAGGGTTGCATTTCATTTCATGATGCTGGAAAAACAATGGAGGCCATTGGCTTGATATTGGCANGACTTGTTTCCAAGATAAATGAAAGGGATGCATTTCATTTCATGATGCTGGAAAAACAATGGAGGCCATTGGCTTGATATTGGCAGAAATACTCGATGCATTCTACCAAGTCTAAGCTAATACATAGGTTTGGTATCACTGGCAATGCTGAAATCAGAGTAGTAATAGTGCAGTAAATTTTCTTCCATGTACATTTGCAATGATTCCTTGGGGGCATTATCACGTATCAGGAAAAAACAATATTATAAAAGCTGGAAGAGGTACCAATACATAACCTAAAGTAATGGCCTTCTACAATAGAACAACGGTGATAGTGAACATCCACCAGAGGGAGACAGCTGTCTCAATGGCTAAAACAAGACAAACCTGATGCAAACGAGATCGTTTCTGGAATATTTTATCTTCGTATGATCCCACAGCCTGAATGAAATGCTCTACCCTGCTCAGATTGGGCTAAGAAACAAAAAGAGAGATAGTAGAATTTATAGCAACCTTGGATGGTATGCAAAAGTAAAGCCAGATAAAACTTAAGTAACTCAAACAACAGGGAGTCAATCAAATACCTTGCTTCCATCAGTCAAATATCCGCCCAAAGCTCTGAATTCTTTCTTATAGACAGCCAACAACAAGTTAATTGCACCCTAAATACCACGAAGTACAAAATATCAAAAGAAAAAAATTAAAAATAGATTATTATTTTTTGGAAAATAACAGCTATCCTGCAAGATATATCAACATTACTACATTAGCAATTCGTTATGAACATCAAATCTACAAGTTTTCCACTTTGGGAGGGAGAAAAAATCCATGCGATCAACTTACCTAATGAGATGATGTACCAGTAAACTTTTAGAATATCATATTGTCCAACATCACATGTTTAAGAAATTGGATTGATTATGTTTTCTTTTATATCGTTCTGTACATAATTCTTCTGAGCCTAGATTGCATTGTCAACATATCACGATATTCATACTTTGGCTTCTCTGAAATTTCATTATTCCCAAGCCTATATCCATTAGTGTGACCTTCATAATGGGAACAAACTTCTTAGTGATTCTTTTTTCAAATTCTTTTGGGTAAGTTACCATTCAAGTCTAGGAACAAGATCGATTTCTTATTACTATGTCATTTCCCTCCTTGCCCATTGTTTCTTAGGTCATTTTCTTGGAACTCAAAATTTAACAAAAAATATCAGTCACTTCTAAATGATGTTTTACATTAAATCTTATCATTTAGAAGCAAACTGCATTTAATCATCTGCAGCCAATTCGCTTCAATGCAGGCCTCAACATGAAATTTGCAGACAAATTGAGAATTTCGAATTATAGAACGACATTGATGATCATTTATCGTTATTAAACCAAAATCTATTAACATTCCTAACTAGATCTGTTGTATCACATCATGCTACATGCAGATGCAGAATGTATGCAGTACTGAAAGATTATGCACATACCCGACAATTCACAAGAGAAGTAACTTAAAGATATATATAAAAAAAAAACAATTACACACACCTCACGAATCTCCAGGGTGGGCATATGTGGTAAAAAATCATTGCCCACAAAGAAGCACATGAAGATAAAGTCATCGACAATGCACTCGAAATCCATCTCAAAGGGAGGGTTAGGGATTCTCATCTCATATTCCAAGTACTCTCTAAGAGTCCATATGTTGAGAAACTGCAAAATGTTAATTAAGGGTGCCATGGGAGGTGAAGGGCGGGTTGGGGAGGGGGAAGTGGAGAAGCTAGAGTCAGTATTGTGAAGGAAAAAAAATATCTTATCTATCAGACCGGAATGAAGAATAACCTGGTAAGGCTTTTTAGCCACAACACCACCATCCCCTTTCTCATCAAACTCCCCTGCCTTTCTCTTTGCCTTCCCTTCACAATCTGCTGCTAAATGACCCATTTGACCACACAGGAAACATTTGTTTTGTTGTCCGGGAGTAAACACAACCTGGTAAATAGATTTGGGGAGCATATCTGTTACTTCTTCTACCGAAGAGAAGATAATGCCCTATTGCAAATAAACCTTAAATACTATTTTATTCAGATTAACCGAACCAGTCAAAGTATTAACCAATTCTAGAAGGATCAAGATTTTCTTTGAGTTTTACATAAAGATGTTGAACAGGAAGAATTTTCCAGGAAAGCATGTCTATCTTCTTGCAATAGAAAATTTAACCATTTTTTCTTCACAGCTCCATAGTCAAACATGTATCAAAGATTAAAATAAAAAACACAAATTGTCAAATCATGGCAACCTCCCAATATTAACATTACAAACCTCTCTAAGTATTGAAAAATGAACTTCATGCGTAGCCAAAGCCAGCATGATCAGATCTGCATCCTGTCAAGTGGCAATAATTGCAATTTCAAATTATAATGGTCCACAATCATTATAACATAGCAAAACAGGAAGAACAGTCCTATTTAACATTCCAGGTGCGTTAAGAAGAAGACATACCAAACCATACAGGCAATGACGTGTATTTGGATCATAACCCGGAAGATTCCTTTGCAGACGAATGTATGACATTATTTTGTGTTCCCCTTCACCGGGAACATTTGCATCAGAAAGGATAACCTTCCAAAAAAATAGAAAGATAAGAAAAACACTGGAGCACAATTCCTTAACCCACCACACTCCAAGTGCCAAGCACACCATTACAATTACCATACAAACCAACCAATAAATAAAATTGCATGGGAACTCGAACAACACCTTAACATTTTTCCATCCAGGGTCATTGTTTAGCCTGAGGTGGACGTAGTACTGCAGAGCAATTGACAAAACAGCCATAAATTCAGTTCCAGGAGTGATGACATTGGAATCGAAAACTTGTGATTCCTGCTTGGGAGGAAGCTTTCTGCCCTCCTTCTCAAAATCTTCCCGCAACCTTTCCTCTTCGGCTGCCTAGAAAAGAAGAGGCCACAAGATTGAATATCGCTAAAGTCGAGGTTTTAAGTAGGTTAATAAAGATTATGTACAGAAGACACATACCGCATCTGCTGCATCTTTGGCTGCCCTAAAACGCCTAGACCGCTGCTGATTCATTTTGGCCCGTGGGGCAACGCCATCTACCATCCATTTCCAAATAATCAGTAATTTACAAAACATATGAAAATAATCCAAGTTTAACTCAAGTTTCAAGGATATTTCGACCTTATTACCCACCAATAGCCATGTATAGCAACTTTCGGGGACGCACCATCACAAAAAGCCTATCCATATAGTCAAACATGCACTGAAACACCTCCTCAAAAGAGATTGGAGAAGGCTGCATGAGGAAAATTGAAACATTTAAACTATATTCGTTTAAGATATAAACTGAAAAGCAATATGAACACAAAACAAATATTGATACAAAAAGAAAGATTCAATGATATGATAGAACTTAAGGACAAAACAACTAGGCTCGTAGATGTTATGTATTACATTCAGGAAATAAGTTTAAGGTCTATCAGCCCATTATCCTGTTAAGACCTCAGGAATGTTATCTCAGAAAGTACAAACCCAATTCCAAAATCGGGACACCAATATACCACAGCTCAATTTTAAATACAAAGAAAAAATGTATAGACTAAAAAGACACCCCTATAAATATACAAAATAATATAATAATCATTTCAATTGACTGTTAGTCTGGACAATTGGGTTTGGATTGTCGAAATAGGTTGTGCCTCCCTCCTTTGAGTCGTCTTTGCTTCACAAGAAGGTAGCTAGTCTTCGTGTGATGCATATTTGCGACAAAGATTGAAGTAGAGACAACCCTTGGGCATCACAACAGATAACAAAATCCAGCTAGGGTGATGATTTGAAGAAACTGGAGGAGGAAGAGAACCAGAAGAGGATGCCAAGGGAACTGGAGAAGAAGACAAGTATGGCTTTGTCTATCTGAGATCAAACCAAAAAAGGGCAAACTAATCAGTAGAACATGTGGTTTCACCATTTTTGGTAAATAAAACGTGCAAAATTACGTTGTTTATAGGTATAGCGTTCTTCATGCATATGCCATGCCATACAATACTGACAACATTGCTCCCCATACTTCAATACATGCCTTTTGCTTCATATAGACGGGTTGGGCCTTGATCCATCAACTGTCAACTAATTAAAGCCCTGAGATTTGAAATTTGATTGAATATCATAATGTAAAACCCAACGGACCAAACCATTCAACCACTAGGAACTAACAGGTCTCGGTAGTACTTAAGTCGGTGACTCAGTTTTGACAGACAATCAGAATTGCCAATTAATGCAATTTATTTGCTTCGTTTTAATGATTGTCAATCGGGCTAATATTTTCGATTCCCCACTATCAACTTCTTTATCATCTCATCGTAGACTAGTTCTCCCACTAAAAACTGTTCAACAACACCTAATGCACCTTCAATTTTTCAGATTAAAATGCAGAGGATGACGACAGCAAAAACAACCAAAAACGTCAGTCACAGAACAAAGAAAAACAACCAAATTCATTCAAAACAGGGAGACGAGAGTATCGTACCCGGTCTTCGGGGTGAAAACAAGGATGAATAATCCCGTTCATGTCGAGATACAAGTTGTCGAATTCGAGGTTGTTAGGGTTAGGTTTACTTGTGTCAACCGGAATCTTAACATCTTCGATGACAACTGGCTCTTCCTCGATCACATCCACCACCACCAGCGGATACTTCTCCGCTAACCACCGATAAAACGCCGGAACTCCCATTGCAAACCACTATTCAGCTTCAAATCTTCTTCACAACACAAAAATCTCCAATAAACTCGAACCAAAATAGATAAATAATGGGAAGATAAGTGTATAACAAGAAATAGATAGATAGTAGAAGTGAATCGCAGAGAGAGAAAAACCCTAACCCTAATAACTGAAAATCAAATATGGAGAGAGGGAGCGAAAGAGAATATGCGAATAAGGGAGTTGGCGTGGCTATATGCTCGGATTGGGAAAGCTAGGGCACGAATCTAAATTTGTGGACGGATATGCCCTTTTGTTTCGACAAAGATCGATTGGGAGGTTGCATTTTGGATAGAGATTGGGGGTTTTTATGGCTACGTACGTATACGATGACGTAGGCTACTTAGTCGGCAATGAGGTTTTTTTTTTTTTTATAGCAATGTTATTGAGACTTAATTTATTAACCTAATTTGTTGACTTAATTCACAATAACTTTTGAATTCACTATGAAATCTATGAAACATTAAAACTTGTTATTGATCCAATGATTTCAATGCAATCACATCATTAGGTCATCAAAATATATCAAATTTTTAGGTCCAAATAACATTAGTGTTTTTTTTTATCATTAAAGTTAGTTTAAAGTTACAGTCAGGACCATTAAAGTTAGTTTACACACACTTTAAATAATTTTTTCATAGATATTATTATGGATTTTAAATTTATAACTCAATTTTGTATCCCAAATAAAGAAATATCATTGGATAAGTGGGTTTCATCAACTTTTTTAAATGGGACTTACTCATCTAATGGTCCTCATTCATTTAAAATACAAATTTGGGATACGTAACATTACTCTTTTTTTATCAAGTTGGTGGTTTAACAGTAAATTATACTCATTTAAGATGTCTTTATTTTTCATGTGATTATCAAATAAGGTTCGATCTACAAATAAAACATGAATTGTTGTATGCTTTTAGTGGTCCTGGTATTATAGTAACAGACTACTCTTCTGGTTTAATATTTATAATTTAAATCAAGCATTTCACAGTAATAAACCCTTATGGTCACACCCAATAATTACTATTTACTAGTTATCCTTCCCCCTTTTCATGTTAAAAAAAAAATTAACTTCTTTTTGGATCAAAAAAAAAAAAAAAAAGATTATCCATGTAGAAATTAAAAATTTATGAGATATTCTTGAGATATTGAAGTTGTCAGGGAGATACCCGTTTAAGTCCCTTTTTTCCACTATAATTTCACAATTTTAAGAATCTATTAAAATTTATAAAAAAAAAAAAGNGGAGATACCCGTTTAAGTCCCTTTTTTCCACTATAATTTCACAATTTTAAGAATCTATTAAAATTTATAAAAAAAAAACATGATTATTGTTTTATAATTTTAGACAAATAAAATTGCATGTGTAAATAAATCTTGAATATTTGAAAAAAAATTAAATAATTGGCTAATTTTGAGCTTAACACATCATATCATTAAAAAAAAGGGGAGTGTTGTGTGCTTGGCCCTGGGGTGAGCCGAAGCTGTGTAAAGTTGTAAGAAGATTTTTATATTTTGGGACACTATTCATTATGATTATTAGGCTAACCATAGGTTATATTATTGAATGAAGTATAGGCTAATCTAATAATTATGATAAATTAAATTTAAATAACATTATTGACTACACATATCTCTACGTTCTCCAACTAATTTAATGATATGCTTTTCTAATTTTTCCACTTTGAAGTGCGCCTCAAACGTACACACACCATCGGATCTGATGATTTAATGGTAAGGTAGGTCCGTTTCAGAATCATCTTTGATTCTCAGGTGATTATCAAGTAGAGTTTAATTTACAGGANCGTTCTCCAACTAATTTAATGATATGCTCTTCTAATTTTTCCACTTTGAAGTGCGCCTCAAACTTACACACACCATCGGATCTGATGATTTAATGGTAAGGTAGGTCCGTTTCAGAATCATCTTTGATTCTCAGGTGATTATCAAGTAGAGTTTAATTTACAGGAGTTTTCATGTTTTGTTACTTTGGCTTTAGTGGTGGTGTGATAATAAGCTACTCCAAAAGTATTCGTAGCTACGATTAACCAAACATTTCATATCGAAAAAACTCTAATCATGTTTAAAAGAGGTCACTCCCTACTGATCGTCTTTCTCCGCCATTTCGTTGATAACAAAAAAATAGGCACACACTTACAAGAAAAAAAGGAAAAAGAAGATACTCGAACTCACATATTTCATCTTGAAACCCAAATCTATGCACGATGGTGGGCTCCAAAACACTAATATTTTCTTATCGATCATGGGATTATTATTTTTTATTTAAGAATGGTTTTGATGATATAAGAGGATGTAAATGAATCAAATTAAGGTGTTTGAGTCCGAATTTGATGAATTTGTTTTTTATAACAAATTTAAAAAAATATTAAAGTTCAACTCATTTTTTATTTCGAAAAAGCTTGAATTGATTTAAAACGAGATGAATTCGAACTAAATCTAAATAACTTGATTATTTTATAAATAAATAAGTCGAATTTTGTGAGTTTAAACTCAAAATGAGTTGAGTTTATATAAAAAATTATTTGAGCTTAGTTCATTTTTTAAATGAATGAACTCGAGTCGAAAACCCAAACCTGAATAATTCAATCATTTACCACCTTTACATACAGACTATAGATTTGTAATATGGCCCATTTGGGGACATCCGATAAAATTGGACTGACACAGAGAAATTCGTAAAATGGGCTGAAATAAGCAGTCAAACTTCTTTAGTTCTTTAGGCCACGCAGTTGTCTTAGATTTACGCTGGTCCACGACAATGCAGCTTACGCAAGAAACGGCGGCGGCCCATCTAAAAATAAATAAATATACAAATAAAAATAAAACGGAAAAAACCTACATCAATGATGAGTTCAAATCAAACTTGTGGACATCTTTTCATTTCACAGCCTCTCTTTTATTGTCCTTTCAAGATGTCCACCAAATTCAGAGGTGCAAGCACAGTGCTCCCAATTTGGTCGGATCTCTTTCTTTCTGCTGAAGCAACAAGATCAACAACTACCTCTCCGAAGAATTACAGCTCCCAAACAAAATGTCTTTAACCATCGAATTACACATCACAACAACAACACATCTCAACCTCAACCCTCAAACCGCTATCAGTAAAAGAAGCTACAGCATCCAATTTCAGTCCAAATCTATATATCATTCAAACCCATTAACCCCACTTGTTTTGTCTCATCGCAAAATGTGTGCTTTACCTTCTTCTTCTTCAAAGGTTTCTTTTACAGTCAAGAGTTCTCTGATTGATCCAGATGGTGGGTCTTTGGTGGATCTTGTGGTGCCAGAGAGTGAAAGGGCTGCAAAGATTTCAGAGGCTGAGGCAATGCCAAAGGTTAAGCTGACCAAGATTGATCTTGAGTGGGCTCATGTGATTAGTGAAGGTTGGGCCAGTCCTTTGAAGGGGTTCATGAGAGAGGATGAGTATTTGCAGAGTTTGCATTTCAATTCCTTAAGAATGAAAGATGGGTCTCTGGTGAATCTGTCACTCCCTATTGTTTTGTCAGTTGATGATGAGGCTAAAGAAAGAATCGGGGAGTCGATTGATGTTGCATTGATTGCGCCTAATGGTGATTTGGTTGCTATTCTTCGAAGGTTAGTCTTTTTTTTCCCTCAAAATTCTGGACAATTTCTGAAGTTTGCGATATTTTTTTTTTTTTTGAAATAATTTGCAGCATGTATAAATACTTGGGCATTCTTGTTTATTGTTCATATGATTTGCAAAAAGAAAGAAAAGCACACACTCCATCATTATTTTAAGTAACCCAAATGGATGCCAAAGAGAGATGGTGCGAGTAAGTTTTGGCATTATTAAAGCTGTGGTCTTTGTGTGTGTGTCTCAGTTTTGTTCTGTAGATACTTACATTGTAGATTAGTTTTGTTGAAATGAACTTGCATGCTCTTGTGTTTCAGTGTTTGATTTGGTTCTATTGTTTATAATTGTAGCTTGGAGTTAGTTTTCTTTACTTATTTGTGGTGGATCATGAAACATTGTGTACAACTTATCTTTCATGTTTTTCAATGTGTTTAGTTGGACGGCCAACGGATCATGGATGAGAAGAAGAAATTAAAAATTGTGGCAGAAAATTAGAAGTTAGTGTAAAACTTTGAAAGTGTTTTTTTTTATTGTCTTCTATGGTTCTGTTTCATTTCCTCCCCAAAATGAACAGCTGTTTCTTTTATCGTCATATGATCTTTTAGTATTGATGTTTTAGGCAAATGTAATATATAGTGCCAGAGTTTCTAAATCCCCCCATCCCTCCTCCTCTCTTTCTATCTACGTTTCTATCTATCTATCTATTTGCTGTTAATTTGATTACTGAATGAAATTAATTGTGAATTCAGTAAAGCACGCATCCAGCATTTTAACTTATGAAGTTTTAAAGGTGTCTCTGTATGCCATGGATAAACTTAGAGACCTTAATTTGTGACTTTGTAAGTACCATATCGTATCCAAGGCTATATAGTGATGTCATAGATGACCTAGGAGATGATTCTAACTTCTGATTGTCAAATTGATTTGAGTTTTATTGTTTAGAGTGGAAACTGATTTCATTCAACAATGCTATATTCTTTTGCCTGATATACAGCTGCACCTAAACCAACGGTCCAACACTCCATGCCCTTGTGGTTAGAGTCTAAACTCAGGTCTGATGATTTTACCTGTTTACATCATCACCGAATGTAAGTGTATAGAGAAGGCACCTTCTTTATGTCACTCAGTAGGGTGCCTGAGCTTGTCAACTTGATCATATTTAAGCTAATAGGTACTTCAAAAGGCCAACATTGTTATTTGTATGCTTTTTGGATGGAAAATTTAGAGAAAATGTAGAGATGGAATCTAAGAGTTCTGCCAAGGGAAGGTTAGAAATATGAAGATATGGTCATTCCTCCATAGACAGTGAACACATTCTCTCTCTCTCTCTCTCTCTCTCTCTCTCTCTCTCTCTCTCTCTCTCACACACACACACACACACAAGTGCACACTCACTCACCCAGACATCTCTGTATCTATCTTCCTGTCTATTTGACTGATATCGAAGTCAATTACTGTTCAATGAATGCACCCCTATTTGTCTACTTTTTAATTTGTTTCTCTTTATTTTAACTCTATAATTCATCTGTGGCAGAACTGAAATATACAAGCACAACAAGGAAGAGAGGATTGCTAGAACATGGGGGACCACTGCTCCAGGGTTACCTTACGTCGAGGAGGTAATTACTCCTGCTGGCAATTGGCTCATTGGTGGAGATCTGGAAGTCTTAAAGCCTATCAAGTATAATGATGGACTTGATCACTACAGGCTCTCTCCCCACCAACTCCGGAGAGAATTTGATCGACGTCAAGCTGATGCAGTTTTCGCTTTTCAGCTAAGAAATCCTGTGCATAATGGCCATGCTTTATTAATGAATGATACACGCAGGAGATTGTTGGAATCGGGTTACAAGAATCCAATTCTATTGCTTCATCCTTTAGGAGGTTTTACTAAGGCTGACGATGTTCCACTGGATGTTCGTATGGAACAACATAGCAAGGTTACTTTTGCAGGTTTCTGCACTCAATTATTATGATTCTGATATGGGATGTGCATCAACGGGAGAATATTTCAGCATGAGCATGCATCCATATATTTTTGGCCATAGCTGTGTAGATGGATTTTTTTCGATATTTTCTTAATCCAGAACATTCGAATTAAAACTTATGATTCTTTTTCTTATGTAATAAGATCATTCTAGGATTTTGTAACTGTATTTAACACCACGTGTACAAGTCATCATAATGATTAGTTTTTTGTGAGATATGAACCTGCATTACAAAATGTTGCTGAAATTGAATTGGAATATTTAGGCAGCATGTTTTGTTCAAAATTCATAAGTTTTATACGAGGATTCTATTTTGCCTCAGGTCCTAGAAGATGGAATTCTTGATCCTGACACTACCATAGTGGCCATTTTCCCGTCACCCATGCATTATGCAGGTCCAACTGAAGTGCAATGGCATGCAAAGGCAAGGATAAATGCGGGCGCTAATTTTTACATTGTTGGTCGAGATCCAGCAGGTATGGGACATCCAACAGAGAAAAGGGATTTATATGATCCTGACCATGGGAAAAAGGTGCTAAGCATGGCTCCTGGATTGGAGAAGTTAAACATCTTGCCATTCAGGGTAGGTCCATAGTAGTGTTCTTTACTTGATAGTGATAGTGAAAGCTCTGTTGTTCTTTCCCTGATTCCCTTTGTCTATCAACAAACATTCTGACTTTAGTCAGTAAAATTCTATCAGTGACTCCAGGGCAAAAAGAACTCTATCCGTAGTTGTTTCAATGGTGTTAATCAAAGATCTCAGCGGTTATTAAATTTTCAGCTGCTTATTATAAGGTTGTTGTCGTGAAAACATTTGCAGAAGTCCTGGTTTTATACAGATCAAGTCACTGATCTTTCTTAATGACCAAGAAATAGGCTTCCTTGTAAGATCATTCGGCAGTGAAATTGCCTGTGATGAACCGATAATGGTAGTCACTGATCTTGCTTAAACAATGTTAGCCTTAAGTCTTTTTGCTTTCACTTGTGTTGTATAAGGGTTTTCCTCTTCCCCTGAACTTCTTTCAGTTCCCTTTTGCTATTAAAATACAAAAAACTCAAATTATACCTAAGATTTCCTATGCTATACCATTAGTTATTTGAATCCTCTCACCTTCACTATATATTGCAGGTGGCAGCATATGACACTATAGAAAAGAAGATGGCATTTTTTGATCCTTCACGTGCTAAAGATTTTCTCTTCATCTCAGGAACCAAGGTGAAATTAGATACATTAAAAATAAAGGATATATAGAATGGGGGATAAAGGGGTAAAAGAGGCACAAATGGCGAAATAAACTTTAAACTACCAATTTGTTTAACATGTTTGGCATAATAGGAGGAGGTTATTTTATTTTGAAGATAGAGATGATATTGTGCTTTTGAGTCAAGTAGTCAGGTCTCCCTTTTTGGCATGAGCTACTTCTATGGTGTTATTTTACTGTTTTTCCAATGCTGAGGTCAGGTGACAGTTGCAGGGTTGGGTTATATCCAGAAATTAACATCCAATGATCGTAAGTATTCAGTCAACTCTTCAGTTACAGGGAGTCAATGTTATAAAATGGTTAAAACAGTCACTTCATGGCAGTGTGAGGCCACTTCTAGAGAAAAAAATAAAGAAAAAACCAGTGGAGGGAAGGTCCGACTACAGACATGCATCTTTGACTGGTTATGAAGGTTTAGGATACACTATCTTGCCTTCCCTTCAGGGTTTGAAGTTTGCCGGTATGGTACTCTCAATGTTTTTTTTTTTTTCTTTAGAATATTAAATGATTTGTGTTTTCTATTGAATGAATTCTTGCTTAGAGGCTGTACTTTTGCAAATGTTGCCATATTCCTGCTTCTTGGTTTGGAAATGATTTAATTGCTTGAATTCACCAAATTATTCTCTCTCTTTTAAGTGATATGTGGCCTTGGACCTTTTGACTCTTACCAGAATTGGTTTTCTGTGAGAAAGAGAGCACTTTGCATTTTTTGAAAGAAACATGTATCGTCAATGTCAAAGAACTTATAGTTAGTTAGTCTCATAATTTTCTTATTCAATTTGGTCGACGTGTAATACTATTGCAGATGCGGACTTTTGCAAGAAATGGTGAGAACCCTCCTGATGGTTTTATGTGTCCTGGGGGATGGGAAGTTTTGGTCAAATATTATGAAAGCTTGCAGGCTGAAGAAGCTACAGAGAAACCAGCTGTGCTATCTACTTAACATTCTGGTAGAGTTGATAGTATATGGAATCTAGCTGAAGGTGGAAGCTGCAGGAGAAACTATGAGTTCATCATCATTTGGAAATTGGGCATTCCAAATTGTTGTCTTGTACCTAAGTCGTTTTTTTTCTGTTTCTAGATTGAACACTAGGCATGCGATATGTTGATTTATTGTGATTTTTTGTCTGAGAAGCTATCAAACACCAGATGAAGGAAAGTTTTATTCTCTTTGCTTAAGAGTGTTCTTTGACTTATCTTTTATATGACTTCAGTATCGCTTACATTTGGGCTAACATGGGCAAGATTTTCAATTTGAGAGAATCCACTTTGTGTAGAAAATGCAAATGTTTCTTGTCACGCCACTGGTTGCTGATCGGGCAGTTGCTTGGGAGTTCAACATTCTCATATCATCGTAGTTGATGGAACAATCAGTAAATAAAATTCACAGAGCGCAACAACTATCTGGCTTTGGTCCAGTCAAATGACACTTAGAGTAGGGGATCGGTATGGTACCAACCAAATCACCTCCGATGTTAAAGTTAGTTCAGCGGGATTTATAAAGTATTTGTGTGATAAGAAATAGTTTTTTTTCTTAGGAATTTATTACCTGCCTCTAATCTTAATTTATGAGGATTTTTATAGTGTGTGTTGAGTGTACTTTTAACTTAAAGGAATAATGAGTAGGAGTAATCATTCATGGTTGAATGTGTATAAAACTAACGCCATTCAAGAGCTTCCATTATTGGCGTGTGTCAACAGGGTTGAAGCTTACGTGTAGTGTTAGGAACTTGATGCTAAGTGTCAAATTCTTCTTGACCGGAGACATGCAGGTAGTAGTGACTGACGTAACTCGATCATTTTGTCATTTAAGGCTGTGACCGTTTAGCGTCCTCCGAGGTCCGGAATGTACCCGAGATTGGGATTATATCCATCACTAGTCGAGTAGGATAGGCATATGCATTTTCTTCTTCCCACATACATTATCGGAATAAATTCTTAGAGAAAGACCCGAGATGGGAGTTGAATTTAGGATGTCCAGTTATTTGAAACAGGTCCTGCCCATCTTCTCTACATGCAGTCGGGTTTTGAGACCAGGAGATTTCATTTCACAGCTCTCTTATTTCACACCTTCGTTTGTGGTTTGTCATTTATACACTTGTACTCTTACATTCACTGAACGCCCAACGCCCCTCCACCTACCAATTTAAAAGAAAAATAAAACCCTGTGCTCTTGTGACCCAAGAAGCAAACTATCCACCCTGGCTTGGACCCTCTCATTAGATTGTTGTTCCCTGATTGCAAAGTCAAGACTAAACAGATTGAACATTAATGTTTTTTCTGTGTGCTATGCAGTACATGTGCTGGGTCTATGGTTCAGGTACATCCGTAAGTCCTTTGGTATTCCACGTTCCAAGGGTGAGCTGTATTGGGGTCATGGGTCTCTCTTTATTTTGGTTTGATGTTAATTTTCTGTCAGTCTTGTCCTTGCAATTCCATCCCCTTCAAATTTCTATTCAATTTATCGCCAAACGGATTTTGCCGTCTACGGT
The DNA here is from genome assembly GCA_963454935.2 of Ilex paraguariensis. Classification (NCBI taxonomy): domain Eukaryota; kingdom Viridiplantae; phylum Streptophyta; class Magnoliopsida; order Aquifoliales; family Aquifoliaceae; genus Ilex; species Ilex paraguariensis. Next base: position 574,502 of record CAUOFW020001726.1, on the reverse strand, counting down.
CTGAGAATTGGACCTACTCTGAGATGTTTCCACTCAGTTTCTATTAATAACAGATCACTTATTATAAATTAATGTGAAGCTCGCTATACAAAAGTGGTCCTCCAGAATTACATTTTTATGAAAATAGATGCCATTTGATTAGGACATGTAAGCTTTACAAAATGCTTGTGTTCATTTTCATGATGTTCTAGCTATTGGCCTTTGAAAGTTACATATTCAATTCCACAACAGTTTGCTTAGGCATTCGGTGCCTAGCCTTTTTCAGCAGCTTCAGACATGTTCATGATGGCTGTCTGTTTTGAAAGGCTGATCCTATTCTGCTCAATCCCACATGGAGGATTATCAATTGTGTATACTTTCGTGTGAGCCAATGAAAAAGTCATTAAACATGGTATGTGTTTTGCGGCTCTACCTATACTTTCCTAGAAAAGATAGTCAGGCACATGCATCCCTAGCAAATGCTCTAGCACCCATGGTTTACATTGTCAATACCACTAATATCTTAGCAGGAATTAGTGGATAATTTGGTATATATATAGGCTGAGAACGACAATACGTGATATTATATAAATAATTACAAGTACTGATGAACCCCACAAATGTGTGTTTGTTAGTTGTTAGAGTATGTTGGTGTTGCTCTAAATTTTATTGTTTTCGACGGAGGAAATTTAAATAACAGATAGTTTTTAGGCGATTGTTTGTTAAGGGTTCAAATGCCTTGTTTCAGGACTTCTTTGAATGAATTATAATGGTCAAACACACACTACAAGAAACTAATAAAAGAAGATTCCTTTATTAATTCAATCGCAGGGATTTCAGTTATAAAAAAGACTAGATTAACAAACTTAATTGAAACAGTAACTTCTTTGTAAAACTAATCTAACACTACTTCTAAAATGCCTAAATAGTGGGTTTTGTGGAAGTTTGAATGTATCATTTATCTTCTCCACTACAAGTCTTTGTTAGTTACTGTCCTTGACAATTTTGTCTCTGTCGATGGCTATCTGACTGATAACTTTTGAATAATAACTTCTTATTTTCAAATGTGATGGTAGCTAANCCGTTGATGGCTAGCTGACTGATAACTTTTGAATAATAACTTCTTATTTTCAAATGTGATGGTAGCTAATNCTGTCGATGGCTATCTGACTGATAACTTTTGAATAATAACTTCTTATTTTCAAATGTGATGGTAGCTAATCATCTCCCGCCTTTCTTTTGATTCTTCCACGTGACATTTACTTAATATATTCAAATTTGTCAGATGTTCATGCATTGAATGTTGTTGAGATTTTATATTTTAAGTCCAAATAGTTGGATATATACGATAATTANATCATCTCCCGCCTTTCTTTTGATTCTTCCACGTGACATTTACTTAATATATTCAAATTTGTCAGATGTTCATGCATTGAATGTTGTTGAGATTTTATATTTTAAGTCCAAATAGTTGGATATATACGATAATTATTAGATTATGTGGGGTTTATTAACAGTGTCAAAAGTTATTACTAAATAATGATATCAAATGTCAATAATAACGTGATACATTATTCTCTTGTGTTGAATATTTACTCAAACAGGTCATTAAAAATATTTAAAAGTCGGTTGGATGAATTTGCTATGCTGGTGTAGTTAAACATCAGACGACCTTACTAGGTTGTCTTTACAAGAGTATTCGCGGCAAGGGTAACATGGCCTTCATGTGCTTGACAGGGGTCGTTTTCTACCTTAGAAATTGCCTTTGTTGATTGGTAATGATAGTCGTTGCCTTTAGTTGAGATAGTGGGGCCAACCTCCTATTTTCCCTCTGTTTTTATCTTCCATTCTCTAACCATTCTCGTTCACAGAACATGGGGTGGCCTCCTTTGAGAAAACCCCATGGCCCAGCTCTATTTACTACTTCTCAGCTTCTTGTCTTGATCTAAGCATCTTGGGATTTTTAGGGTTTCTACTTAGTTGAGCCAACCAAAACTTGTCATTCATTCTCAAGTAATGACATAACTGATTAGTTAGCCAATACTTTCTCTTGATGTGAGACACACGTGTAGTCATGTATACACCTATATAGGTCTCGTACACCGACAAACAAGAACTCTGTGTAGTGAATGTAATTAAGGATCGTTAATGCAATACTACTCTTTCTATTCGGGCTGGAGGACGACTGTACTTAATAGAGCACAAGCGGAGTTAAGAGAGGGTCGGAAAAAGAAGAAGAGCAATATAAGAGGATCCATTTTGATGACGAAGATTATTCATCAAAATACTATTATGTACACTATTTTTATACACTGTTTCATTAATAATAGCTGACATGATACAATCACAATTATTAGATATTTAATAAATTTTATAAAATCTATTAATTCAATGCTTTATATCTATTGAGATGGTGAACAAAGATAGTAGAGAAGGATCCATAGTGTACATAAAATTGTTGTTTGATGACCTACCCAATTTAATATCCATTTAAGGNGGATCCATAGTGTACATAAAATTGTTGTTTGATGACCTACCCAATTTAATATCCATTTAAGGGGCTCATATGACACAATAGAAAGAAGAAATTAGAAAAGCTTAGAAGAAATTGACTATTACCCGGGACTAGGGTCTAGGGGTTACCAACAGGCTTGTACATTGCAACCTTTCGTCAATCATGTGAGCTTTGCTTTTTTTTTTTTTTTTTTTTTTGTGCTGTTTGAAAAAAGGGTAGGAATAAAAGTAAAAGTAAAAGTAAAAGTAAAAGAGAACGTCCAAAGATTACTTTAATAAGTTTTTATTGGTAGGATCATGAAATATTTGATCGCGTTCGTTATTCCTTTCAAAAACAAATTTAACTAAAGTAGTATAACAGTCAATCACTAAACTCTAATATAGATTTTAAAATTTGAATCTCTGAATTTAAAGCGAAAAATTTGACCAATACTCCCCTGGATCACTCCATTCGGTGGTAAGCATGTGAACTTCTGCTGTTTCAATCATGTAGATGCTCTTCATGATCACAAGCTCAACAATCAAGATTACCAAGACCCATAATAGTGCTAAAACGTACCTCCTTGGCATGGGATNATAGTGTACATAAAATTGTTGTTTGATGACCTACCCAATTTAATATCCATTTAAGGAGCTCATCTGACACAATAGAAAGAAGAAATGAGAAAAGCTTAGAAGAAATTGACTATTACCCGGGACTAGGGTCTAGGGGTTACCAACAGGCTTGTACATGGCAACCTTTCGTCAATCATGTGAGCTTTGCTTCTTTTTTTTTTGTGCTGTTTGAAAAAAAAGTAAAAGTAAAAATAAAAGAGAACGTCCAAAGATTACTTCAATAGGTTTTTATTGGTAGGATCATGAGATCTTTGATCGCGTTCGTTATTCCTCTCAAAAATAAATTTAACTAAGGTAGTATAACAGTCAATCACTAAATTCCAATATAGATTTTAAAATTTGAATCTCTTAATTTAAAGTGAAAAATTTGACCAATACTCCCTGAATCACTGCATTCGGTGGTAAGCATGTGAACTTCTGCTGTTTCAATCATGTAGATGCTCTTCATGATCACAAGCTCAACGATCAAGATTACCAAGACCCATAATAGTGCTAAAACGTACCTCCTTGGCATGGGATNTGTAGATGCTCTTCATGATCACAAGCTCAACGATCAAGATTACCAAGACCCATAATAGTGCTAAAACGTACCTCCTTGGCATGGGATACATAGACCATGACTTCTGAAAATGAGACATCTAGAAAGCCAATTAGGAGAAAGTCTAGTGTGGGTGGCATATATAATATTGGACCATGACCCAAAAATATAAAAATTCAAAATAATACGGCTTGTACACAACAATATAAAACGCATAATTGTCACTCATAATTAACATTACTAGAACGTAATATTCTTTTTGACTTTTTATTTTGCACTTGCAAGAGCGCCCACCCTGGTTTCTCAACATGTCTGCCAGCTCCTAGTTTCTTAGGAGCGTTGTGACTGCTAATATTGGCTCTACATATTCACTTAAATTTTTTGGTGCATCCGCATCCACACTCTTCCATTGTAAATGCGAATCTGCAACATATCTAATACAATGAAGTGGACGTAACATAAGGTGAAATCCAAAGGCAATCCAAGACCAGAGATAATCTTTTCCAGTTCTGCAGCAGAAAAAAAAAGTGGGCCGGCTCGCCTCTTTCAGTTGGTGTGGTATCAACTGTTTATCTGTAGACTACCCCTAGTTACACTGCAAATTTTGAAGGACAGTTATGTGTACGAAATATTTCATTGAATCAAATTATTATATTGAAAAGGTATCTTGTTTTATATTATTTTATAATTTTTAAGTTCAATAATCGTATATAAATTAGTACAAGATTTAGTATTATTTTTTGAGATGATACATCTATGAAAATAAATTTTGTTTTGTTGTGGATTTATGATATGGGACCCATAGAATATTTCTTTATTCTATGTATTTCTGTTTACCCCTTGACTTGACTAGGAATGACTCCCAAAAAGGGGTAGAAAAAAGTGAATAAAGTTTGAAACATGCTTCTCCGAGTTGGAAGAATTGAAAGAATGCAACATGGCCGAAAGAGATGAAAATTTTCGGAGAGAGGGGGGTCCATGATGTGCTGATGAAAGGCAACAAGGACCCAATGGGTTTGGCTGTCCTTGAGCTCACACAGCCACCAAAGGCACCCATGGTCGCTCCTTTGCTCCTACAAGCCCACATGACTTTGTTTCTCTCTCCTCATCAAATTCCCACCTTAAATACTCCCACACACCTCTCATTCTCACCACACCACTCTTCACCTTAATTTCTTCCTTTCTCTCTTCTCTAGAGACTCAAGAGTCCTCTTCTGATCTTCCTTTTACCAACAAAACAAAGTTTCTCTCCAAAAATGGCCATTAGAAAATCAAACAAATCATCACAAACAGCAGTGCTCAAGCAAATCCTCAAGAGATGCTCGAGCTTAGGAAGGAAACAAGGTTATGATGAAGCCGGCCTTCCTGTGGACGTACCAAAAGGCCACTTTGTTGTCTATGTTGGGGAAAACAGAACCAGATATATTGTTCCGATCTCATTCTTGACTCATCCCGAGTTCCAAATCCTTCTTCGACGTGCCGAAGAAGAGTTCGGCTTCGACCACGACATGGGTCTCACCATTCCTTGCGAAGAAGTTGTTTTCGAATCTCTCACATCGATGCTTAGATAGAGAGAGAGAGAGAGAGAGAGAGATTTGAGCCTTGGATTGAAGAAATTGCCCAAGATCATGAAGCTGCTTCACTGCTGGTTTTCTTTTTTGATTATTTCTTTCGTTTTTGCTCATGGGATCTTTTTTTCTTCCATTGTTAATCTAACTGACAACCCATCTGGGTTCAGATTTGTAAATCTCAAAAAAGTTTGGAACTTTCCTCACGGTGGTGTTTGTTTGAACCCCTGTGAGAGAAACTAATATAAAGGATCCTTAGGGTTATGACCCTGTTTATCACAAGCTCCCTCTCTTAAGTTTTTTGTTCAGATCTCTTCGTCTTCATAGACATCATGTGAAAAACTAAAAAGACAACTACCAGAAGATATTACTGTTTACTAACCATGTTCAAAACTTTGTTTCGTTACGTATTCTATACGTTTTTTATCTTCTTCAAACGGAATGGGTGTGGTTGTTAGTCAGTTCCTTGTATTATACGCAAAAGTTTGTCTTAAGTGTTTGCTGAGAAAATTTGGAGGTATTTGATTCATCAATGACGTGATTTGACCATCAGTATTTAAGTCTAAGTAACATTGGTTATATAGATATGATAGAATTGATATTGTTAATTACGGTAACCAACTATCACTACACAAACTTGCAGATTGATTTTTATATAAAAAAATTGATAAATTGATATAGTCATTCATAAAAAATAAATAATATTTCAGTGCCACTAAATGAAGGCAGAACCATGTCGACCACTTACTATAGGAACTTAGCCTGAAATTCCATGCAATTCAAGTCATTTTAATTCTTCCATTCTAGGGCACTGGGAATGATTTTGGTTATATGATGATCAGATATCATATTTTATGGAGTCCATTGGGTGGGATGGAGATCCTGATCTATAAAACAACATGCATGCTATTTTTCAAAACAATACGATTTTAAACAACAATATCTCTTCGATCAGCTGAGGAGCTTTACTCCGGCTGGATTGGGTGTGGACTCGCTGCTCATCAAGTGGCTAGGGGACGCTGATCGTCGGATTGTTCGGTTTTGTGACAGACCCACTTGGCCTTTCTACAGTGAAATTATGTTATCCAAATACTGTTGGGTCAGACTACAGGTATTTAATAACCCTATATCTGTTCAATTGATCAGGTGGTCCCTCCAGACTTGATCCTTTTGTATTCTTTACCATTATAACCGTGGACCAAAAACACTCCGTACTGACCGGACACTCCTGACCCCTGTTTATACACAACTTACCCTGCCGTCTTCTTACCAAAAAGAAACAACTGACTTTTGCTAGAGGGCGTAACCTGATCAGTAATCATTCAATAAGTTAATTTCTCTCTCTCTCTCTCTCTCTCTCCGAACACACATCTCTTCCTTTCTATGATAGGCCCAACAAAGAAGTAAAGGCTGTCTCGGGTTGGTTTGGCTTAACTTCGCAATAATTCCTTCACCACGCCTAACCAAGAATTTTTTTTTTTTTTGGTGATTTACTTATGGTTTTAAAGTTTGCAGGTGGTGGTTAAAAAAGGTTTACACATATATCTATGTCAAGTATACTCAAATGGGTGATTAGAATAAATGGATGAAATGCAAGAACTCCAACTACTAATTAGTTTGATGGGTTGCCCCAACACTTCTGTACCACTNTTGGTGATTTACTTATGGTTTTAAAGTTTGTAGGTGGTGGTTAAAAAAGGTTTACACATATATCTATGTCAAGTATATTCAAATGGGTGATTAGGATAAATGGATGAAATACAAGAACTCCAACTACTAATTAGTTTGATGGGTTGCCCCAACACTTCTGTACCACTGTTTGTACCAATTCTGCTGCACTGTGTTAGGGCCCACTACTATATCAATCGATAATTTTTACGATTCTTTGTCATTTATCTTTTCATAACTCTTGCGATCCAGTATTAGGCCCCACTAATAACTCTTGTCATTTATCCTTCCATATTGTAAACATATTCTAAATTTATTAAGTACTACAAAGACCAATTGCAATCCCTTGAACAGAACTCCCACAAGGAAAAGTTTGTCTATAAACATATTATTCAGCAGAAAGTTCAAGGAATAATTGAGTGAAGAACATGGCTAGTTTCGTATTTCGCTTAAATAGACTTGAGGATAACATTAAATAAACAAAAGTATTCTTGATGTTCGTATAAAAATATGGTACCCTTCACCTGGAACTATCTATCCTTTAGGCTTCCACTTCTATATCCCTCTCTCACCTCAATGCCAAAGGAATAACGGATACCCAAAAAAAGAAGAAAAAGTACTTGCACATTAAACAACACAAGAAAGTATGACAAAAGAACACTAAAATATTAACAAAAATAGAGAATTATATAATTAAAAAAATTGAACAAAGACTTGGTCTTTGTAATATTTTTTTGCACTTCCGAGATGACCCTACAATTTGCCTCCTTTCTAGTATCAACATCAATTCTTTTAGAATGCGATTTTCTCTAATATATTTTTCATAAATTTTATTCAAAGTTAAATCACTTATTAAATGACATGGTAAGGTGGTTATTATTCAAATAATATGTGGAATTTAGTTGTTTGTTTGTAAGTTTATTATTAAATTGTAATACCACGTGTTAATGATGAGATGATATCAACGTTACATTCAATATTTTTTCGTTGCGGGGAATTAAGGCAATCCCGATACATGTGCAGAAAACTTTCAAAGTCAAGATTTTGTCTCATAATTCAACCTAAACTCCACCTTCTACGGCGTTAATCAGCTTATTAAAGCAAAGTGACGAGTTCTTAGACCCCTAAAGAAGAGACAAAGCCCTTCATTTCATTGAAGATAAAGTTCACATGAAGAACAGTTAATCTTAATGAAGGATGTTATTTTCTATTAAANAAGCCCTTCATTTCATTGAAGATAAAGTTCACATGAAGAACAGTTAATCTTAATGAAGGATGTTATTTTCTATTAAAGTTTGGCATAAGTCAAATTCATATACGTAAATCAAATTAGTAACCTAAAGTTGGTTTTTTTATTACTTTTTGCTTCTTCATTCTTCCATATGTCTTCTCAACAAATTCTTGAAGAAAATCATATTGTTTCCTTTCAACTCCATACATGTACATCATTCTCTATCATCAGGTTTTGTCACGTTTAACACTTGATAATAACGAACTAGGAATAATGGTGAATATACAATGGTCATGACTCTTCCATATTCGGGCTTTTTCCCCGTCTAAGTGGAGAATAAACGGGTCGTAGTCACGTCTTTTCCTTCTTCGTTACCTATTTCACATTTATTTTCCTGGAAAGTAACTAACAAGGTCATTCAGTAACCCCTTAATTACACCGTTTTGTGGGAAAGATTTTCCTAAAAATTTGAATTGTAAGGTTCTAACATTGTAAGTATATGACAAAACAGTTACCTGCTCCAAGGCTAGACTCTAATTAAGTCTACTATGCTTGCAACAACCGAACGACAACTAATATAATTTAAAGTGAGATTACAACATTCTCATGTGGGAGCATCAAATCAAGTAGCTCTAATGTCACATTATCATAATTATCTCATGAAGGGTGGTTGCTTGACTGAAGATGGCCTACTTCAAATCTTAATCTACCAAAATTTGCGGAACTAACCTCTCAATCTTGTGGTAAACAACAGTAATTAGGTGCAAAATTCTTTTAATTTGTCTTTGCTTATGCATATCCATTTTTGTAAAGCAGAAAACTTCTGTCATAAATTAAGAAATTACTTCTTCTTCTTGCTTGTCTTTATAAATTAGTCTTCGTACATGATGATCGGAAGTACATTTAGTAGGTTATTTTCTTTTGTTCATCACAGGATTATATAACTAGAAATACAACATTTGCACGAGCCTTCCGTCTGTGTCTAATCAGTGGAAAGTCAGATGTACGTAGCTGAAATCTTAGCGCATAGAGGTTGTTTATGTGTGTCCTAAACGCATGATACCCATATGATAATTACCAACCTTACTATTATGCCAAAAAAAAAAATTTGGGAGAAGTAAAAAAATCCCAACAAAGAAGGAGACGAGAANTGCCAAAAAAAAAAATTTGGGAGAAGTAAAAAAATCCCAACAAAGAAGGAGACGAGAACATACCCGTATGATAATTACCAACCTTACTACTACACTAAGACTTTTTTTTTTTTTTCGTGAGAAGCATAAAAATCCCAACAGAGAAGGAGATGGGAATATGATTCTACAAGATTGGTATTGTTCATCCCCACCTCATTGTTGATTTTTGCCAGCAATTGTTGTTGTCATTGCTGCAACTGTTCTAATTCTTTTCTCTATTTCTATGAACCAGAAACGGTTTATGGACAAGCAAAGCCAGTTTTTGTAGGGCAGACATGTTGGCTTTTAAATGTTTTGGTGCTTCTGACTAACTTGGGGATATATTTCCTCCATTCAACTTGCAAGTATTACGATCCACACAACAAAAACAGCCAACTAATATCTTCAATACTTGGCAAAGTTTANTTTTGGTGCTTCTGACTAACTTGGGGATATATTTCCTCCATTCAACTTGCAAGTATTCCGATCCACACAACAAAAACAGCCAACTAATATCTTCAATACTTGGCAAAGTTTTGAAGAAAAATATCCAGATTCTTTTTCACTTTGTCTTAAGATGCAACCATTCAATTAATTAACCTGGATATTCAATTGTGAAATTTAAATATAAGTTGATAGATAGAGGCGTAATTCGGGCGAATTAAGGGATCAACTCAAATCTGATCCAAGTTATAAAACATTCAACACAAACTCAACCCGAGCCCATCTTCCAACTCAAATTACTCAACCCGAGCCCATCTTCCGTTTGAAATCAGATTTGTAATAAAGCTTGTTCAAATTTACTAATCGGGACACCAAATCAGAAATTGTCTAAGCAGCCATGGATCAATTATTATACTATACACTAGTCAATGTTGCAAGTTCAAATTTAAGAAGCTTGACTTCGAACAACGTGGAGAAATAATGAAGAAATGAAAGGAAAAAAAAAAAAAAGTCCAGATCTCCAGAAAATTTAAAATAAAAGTAAAACAGAAAAATATCCGTATAGAAATAGCATAAAATAATCACTGAATGATCAAGTTGCTAATGCGGCCAGGTTTTGTGTTGACTTTTCTTTAATTAAGTCGTTTATTCATAATTTTTATTGAGTGTACGCATTACGTAGCATTATATAACTCACGGAATTTTTTTTCCACAAATTGGCCGTTCTCAGACTCGGGTGGGGATGACCATCACATGATCAATAATACCCTTTACTTGGTCTGTGGTACACCAGTTTGTGCGGAACCTACGGGCATATGGGTCATTTCTCACGTGGACTGACCACCACTCATAGTCTTCAAATATCTTTTTCATTAACCTTGTTTTGATCTTCGATACTTATATAAACAAAATTCCAATGCCCAATCAATTAAAACCAAAGAGTCAAAGATACCCGAAATAATAGGCGGATATGGGGGATAAGGGTGAGAAATACGAGTTATCTATACAATAAAGTATAATACAATTCAAATTTCAAAAGCTAAATAAAATGAATTTTACTATTCACGGTTGAGATCTCTTTCAATTTTATTTTAAAGTTAATCCAACGGCTAATATTAACACTCTAAGTTTANATGAGTTATCTATACAATAAAGTATAATACAATTCAAATTTCAAAAGCTAAATAAAATGAATTTTATTATTCACGGTTGAGATCTCTTTCAATTTTATTTTAAAGTTAATCCAACGGCTAATATTAACACTCTAAGTTTAATAAGGAATATAGGTCCATAAGAGTGTGTTTGAGATGACTTTTTAAAAGTGTTTTTAATATTTATAATTTCTCATAAATATTTAAAAAAAAATAGTGTTTAGAATAACCACCACTACCACTATCACTCACATCGCCCCACCACCCCCACCACCATTACTATTACCACCACCACCCCACCCCACCACCATCATCACCATTACCACTATCACTTTTACTGTCGCCACCCCACCACAACCACCACCACCACCAGCAATGTCACCACCCCACCCACTGTCTCACCACTACCACTACTATTTACCATCACTACCGCTATTGTCACCATACCACCCTTTACCATCATAATCGTTGACACCCCACCACCACCATCATCACTGTTTCCGCCACCACCACTCTATTATCACTGCCACTTTCCTACCACTATCGTCGTCACCCCACCACCACAATTTCCGTCACAAGAACCACCATTGCCCCTTACTATCACCACCGTCGTTATTACTACTGTCGTCACCCCACCACCAACACCCCTACGCCCCGACCACCACTATCACCTCTACTATCCCTACCACCACCACCACCACCCTACCACCACCGTCACTGTCCAACCATTATGCGTATCGCTGCTCCCTCTATCGCCTCACCACCACCCCTCACAACCATCACCATTACCACCACAACCGCCATCGCCACCCCACCACTGCAATAACCGAGTTTCAATAATTAAGAATCGTTAGATGTGTACGGTTAGGAGTTTAAATCGATGTCCGAAATTTTAATCGATAGTACTTGATTTAATATATATGTAATTGTGGGAAAAAAAAATAATATTATTAATTAATTTTTGAAATTAGACAAAATAAAGAAATTACCAAACTACCATTGAAGATTCAAGACCCTTCTACACAATGCAAGGTGGCTGATGGGGGCTTGCTAGGCTGCATGGAGGACACTCAGCTGCTTGGGGAGAGCTGCTTGAGGGGGTATAAAATGGAGATGGATTCGGTGGAAAGAGAGAGAGAGGAGAAAAGAAGTTAGAGAAAGAAACATAGACTTTGCATTTTTGGATTTCTTACAGAGGTTACTTCGAGCACTAAGAGGTATATTTACAGCCTAATATGGATGCTAGGAACTCATATATGTATTTAGAATTTCATTTGGTTTAGTATTCATGCATAAATTTGTGTTTTAAAGTTTAGTAGGTTTTTGGATTTTGAAACGGGTTTGAGGTTTGAGCATGTTTTGGGTTAATTGTTTGTTATGGCTGAGTTTGGAGGGTCTTGAGGAGATGTTTAGTGGTGGTTTGATGGTTTGCCGTGGTGTGTGGTGGTGTAATGGTGGTGTGAGAGTTTAAGAAAGTGAAAATATGATTTTGATAAAAACTTGTTTAAACTTCGAAATGAGGCTTGTGTCTTGCTAATTTGGGGTCAAGGAATCCATTTCTGGCCTCGAAATTGGATTTAGAGTTCGTTTTGAGGGTTAAACGGGCAGTTGCAGGTCTGGCCATGTGTTTAAAAAATAATTTTTAGCCAACTTTGACCAATGATTTGATAATATTAGAGTTAAATTCGAAGGTTGAATCTATGTGGGATTGAAACTAGGTTGTTCAAAGAGTGTGTAGATATGGAGATCAAGAGAAAGGGTGTACTGTAGTGGGAGAACTAGGGAATCAAAGTTGGGTGGTTGAGCAGAAATTTCTGCACTTAGGGTAAAAGTCAAATGAACTACGGTGGAAGATGAAGTGGGCAGTGGACTTCGACGGTAATTTTGGCTTCATCTGACCTCTGATCGACCTCTGGTTTCTTCCAAAAGCTTTGTAACATTCATGCAGAGGTCCCGGTAAAATTTCAAGTCGATCCGACGGCCGGATCAAAATAAGAAGTAAAATGACTGTTTTGCTCTCCGGGGTCAAATTAACCTAGTTTTGAGTGATTCTGAAAAAATAAATTTTATATTCATTCTTAGGTAGTTTAATTGAGTATGTGTATTAAATTTCATCAAAAAATAACATTGTTTAATTTTTGGTTATTTTAGATCAAAATACAGAGCGCGTAGGGTTTCTCAATTCCAGAACAGGTGATGCTTTTTCAACTTGTTTTCAAATTATTCCATTATTTATTTATGATGCTTTAGCATCTTTTGAAATATCTGATCGATTGTTTTGAATATTGACTTGAATTCAGACCCGGATGCAGGGTTTTTGAGTGCGGGTTGCACTAATGTTTTGGAAATGATAGTATTGCTTGAATTGTTCGTATTGAATGAAACTCCGGATTGAGTTTGTAAATGTCTGGGTGGCCCTGTTGGTCTTCTGACTTGGGTACTGAACGTTGACTAGGGAGCGTATCTTTCTCTAGGTGGAAGTCCCCCAAAAGGTTAGATCGTATGTTCGTATGGACCCGTAGTAGTCTATTAGGATGAATTGCCCACCAGTGTAGCACTGTACTTAAATTTCTGAACTCTCTTTTATAATTTTATTTATCTGTTACAGTTTCACATGAAATGACGTTTTGCTAACATATATGTATCAACTACTCATTTGGATTTTTGTCCAATCATGCTAAACTATACTATTTTCAAACTCGTTTGCTTGAAATTTGAGATACTCTACCGAGCTGTTGATGCTCACCCTACGTTACTTTCCCTTTTTCAGATATGAGAAAGCTGTGAGATGTATACAAAATAACCTATCAAGGTTTCTGTATATTTTAGGAAGATATATCAGAAGTTTGTAATAGAATAAAATAAAACCTAGTATGTAACGTATATTTAATTGAATAATAGGTTGTAATAGTTCAGATTATGTTAGGTTAAAAGTTTTGCATATGTTTATACATTAATCTGTGGTTTGTAAATTGTGGGTTATTATACTATGCTACGTAGACTTCTCAGTATTGTAACGTTCCGTGGATTAAAGTAACACCTGTCACATGCTGAGTCGGTTCGGGGTGTGACAACCACCGCCACTACCATCCACCACCACTACCATCGCTCACTCCTATTATAATCGGTACTTAAATTCTTTTCTCTCTCTTTTATATTTGTGATTTGATTTTAAATATGAATACAAATATATTTATTATTGACCATTTTTTATTATTCTGTGTCTTCAGGCATNCAGTACTTAAATTCTTTTCTCTCTCTTTTATATTTGTGATTTGATTTTAGATGTGAATACAAATATATTTATTATTGACCATTTTTTATTATTCTGTGTCTTCAGGCATAGACAATAATTAATTTTCTATACTATATAACTTTGAACCCACCACATCGGAATCAAAAAAATTGTACAACCAATTAACTCGCATAATAAGTTGGGTCAGTTTCAAACAAGAATAATATGATTTTAACCCATAAACTCATTTGATAGGCATTGTACGAGGAATACTTTATTTTTTTTCTATATTTATTAGTCTAGTTTTGTTAATAGAGTTTTTTAATTTTCTTTTGTTTTTGTTACTAACGGATCATGTAGATTCTTATATTTTGAGGTATATATGTACGGTTACTTTGTTTGATAGAATTTATAGAAATGGGCATTACTCATGGGCTTTCTAGTTCACCGGTCATACGTACCAACACAACAATAACATGAATTTAAAATGACACAACTCTAAGATATAACACAAACCCTAACACAACACAGTGCCAATCTAACAATGACACATCTCAATTGACGCCCATACTGTGAGCCCAAGTTGCATGGGCTACCTTTACTAGGTGACTGACCTAGGTTCAAGCTTGGTGATCCCTGAGCAGAGTGTGCATTGTAGATCAATGAAGTAGTATACTTGAAGCAGTAATGCCACACGACACGGACCAAGTTTTGTGAGAATGAATATATATATATATATATATATAACTATGCCGTGTGTGTTCAAATGAAAAATGTTATTCAGGCGAGTAGAAAACAAAACAAAATATAAGATACCGAGATCATATACAGTAAAGTCATACAAAATTTATGTCACAATAATCACAAAGCATCCCCTGAAATAAGGTCTCCACGATATGAACTAGAACATGTGGCTTTGAAAGAGAAAGATCCAAGAAGTGGTAGCCATGTATGGCCTTGTATGCAAGTAGGCAACAAGTGATCATATCAACGGCTGATTAACCATCCAATCTTCAGCAAATGTAATTCAAACAAGTTTGAAATACCAGTTTGAGAAACAACTTAGACACTGAAGAGATGGACATGTTGAAGATGATCCTGACTGTTATCTACAGGACTTTAGTGTATATATTTGCAGCTTCTGGATCGTATTTCAAGGCCTCTTCAACCAACAAAATTCTATCTAGCTTGTGGGATGCAAGCCGTATTGGCCATTCTTTTATTTTGAGGAAAACAATCTGCCAAAACCACGAGAATGTTTCTCGGGAGTTGGAGCAGGCAATGAAGAAAAGGAGCTTGACTTGGTGGGCAGGTGTTTTGGACGCTTTGAACCGCTTGGTGATCTCAATAAATTGTTTGGTTCAGAGTCTGGGAAGCTAAGTGGCGCATTGTGTAGATCCATGGGGGACTCGCCATTTAATCCCTGCAGATCGGCAGAAGGAGCAGTATCCATCTCGGCAGGATCACTCTCATGCAACTTCATGCCACTGGTCGTTGGTTCTTCTTCAGAGAAGCCTTCACCCTTGTGACTCCTCTGACTGTATGCAGACCACCTAATCTCTGTTTGAGGACGCAAAGTTTTCAATTGCTTGCCAAGAAGAAAAATGGTTTCTTGACACTCTGCTAGCTTTTCTGCTGCAGCTGCTAATTCTCTCTCCTGTAATTAAAGAAACAGGTCAATGTCATCACTGTTGAATACATGATTAAAAGAGGAATCACTGATAGCGTCACAATTAGTAATATGGAGAGAAAACATAACAATCATAAAGAATAGTATACCCTAAATATAAAGCATATATGACATGTCGGGAACTTTTTAAAGTGACAACTTATAAGAGCACTTAATTTGTTCACCAAAAACTCCTAACAAAGAAAGGAAAATCAAGTGAAAAAAAATAAAAGGCTAAGGAAGCCCAGTGACTTAAATTGGGAAAATTGTGGTCCTCATTAAGGCAAGTTGAAGAGAACACCCTAGATCTTGAGAGTATCCATCATAAGTCTAATGCTAACACTATAAATGCAAATCAAGCACATCCAAAGTGATGGGTGTCCCATAAAAAAGAAGCATGCCTGCCCAAAGTAGCACCCTTGGACACATCTTTATTGGGGGAGAGGAAGAGATGAAAAACTTATCGTTTCAAAGACTCCCTCGTTCTTTACGAACCTACAGATAAAGACTTCTCCGATCTTACCAGCAGGAAACTTGGGATCATGTTAGGGATGAAGAATCCATTGATGATTTCAATTTTTGTGATAGGCTTAGTCCATTCCAAGAGCATACCAGGTCTGCTACTTAATTCAATTTTTTGTGACAGGCTTACCAAGAAAAACTTTTGGATGCTATCAATCTGACTGATGTACAGCTTGGGGAGGGAGGGTAGCACCATCAAGCACAACAAAGTTAAAGGGAACTGTAAGCTCATAACACTAAATATTCCCAAGGAATTAAACCAATAATACCACAAAAACATCAAGTCACTCTTGAACAAAGAGTGACACAGTGGAATAAACTAATGAAAAACAACCATTGATCAAACTGCATTCAAATAAATACTAAAAACATTACGTGACTAAGCACAACCTTATAGCTTAAACTCTATTGTCTAACAGCACGCTATACCCCATAAAGGCAGAGATTGTATGTTCATCCAGATATCTTAATTTTAATTCCTATAAGCAGAGAAGTTTGAAGTGAATGCCTACATGGCAACTCCAACATATGAACACAGGGTGTTATTCCACTCACCTGGTCAGTCTTGGTGTCAATATCTACAGCTGGGCAACTCCCAATCCTGATAAAAATTAGGGCAGGCAGAATTAGATAATTAAAATCTAGCTGACACATGAGTGAATAAAAATATTTAAGTTTTTAATATTTACACATTAATAGAGTTACATCAAAAGAAATTAAAACCCCCATCCAAAACCATCAACAATATCTAAGCCGAAGCGGCCAAAAACAACTCCATTAAGTTCTATCTCAATCATGAGTAACCAGTTAATGCTGTGAACAGAAGTGCAATCGAGTGAATTGACAAAACACAGTGTGATAGAAAACAAATTTTCCATTGCTTAAAGGAGTTCGAAGGTGTCTTCTAAAACCAAGAAATGGAAAGAGAAGAGGCAAGTGCCCCCAGGGTGAGAATGTCATGTGCAAATATTTCTGTCTTTCCCATGCATTAAGATCTGACTGAAAATGTTTTTTTCTTGGGGATTTAAATACATTAGGGTCTAAGCCTGGTATTGAAAGAACTACAGCAGATAACATCGTAATAATGTATTTTACCCTGGTCTGTACAAAATATAAGGAAATCCTATTCGGGTCCAGAGAGGATAAGGCTTTAATGTTAAACCCAAAGTGCAAGTGTGAGAGAAATACGAGGCATGCCAGCCCGAGACAGAAAAAAAGTTTGATGCTAACCTTTGCAATTGCTCTTCAAGATCCTTGCACCTGGACAAAGCATCCTGATGGCTCCTCTTCTCCTCGTGAAGCTCATTATCCAAATTCTCTGTTTTTGTCCGCAGAAGATTTATTTCAGTTTGCAACTCCTCAGCTCGCACTTCAAGTGATCTGTATGACTCTGCCATACATTTTAGCTGTGTCTCAGCCAAGCTATTCAACTTTTGGGCAGATGTCAACTGTGATTTAACCTCTGCTAGAAGCTGTTCTGTTTCCTGCAACTGGAACTTGGTGCTTTCCAGATTTTCTGTACATCTAGCTAGATCTATTACCATGTTATCTTTTTCTAATATCAATTGTTCAACCTCCTCCGGTGAGCACTTCCTTGTTGAGGCAGCTGATTCAGAGGTCGGGACAAAACCTCTTTCATGGGGAATGTCGGAATCAGAAATTGAACCAGAAAAGCGGGCACAACCGTTTAAATATTTCTCACCCGTTGAATCCTGAACACCCTTATTCTCTGACAAGGCAACCTTGTCTATGCAATCAGAACTACAGGTTTCTGCTTCAGCATTTTTATAGCCAAGAACATTAAAGTGGAGTTCACTGGCTTTAGTCAACACATAAGAAAGATTAAGAACAAAAACAACCAGACTTGTACTGCCGTTTATAACCTCATTAAAGGTGTCAGAGAACTCCTCCAGTTTTTGGCCCAGTCCATCTCCATCAGGAGATGGAACCAGGACAGCCTTAGCCTCTTTGCCCAGGAACAAGATAAAGTTATGAATCTGAGAGATAGCAGCTTCCAATTCTTGGCTTATTGTATGCACAGTATCTGTACCATATTTACAATTTTGGAACAAAGAGATTTCCTTTTCTGCATGTAATTCAGCATCCTCAAGACTAGCCTCACGACACATTTCATCTGGCAAGTGAGTTGCCTCGACTGGCTGCTGATGCAGACCGTTGTGCATGTCCTGCACAACATGCCTAATACCCTCCAAAACTTTCTCCATATCAGTGTCCTTAGACATTGATTCAAGTAACATTGAGATTCTTGATCGGAGCTTCATGAAGGGCAGCGACTCTGCATCACATTGAGAATTTAGATCTGAAACCTCCACTTTAAAAGACACCTGATCTTCCAACAGTCCCTGCGTTTCACATCTCGTATTATTTGGTATATCTGAACTGGAGATAGCTCCATTTGAACCATTCGATAAATACGCCAGTTTCTCCATCTCCAGAAAATCATCCATTAGCTCCAGGTGATTTGCATTTTCTGCCTTGTTTGGACTCTCAATGTTCTTTTCCTTCTTGACATGAGAGAGCTCAGAGACCAATGCTGTAGCCCAAGAGCCGGCACAACTTGCTTCATCATCATTCCCATCTCCAGATATGGAGGTTAAGCTTGGTGGATTGCTTGCATTTTGACTGAAGGAACCTTCCGTGGGGATCAGGACAATAGATTTTGGAGTTCTTTTCTGTTCACTAGGAGCTTGCAGTTGTGCTTCTAAACTTTGAAGCTTGCCGATTGTCTTAGCACAAATGTTCCTGGCAGCTTGCAGTTCACTGTTGCGCTTTGCCAAGGCTTCTTTCAGCATCTTTGTTTCTTCTTCCATTGCCAACAGACGTTCTGTCAGTAAATCATTCTCTTTATGGTACTTTTGTAAACTGTCCAGAGAAAATTCAGGCAATGATGGCAAGTGCTGATTTGGGGCCTTTACTGGAGACCTCCTTACTCTAGTTTCTCCAAAATCCCGGCCTAAGTTCTCAACTTCTAGTTTCATTTGCGCCAGTGCTGCAGGACCAGGCAACTTCTTCCTAACAAGACCACGCAATCTTTGGCACTCTGCTTCCAGCTTAGCAATTTTCTTAACTCCTTCTAAGTGCTGCTTGTTTGCCACTTCTGCTGATCGCACACTCATGTTCTTCTCCTCGTTACGAATTTCTAGTTCTTTGGTAGCTATATGGAGTTCATATTTAGATGAATTTATTTCCCTTCCACACGAATCAATATTGCTCTTCAAAAGTTCAATCTCCGCTTCAGCTTGTGATTTTTCCTCACTCAATTTTATCACCATGTTAGAACGCTCTTGCAAAGACCTCGAAAGTGCAGCATTTTCAGCAGCAGACCTGAGGAGTTCTTGATCTAAATTATTTATCTTCGCCTCAAAGTCAAGCTTTATTTTTGCCCACTGCTTCGTTTTGGTAAGAACAACTTCATGCAGTTTTTGCTCATGTTCTTCCTTCAAATTCCGTATCTGCCTCATGCACTCCTTCAGAGCACCATCCAAATGTGAGGCCCTATCTTCAGCAGAGAGCTTCAACAGCGTTACAGATTCTAAATGATTTTTTATTGCTGCAGCTTCAGCCTCAGCCTTTTCCCAACCTGTGCATGGAGACATTATATTATAAAGTGTTAGGAGTATTAGGGTAGTATGTATAAATTGTTAATAGTGTTAGGGTATTATGTGTAATTCTTATTATTGTGAGTTAACTATAAATACAAGTGATATATGAGAGTTAGGTTATGTTTTTAACCTATCTCTGTTTCTCTCTAATATTTTGTTAATCCTCTAAATTTAACATGGTATCAGAGCACAAACGATCCTAAATATATTAACACTGTTGTGGTGTGTTCTGTGTTCATCGTGTGGTCGTCACTTGTCGCTTGTGGTGTGTTGAGTAATACTCTTCGTGGTAGTGGTGTGGCTGTGGTGTGTGGTGGCAGTGGTGGTTGGTGGTCGTCGCTTGTGGTGTGTGTTGTGTCGCAGACGGTGGCAGGGGTGGTCGTTGCTTGTGGTGTGTGTTGTGTCGCAGACGGCGGCAGTGGTGGTTGCTTGTGGTGTGTGCTGTGTCACAGACTAGAGGGTCCTTCGTTGCTTGTGGTGTGTGCTATGTGCTATGTCGCAGACCAGAGGGTCCTTTTTGGAACCCTAATTAGCGAAGAAGAAGACAGGATCCAACCCGAGTTTTGGATCTGGTTCAAATCGGGTCAAGCTAACTTAAATTGTTTTAAGTCCAATCTCGGTCCAACCACGGTTCATCTTAAACCGGATCACGGTTCAGGCCGGTTCAGCGATCCAGAGAGCCTTACTAGTCCGGTTCAGTGGTTTAGCCCAATTTTCTAATCCGGTTCAGTATTCCAGCAAGTAGAAGGGGTCCGGTTCAGCGGTCCAAAGAGCTTCGCTGGTCCGGTTCAATGGTTCTGCCATATTTTCCAACCCGGTTCAGCATTCTAGCAAGTAAGAGGGGTCCAGTTCAGTGGTCTAACCTACTTTTCCAGTCCAGTTTAGTGCTCCTGTGGTCCGGTTCAATCTTCAAACAACCTTATCAGGTCCGATTCTTTCCGATTCAGTTATTCAGCCTCCGTCTTTTCTTCTGGTTCAGTATTGCAGCACTCTTTGTTTGTTATTTGCTGCACTGTTATGAAACCCAAGCAAGACACTGGATTTGTTACTATTACTCGAGAGGAGTATGCCCAGTTCCTATCTCAGCAACAAACTATTTCATCTCCCTCCACTGCTACTTTTGCCCAATTAGGTATTGTTTCCACTTGTTTATTGTCCTCCAATCGCAGTCCCTGGATCATAGACTCTGGCGCTTCTGATCACATGACTGGTGCGTCTGATTTTTTTCTACTTATCAGTCTGCTACCTCCACACTAGTTCTAAAGTTTCAAGTTTGAGGACTACTAACTTGAGTCCTGATATGTCCCTATCTTACGTATTATTTGTTCCTCAGTTTTCTTTTAGTTTACTTTCCATTAACAAGATTACCCGTTTTCTCAATTGTTCTGTAACCTTTTATCCTTCTTATTGTGTCGTCTTAAGATTAGTATAGGACATGAAACTGGTGGCCTATATTACTTTGATTTTGATTCACCTACTCGGGCTTTATAGACTTCGTTATCTCCTTTTCAGTGACATTGTCGTCTTGGACATTCCTCTCTCCAAAATCTGAAGCGTTAGATTCCCAGTCTTACTTCTGTGTCGTCTTTGTCTTGTGAAGCTTGTCAACTTAGTAAGCATCACCGTGTGTCATTTTAGTCTCGAGTCAATAATCGTGTATCTAGTTCATTTGAGTTGGTACATTCTGATGTATAGGGTCCAATAAAAAATATTTCATCTAATAAATATCCTTATTTTGTATCATTTGTGGATGACTATTCTCGTGTAACTTGGTTGTTTCTGATGAAAGCTCAGTCTGAATTATTCTCTATATTTGAGACATTTCATAAGAAAATAAAAACTCAGTATAGGTGTCGTATCCGTATTTTATGTTCTGATAATACTCGGGAATATAAATCTGATCTTTGTTCAGCTTATCTTAATAAAACTGGCATTATTCATCAAACTTCTTGTGCTTACACCTCTCCACAAAATGGTGTTGCTAAACGCAAGAACCGTCATTTGTTGGAAGTCACCCGTGTCCTGTTATTCCAGATGAATATTCTCCAATATTTTTGGAGTGATACTGTTCTTATTGCTTGTCATCTTATTAATCGTATGACATCCTCTATGTAAAATGGGCAAAGTTCATATTCTGTCCTTTTTCCTAGTANTGTGTCGTCTTAAGATTAGTATAGGACATGAAACTGGTGGCCTATATTACTTTGATTTTGATTCACCTACTCGGGCTTTACAGACTTCGTTATCTCCTTTTCAGTGACATTGTCGTCTTGGACATTCCTCTCTCCAAAATCTAAAGCGTTAGGTTCCCAGTCTTACTTCTGTGTCGTCTTTGTCTTGTGAAGCTTGTCAACTTAGTAAGCATCACCGTGTGTCATTTTAGTCTCGAGTCAATAATCGTGTATCTAGTTCATTTGAGTTGGTACATTCTGATGTATAGGGTCCAATAAAAAATATTTCATCTAATAAATATCCTTATTTTGTATCATTTGTGGATGACTATTCTCATGTAACTTGGTTGTTTCTGATGAAAGCTCGGTCTGAATTATTCTCTATATTTGAGACATTTCATAAGAAAATAAAAACTCAGTATAGGTGTCGTATCCGTATTTTATGTTCTGATAATACTCGGGAATATAAATCTGATCTTTGTTCAGCTTATCTTAATAAAACTGGCATTATTCATCAAACTTCTTGTGCTTACACCTCTCCACAAAATGGTGTTGCTAAACGCAAGAACCGTCATTTGTTGGAAGTCACCCGTGTCCTGTTATTCCAGATGAATATTCTCCAATATTTTTGGAGTGATACTGTTCTTATTGCTTGTCATCTTATTAATCATATGACATCCTCTATGTAAAATGGGCAAAGTTCATATTCTGTCCTTTTTCCTAGTAAACCTTTATTTTTCCTGACTCCTAAGATTTTTGGATGTGTCTGTTATGTTCACAATTTGGGTCCTGGTTTTGACAAGCTTGACCCCCGAGCTACCAAATATGTATTTATTGGTTACTCCCGCACGTAGAAGGGGTATTGTTGTTACAGTCTTTTTTTGCAATGATACTTTACTAGTGCCGATGTCACTTTTAAAGAATCTGTTCCATACTTTTCAACACCTTTTTAGCCTTTAGATCTGGACTTTGGATCATCTCCTGTACTACAATCTCTTTCCTCATCTTCAGACATTCCGCTGTCCAATGTGTTACCATCTACTTTACCTAGCCATGTCTACTCCCGCCGTCCTCGCCCATCGACTGAGGTGCCCGTACCATCTTCCTTGCCGCCTTTTGATCCTGGTATATCAGGTAATTTAGACTCTTTACCTATTGCTCTTCGCAAAGGTACTCGTTCGTGTGTTACTAATCATCCCATTTCTCATTTTGTTTAATATGATGTCTTGTCTCCTGTTTTACTTCTCAATTATCTGCTATATCTATTCCTAAGCATTTACATGATGCCTTATCTGATCTAGGTTAGAGGAAAGCTATGGAGAAAGAGATGAATGCTTTACATCATAATGGGACTTGGGATCTCGTTCATTTACCCCCTAGTAAACGAACTGTTGGCTGTCGTTGGGTGTATACTGTTAAATTTTATCCAAATGGTTCTGTGGAGCGTCTCAAAATCCGATTTGTTGCAAAGGGCTTTACTCAGACTTNCAATATTTTTGGAGTGATACTGTTCTTATTGCTTGTCATCTTATTAATCATATGACATCCTCTATGTAAAATGGGCAAAGTTCATATTCTGTCCTTTTTCCTAGTAAACCTTTATTTTTCCTGACTCCTAAGATTTTTGGATGTGTCTGTTATGTTCACAATTTGGGTCCTGGTTTTGACAAGCTTGACCCTCGAGCTACCAAATATGTATTTATTGGTTATTCCCGCACGTAGAAGGAGTATTGTTGTTACAGTCTTTCTTTGCAATGATACTTTACTAGTGTCGATGTCACTTTTAAAGAATCTGTTCCATACTTTCCAACACCTTTTTAGCCTTTAGATCTGGACTTTGGATCATCTCCTGTACTACAATCTCTTTCCTCATCTTCAGACATTCCGCTGCCCAATGTGTTACCATCTACTTTACCTCGCCATGTCTACTCCCGCCGTCCTCGCCCATCGACTGAGGTGCCCGTACCATCTTCCTTGCCGCCTTTTGATCCTGGTATATCAGGTAATTTAGACTCTTTACCTATTGCTCTTCGCAAAGGTACTCGTTCGTGTGTTACTAATCATCCCATTTCTCATTTTGTTTAATATGATGTCTTGTCTCCTGTTTTACTTCTCAATTATCTGCTATATCTATTCCTAAGCATTTACATGATGCCTTATCTGATCCAGGTTAGAGGAAAGCTATGGAGAAAGAGATGAATGCTTTACATCATAATGGGACTTGGGATCTCGTTCATTTACCCCCTAGTAAACGAACTGTTGGCTGTCGTTGGGTGTATACTGTTAAATTTTATCCAAATGGTTCTGTGGAGCGTCTCAAAATCCGATTTGTTGCAAAGGGCTTTACTCAGACTTATGGTGTTGATTATAAGGAGACTTTTTCTCCTGTTGCCAAAATTTTTTATGTTCGTATCTTGATCTCTTTGACTGCTAATCTTGATTGACCCTTGTTTCAGTTAGACATCAAAAATGCTTTTCTATATGGTGACTTGGTTGAAGAGGTATACATGGAACAGCCACCTGAGTTTACTGCTCAGAGGGAGTATGGTAAGAGTGTATGTAGGTTAAAGAAATCTTTGTATGGTTTGAAGCAGTCACCTAGGGCATGGTTTGATAAATTTTCAGATGCAGTTTTAGAGTTTCGTCTTCTTTGATGTCACACAGATCATTCTGTGTTTCATAGACAAACAGATGTTGGATATGTCCTATTGGTGGTCTATCTAAATGATATTGTGATTATTGGGAATGATTCTGAGGAGATTGCCAAGTTAAAAATATTCTTACAGGATCGAATTCAAACTAAGGATTTAAAAAAACTCAGGTATTTCTTGGGTATTGAGGTGGCTCAATCTAAACAGGGTATTTGTTTATCCTAGAGGAAATATGTACTCGACATGCTTGAAGAAACAGGTTTACTGGGTGGTAGACCGATTGATGTTCCTATGAATCCGAATTAGAAATTATTGATGGATGATGGTGCCTTGTTTGAGAATCCGGGTCGGTATCGCAGATTGGTTGGAAAGTTTAATTATCTTACTATTATTCGACCGAATATTTCCTATGTAGTCAATATAGTAAGTCAGTTCATGGGGTGTCCTAAAGTACCACATTGGGAGACAATTACTCGTATTTTGCGATATCTCAAACGAACTCCTAGACTTTGACTGTTATATCGAGCTAATGGACATCTTAGAGTGGAAGGTTTCTCAGATGTTGATTGGGCTGGCTCTCCTTCTGATTGGAGATCAACTACTGGCTATTGTACTTTCTTAGGAGGTAATGTTGTCTCATGAAAAAATAAGAAACAACTCGTGGTAAAGATCCAGTGCTGAAGTTGAGTATAGGGCAATGACACATACGACGAATGAGTTGACTTGACTACTACACTTTCTCCGAAAAATTGGGTTTCCAATTCAACTTCCTTTACAGTTGTTCTGTGACAATCAGGCAGCTATCCATATCGCTGTCAATCCTGTGTTTCACGAGAGAACCAAGCATATTNATCGAATATTTCCTATGTAGTCAATATAGTAAGTCAGTTCATGGGGTGTCCTAAAGTACCACATTGGGAGACAGTTACTCGTATTTTGCGATATCTCAAACGAACTCCTAGACTTTGACTGTTATATCGANGGAATTGTCAAGTTAAAAATATTCTTACAGGATCGAATTCAAACTAAGGATTTAAAAAAACTCAGGTATTTCTTGGGTATTGAGGTGGCTCAATCTAAACAGGGTATTTGTTTATCCTAGAGGAAATATGTACTCGACATGCTTGAAGAAACAGGTTTACTGGGTGGTAGACCGATTGATGTTCCTATGAATCCGAATTAGAAATTATTGATGGATGATGGTGCCTTGTTTGAGAATCCGGGTCGGTATCGCAGATTGGTTGGAAAGTTTAATTATCTTACTATTATTCGATCGAATATTTCCTATGTAGTCAATATAGTAAGTCAGTTCATGGGGTGTCCTAAAGTACCACATTGGGAGACAGTTACTCGTATTTTGCGATATCTCAAACGAACTCCTAGACTTTGACTGTTATATCGAGCTAATGGACATCTTAGAGTGGAAGGTTTCTCAGATGTTGATTGGGCTGGCTCTCCTTCTGATTGGAGATCAACTACTGGCTATTGTACTTTCTTAGGAGGTAATGTTGTCTCATGAAAAAATAAGAAACAACTCGTGGTAAAGATCCAGTGCTGAAGTTGAGTATAGGGCAATGACACATACGACGAATGAGTTGACTTGACTACTACACTTTCTCCGAAAAATTGGGTTTCCAATTCAACTTCCTTTACAGTTGTTCTGTGACAATCAGGCAGCTATCCATATCGCTGTCAATCCTGTGTTTCACGAGAGAACCAAGCATATTGAGGTTGATTATCACTTTATTCGGGACAAGATAGTAGCTGGGGAGATTACGACTCCATTTGTGAAATCTGAAAATCAGCTTGCAGATATGTTTACCAAAGCATTGAGTCATACATGTCTTACAGCTATTTGTTTCAAGTTTGGATTATATGATATATATAGTCCAGCTTGAGGGGGAATGTTAAGAGTATTAGGGTAGTATGTGTAATTTTTATTATTATGAGTTAACTACAAATACAAGTGATGTATGAGAATTAGGTTATGTTTTTAACCTATCTCTGTGTCTCTCTAATATTGTGTTAATCCTCTAAACTTAACATAAATAATCAATTCGTTATCACATCAAAGAACCCTTTGTGGCTTCATACAACTGCTAGTACATTGCTTGAATGAATAATTCGTATGGGGTCAAAGAAAAGTGTTATTGGACAAAATTTTCATCTCTGATAGATTAAAATGAACTTCTCTCTGAAAAATATTACTATGTGCACAATTGGTCTTTTTCCTTTATGTACAAGAATAAGATCAATTTCACACCTGAGACGGCTTCTTCGGCGACTTTAGCATGTTGTTTGACCAAATTTTCCTTTGTTGTCATCTCTGAATGGGATGCTGACAGCTCTTCGTTCAATTCCTTAACCTCATCTTCTAAAGTATTAATTTGATCCTCGTATGATTTCACTTGTGCCTCCAATCCAGTTAGATGTGAATACGACTCCACAGAAATTTGAACATAGTTTGGCTTTTTGTAGTCATCCAGCTTACCCTGGAACACAAAACCGCAAATCAATTTGACCAACTACTCATGCAAAAGAAGCTATCTGGTAAGACAATTATCTCTGGGAATCTCTTACATCTTTTACTAAACTAGAGAAGAAATTAAAAAATAAAATTATTTGAAAATATAAACTTATTTCAGTGATAAATTGATGTTACACACTGTTGACAATTGCCTATTCTCGAAAGCATTTAACAAGTACAAAGTATGCAAGCTTCACCACTACATTTGATAGCAATGACTTGGCTAATATCTCTTGAAAATACGGAACTTCACCAATACTATTGACTGGCATATCTTCAATTGTGCGTGAAAAGCTTCTCTTAAAATTTTTATATAAAGTCTGTTCAATAACACATTCCACGAAAAGCCGTGCTTAAAAATTTTCATATCAAGTAAAACTCCAATTCCCAGTAATAATATTTATATAAATTAGTATCTTCTGGACACAAGAATAATCTAGAAGAACCACATAATGTTTCATGGAACATACCTGATCACCCCGGGATACAGCTGAAGCTGAAGGGACAGAAGCAGTGTCTGATGCAGTCGCAGCTTTCTCAGCAGATGGCTTATCAGATGATTTTTTCTTCCAGGGCCAACTCCGCCGATCCATCGCAGACTGTGCAGATATACAAGGTAGTATCAGAATGTCAGTTAACAATATTATGATACTGATGCAATCCCTGAATGGACTTAGGTCCCAAATGCATGTAATTAGTTAACATCAACAATAGCCCATAATAGCACAACTTTCAGGTAAAGTCACAATAGCACAATCAAGCAGGTCTACTTCAAAAGGAATTAGTTTCTGCAATTCTAGTTATTTTCTTTTTTAGCTTTTGATTTCGTCTAAGGTAATCATAATGTAGTTTACCGCTGAAACATCTAAAACTTTCCTGCAATTGTTACAATGAGCTCGACTAAACTCTGCTCAGAAATATCCAATTACCATACCGTGAAGGGTGCACAGACTAAAAGGAATCTTATACATCAGGTACCAAGCAATAAAATCTCCAGTTAACAACATGAACTCAATTACCCAAGCCAGAACATACCGATAATCACGTGCAAAAATCTAACCAGATGTTCAGTGCTATTGTGGTGATGTTGCCGTTGTTGGGGTGAGTGTGTAAAATTCATCGGGGATGAGTGAGAAAGAAAAGAATTCCAACAGCAACGGGAAACTGTGGCAAATTCTTGGACATTTTGAGACCAAATGAATCTGCTTAGTTACTGATTAATTAACAGTCAGTGTATGTTCTTTGTCTTTTCAAAAATATGTTTAGTTACTTGATATTCAGTAAGAACAATGAGCATTTACAATCGGTGCAAAAAATGAACACCAATTGATTGAGCATGAAACTCAGAAGCAGATCAAAACTGAAATAATGAGACATATTGGAAGCAATTCTCTCTCCTTGCACAAAGCCTGCTTATAAAGATATCTCAGGATTGCATTATGAGCCTTCTGTTCCACTCTTGATAAAAGTTGATGCAAATAAGTAATCTGATTCATTCAAAACAAAACACAGGGTGCAAAAAGGAAAAGAACAAATTTTGATACCACATGCAGGAAATTAAAAAAGAAAAAAGAAAAAAAAAAAGAAAGAAATTGGGACCTGAAACATATACAGCATAAATCATAAGCTCGCAGATCCTTTCTTCTATGATGTTTTTCAAGTTTAGGGACAATCAAATAGAGTGCCAGAAAAAGCTTACTCATGACATTCAATTCAGACCACCAATGCAGATCCCAATTTACACAAAAAAGAAAAAGAAAAGTAGATTTAAGGCTCATAACAACCCCAGTAATTAAAAGTAGACTAGGGGAGGGAGATGAAGAAGAAAACGACCAACCTCCAGCAAAAAAGAAAGCATACTATGAATGATGGCATTCGGAAAATCTGACAAGGATAATAATGAAGTATAAACATAAGAAAAGGGCAAACGGTGACATGCATTGCCGGAAATTACCTTAAATCTGAGTTTTTTTAATCATTAGAACACAAATGCTCCAATTACAGCAGAGTAAATCAGAGCGTAATCCACGCAAAATTCCATGGAGAAAAGTCATCAATCAAAGTTTGAATCCCCCACAGATGTAACTAGAGAACTCGTAAACCAGCAGATTCTTGAATCAAAAGAAATTCATACCTTTAACGGAGGCAAAAGGGCTAAAGAATTATATGAACGGTATAAGTTCTAATAAAATCAGCAAAAACAATGGCGTAAAATTAGAAGTCTAACAAATATCTGAGTTTAAGCAGATAAAACTCAATCCAAAACAACAGACACTGAATCGCTTATATGAGAGGGGAAGAGAAAAAAAAAAAGGCATTCACGATTTCACTGAAAAAGACACTGAATCGCCGAGAAATTTAGCATTTCTTCAGAACAAAACTGAAAGTGAAACGTATCTCTGTAAAAATCCAGAACAAAGCGAAGAGGAACTTAAGGTTGAATCCATAAATCAAGCATTCATAATGAGGAACATACAGGATCGAAGAAGAACAAAAAGAGCACAATCTAAGAAGAAAAACAAAGGACAGTGAAAACAAAAAACGGTGGAGTTTCAATGACGCTATCAACAAACACATAAAGAGAAAAGGACGAAAATCAAAAAGTTCAGAAATACAGAGAATTAACTCACCAGTTGTCAATGCAGCTTTGTAGAGACAACCACAACAATGCAGGTGGTGACAATTTAGATAAGATACACAAAGTCAAGATCTGCGTAAATTAGTTTTTGTTTGCAGCTGATTTCATTTCACTTTTCAGTTGCGGAGAGAGAGAGAGAGAGAGAGAGAGTTGGGTGTCTTGTTAGATACAGAAATAGTTGGAGAAGGTGGTGGAGTGGTGGAGCTAGTGGTGGTGTTGGTGAGGGCTAAAATATTCGGTTCTAGATGGCACTTTAAAGGCAGGGACGTTGGAAAGCTCCAAAATATCAGTCTTTATTTAAATTTATAATTTCTTCGAACATAAGAAATTAAAAATATAAAAAAAATAATTCTCATCTTGTTTATTTATACGTAATTAAGTTATATGATTGGTTTGAATGACAAAATTAGCCCTGGGAAAGCAGTTATTGGCGAGGAAGTCCGTCGCCAAGGAGCCTCACGCTTCTGCTAGAAGTAACTGTCAAGCTGTATCCGACGTTTAGAGTTTGGACCACCGTCACTCCTGGACACTAGTCCCATCCAAGTCAAGGATTAATTTTTTATTATGATTTGATTGAGTGTAATTTGAACCGGATAAGAATCCTAATTAGGTTAATTGGGTTTGAATTAAGTTTGATTTGAACTAGATATTTGAGTTAAAGTTAAATAAAAAACGATGTCTACTAAATAAAAATTTTATTGATGGCGTATTATGATTTTTTTTTCACGCTAAATTAGAACCCGTGATTAAGGATTGCAATAGGATGTTCAAAAGAATCAAAACTATTATGAGATCATATGACACCAATAATTTTTTTATTAATTATTATTTTTATAAATTTGTATTTATAAATAACTCAAACTAAAATACATAGTTATAAAAATATGGATTAATTACAAAAATGGTCGCTTCAAATATAAGTCATGTTGCAATCGGTTCTTGTGGTTTCAATTTAAACAATTTACTCCCCTAAAGTTTTGACAAAGTCAAATTGACTCACAAAATGGATGGGAGATACAAAATTTCTAAAATAACCTCAACATTTAATATATTCTCTTTTTCTTCTCTTCCTACCCAACATATTAAAGCACAAAGCCCTAAAGAGTACATAACCCCAACTTTTTTCTCTATTTCGGCGCCCCCTTCCCTTACTCTAAACGTACCCTGACCCTTATACCCAACTCCAACAGCCATTCACCTCCATCCCCAACAAGGTATCTTTCAAGCTAGCTACACCATTCCCAGACGTCTACTAACGACAAACAAACAACCCATTCAGATTCGATCAAAATCCCTAAAAAAACTTTGAACTACGGGGGCGACAATGGTTAAGCTCAATGGAAGGGGTGGAAGGGGGCGAAGGTCAGGGAGGGAGACGGGTTATCCAAGGGTTGTTGCCTAAAAGGGGTTTTGAGGGGAAAGTATGGTATCTGGAGGCTTGATGGGAATTGAACGGTACGGGGGTTGAGATATTTTTCAATTTTTTTTTGGTTACAAAATAAGGGATCAAAAAGGGTAAAAAAGTCTTTTACTAGAATTTGAGCTCACGTTTGCTCATTTTTTTTACAATAAAATTTAACGGCAATGGATTAATAGATGTAATTACAAACTCAAGGGCGATAAATTGTTTAAATTAAAACTACAAAGATCTAATTGTAGCATGACTTGTACTTGAAGCGAGGCATTTTATAATTAATTCAAAAAATAAAATGTCAGAAACTTGGCCACGTTGTTGATTGGCGCAATGATTATATCAATAGAACCCAACCAAGATTTACAAAATTCAAAATGAGTTTTGAAATAAATAAGATGAATTGTGGTGTGGCCCATGCAGTACCAGAAAGTCTTCCTGGCTGTGCAGAGTGATTTAACAGAACCATAAAGGCATGGGTTATAAATGCGAGTGCTGGAGCCTAGTTTTTAGGGTGGAATAAATTCCAGAGAATTGCCTACTGCTCTCTCTCTCTCTCTCTCCATCAGAGTTATAAATACTACTGGTGGCTGCTAAATCCATCACTCTCCTGAGTTATATCATCAGCAAAATGAAACTGCTGTCATGATCTATCTTGCAACACAGAGGTGTCACCTATTTGAAGGATAAAGTTATATTTATCAAAATATTTATAAAAATATATTTTTATCAAATGAATTAATAAATTTATTTTCGATCAAAAATATTTTAATCAGCATTTAAAGATTCCAAGAGTAATTTAAAGCTACCAGCCCATTTTATAAAAGTATTTTTTGATAAAAATGTTGGTATGTATAATATTTTCCTCTATTTCAAACAATTGTCATCAAAGTCATATTCCTTGGTCATACATAGCCTGACCCAATTTTCTTTTTCTTTTCTTTTTTTTATTAAAAGGTATCCAGCTCGGTTAATCAAAAGCGTTCATTTTGTAACAATTTTAGTTATTTATTAACCTAGTAATTGGGTGATAAATGAGTTAACTCACTCCACGCAAATACGATTCATTTATCACGTTCACCCATTTAGCATCCAAAATGAACACATTAAGATAAAACGCAAACCTGCTTTCGTGTTAAA
Organism: Ilex paraguariensis; assembly: GCA_963454935.2. Classification (NCBI taxonomy): domain Eukaryota; kingdom Viridiplantae; phylum Streptophyta; class Magnoliopsida; order Aquifoliales; family Aquifoliaceae; genus Ilex; species Ilex paraguariensis. Next base: position 542,038 of record CAUOFW020001726.1, on the reverse strand, counting down.
TCATCTCAAGTAATCAGATCACGTTGAATTTTGTTGGTCTACCCATAGTGTAGTATAGTTGCTATAAAAAAATTATTTAAAACAATGATAAAATAATAAAAAAATTTAAGAAATATAGGAGTATGGTCAAAAAATCCACCAAGAAGGGTACATGGTCACACACCATATTGTTCATGCTGAAATATAGTGATGCTGGAGTTCTTCGAGGGGAGTGATTGTGCAATTCATGTAGCCACCCATAGTAAAACAGGAGCCTAACTTGATTTAACTGTACTTATAATTATACTTTATTTTTTTTGTTATAAGGTATTCAGGTTTGCGTTAATTACTATTTCCAATTTTAAGCTGACCATCGTAACTCGAATAAGTTTAAAAATATATTTCTTGAAGAATAAGGATAATTGGTCCTCAAGGGAATGTGATAAATATTAAATCTAAGATCTCTTGCTTATAAAATGATAAATTTGACTACTAAACCAAGTCTATGGATTGTACTCTGTTTCTATGAGACCTGGAAGGATAGATCAAAATCTGCAACAGTTTTGCTGCCAACCCGAACAAGCTTTAACCATTGAAGTGCCTGAAGGAATTGGTGTCGGTGACATCTCTCTGTTCACCATGTAACCAGTCATTAATGAATGAATAGCTTTCAAAAGAACCCACCCTCCTCTTATTGCGCGTCCCACCCCTGTTTTTTTCATGTCAAAGGCAAAGCAAGCTGTAGTTTTTCTCTGGGGGTTGGGGACAAGGGCCGCTGGGCCGGTGTTGAAAGCCAATCAACAAAATTAATTGATTTCATTTATGTGTATGTACAGTGGTATCGAAAAATAATTTTGTTAATATATTTCGAAAAAAATATAATTTTGTTAATATATTCCAAAAAAAGAACCTTAATACGATAGCTGAATATAATTTATGACATTTGAGGGTAGGCAAGTAGTGAAGCTTTTAGTTCTTATTTTTGTGAGGAAGAAAAAAATAATATTCATATAAGTGTCACCTTGATTTAATTACTTCACATAAATAAGGAAAATAAGTGAAAGTTGAAAATTAAATAATTTATGTACGGGGTCTTTTAATGTATGGGGCATTTAGCTAGATTGAGGGTATCCAAGAGGAACATTTATGTCGTTTTCTACAAGTTTGGTGTCTCTTTCGTACATTTGAAATTATCAAGGTTTTTTATCCATCAATGGCTAAACATTCGCCTTTGGATGAAAAAAAAATGGCAGCTATAGACCCCAAAAGAGCAACTTCGAAGTTCAGTTGGGGAAGTTATTAGTCTTTGGGGAAAGTTTTAAGTGATAATAAAAATAAATTGTAAATTTAGATATTATGAAGTTTTAAATTTAACGATTTCTTGAGGTCAAATCAAGTCTTATAAGGATATGTTTCTCATGCATTTTTTAGTTTTTAGCGCGAATGATCTATCTTTGATCAGATCGAGGGGAAAATTAGTTGATGTGCAATTAAAATAAAAAAGGAAATTAGGGAAGGTACCTTTAAAGAATTCACTTTTCCAACGAAGTCTCTGGCTTTGAATTTCATATATTTTCTTTTCGTTTTTTATATTAAATTGACAGATCGTGTAAATAATTGTCAACCCAAATATATTTCGACCCTGAACTTGAGAATTGCATAATTCTTTGTGAACGGGTCGAGTATCAGAAACTCCAAGAGATCAGGTTATCTTCTTAGCACAGAAAACAACAACATTGTCCTCAATGGTAATAATGTAATTATGGAATCGACACAATAAACAAAAAACAAAAAGTTATGGCACCTTTGTTAAAGTGCCCTGAGAGAAAGTTCAAAAAAGAACTCGTAATCAAATGAACCAAAATTGATAGATCATCAATGGTGGTTAAAAAAAGCACTGAAAACTTTTCCAGAATCAGATCAATGAGAATTCTGTAGTGGCCTGTTTGGCAGGCACATAGCAATAGGAATGATGGTACTTTTTTTTTTTTTTTGTTAGATATTATCATAAAAGAAACGATAAAGTTTAAATTTACGATTTTAAAATTTAATAACGAGGTAAGTGATATTTCACTAAACTCTTTGAGATGAATATGACATTCTATTAGTTGGATGGACCAGATAAAATCATGGGAACTTAATAATGATTGATGACCATTGGATGAGAATATTTCCATACATGAAGGCATATATATTTAGCATATATGCCATAAATAAAGTGCATGCCCACATAATTATGATTGGTTTAAGATTGATTTCGTCTAAATCTCTGAATTTTTAACCCCTATTAGTAGTTGTTTTTAAGACTAAGCATAATTTGTAATTGTGTAATTTAAATTCAAGTTTTTTAATATAAAAAACTTGTTTCTGGAGCTCGTTGTCTTGAAGCGGGAGTTAAATTAATGTTTTCATGGAAACTACAATTATTTAGATATATGTTCGGAGATAATGCAAAGATAGAATTAAAAAAGAAGAAGAAGGTAATTTGAAAGGAAAAAAAAAAAGAGGGCCCCTGCTTCTTGGTTCCAAGAGTAGGCCAGTGTATTTGTTAATCTGACCATTCATTCATATTCCCTTGTGCGAGACGCAACCCGCAAACTTGCCTTGCCATATTGTACATGGAGGTTTTTTTTCCTGGGAAAAAAAAGATAGGAGTGAAAAAACAGGTCTAGAAATTATGTTGATAAATTCTTATTAGTGGAATCACGAGGTCCTTGTGCCTTTATTCCTCTTATAAATGAATTTAGTTAAGCTAGTTTATCAGTCAACTATTAAGTTCTAATGTGAATTCTAAGAGTTAAATTTTTAATTTCAAAGTAAAAAATTCGACTATTACCCCATTGAATCACCGTACTCCATGGTTATATAGAGTTACATGTATTAATTGAGTGTTATAATACGGTAGGATGACCAAATCTAGTTATCTTCACAATTATCACTTATTCGTGATGTAATAAAGAGTCGAGATACTATAAAATAAAATAAAGCAATCGAGGGATTGACAAAATATGGTAAAATAAAGCATTCTCTTATTCCCATGTTTTATTTTCTTTGAAACAAGAATTTGATTTCTCTTTACTTCATTAGTTGTTTGTTTGTTTTTATTCCATCCATCCAACTATAATTATTAATTTTATTTTATGGTAAAATCCAATAAATGTTATAATTAGCACATCTACCATCCAACTAGGTTAATTGATTTGGCTTCACTATAAGTTTAGATTTTTGTTAAATTGAAATCAATTTTTTCACAAAAAATATATATATATTTTTAAAATATACATAATTAATCATATAATCAAGCGTTCAAAAATTTAAAAATATATTAAAAAGAGAAATCAATGATTTGAAATGAATTTGAGTAATTTTTCATCTTTTAAATGAGTTATTATTGACGACACGTGTAATATACAATTTTAAATTTCATCATCTTTCATTACGTCTTTTACTATCTTCTCCTTTCTTTTACCCCCACCGTGTAAGGTGGGTTGACAATTTTAACAAATTTAATTTATAGCATAAATTAAATCAAACTAAACGAACAAAATTGAGAAATAAACAACTGGAAAGACTCGGATTGTTTAATCGGTCTAGTTGGAATCTTTTTGGTGCAGTACAAATATACAAGTTGGCAAAGAAACACGGAGGATCCGATGGAAGAATAGAAAAAGACACGTGGTCCCCAGCAAAGCACCACACGTTTCGTTGAACTGTGCTTTTTCACTTTCAAAAGTGGGGACCACATTACAGTCTCTGTCGTCTACAGCGCACAGATGCTCATGTGACACGTGTCCAAGTGAATCGAACTGCTTTTCTTCGGCTCAATCTGCTGCTGCAGCTTTACCATGTAAACCCGTGTTTTTTTAACTCCTAATTAATTACCGAAATGGACATTACTTTTGTCGGCATTAGCAACAAAAGAAGACCAAACCCCCACAATTTTTTTGATCAAAAAAAAAAAAAAACCCCACAATTTTGAGTGATAATTGACATTACAATTGTGACCCCACCAATATCCATAATACCTTTGAAGTCCTCAAGTGGTTTCATTTTGTGCCCTTGTTGCCGAAGGTTTGGCCATTTTACGTGGGGAATCAACCGAATCGCGTTGTGTCGTGTCGAACATTAGTCAACATATATTCAACTCATTTAATTAATCGTATTATGTCGAGTTGACCTGTTTATTTTCGTATCGTATTCGTGTTCATATTCGTGCTAACCCACATAAACTTTGAATAAAAAATTTAACTCTAAAATTTTATTTCAGTTAATTGAATATCTCCTCATACTTTTTTTACAAATTAAAAATTAACTTAATAATAATAATAGTAAGTAATAATATATTTTTTATACAATAATTATGTCAGTGTTTGATAAACAGTTATAAATAATTAATATTTTATTTCTATAATACTAATTAAGTATATTAATCGTATATCACACAACTAAATGAAACATTAGAAGTAATGTAAAAAACAAGTCATCAAAACATGAAAACTCATACATGCAACGAAAAGATCAAGTCAATCTCCTTCGAGTTAAAAACTTCGTGTTGACAGGTCAATTCGTGTTAAACGGGTTGAACTCGAACATGATCCATTAACACTTCGTGTCAACAGATCGTGTCATACACGGATTGACATAAAAAATTAATCAACTCAAACTCATTTATTCATATCGTATTTTGTATCGAATTATCGTGTCATGTCAAAAATTGTCATTCCTAACTTTACACCCATCGATGCCAAAGTAAATTTTGAATATCTATAATTTTTCGTAAGTTTATGGGACATGGTGGAATGTCGAATTACTGACTATCAGGGCTATAATTTGTCCAAATTCAACCCCAAACCACCACGCGGATGTACGAGCCATATTTTTCTCCTAGCTAGCTCCTCATTATTTTCATTTAAATAATTATTGAAACAAAAAATAAATAAATATTAGCATTTTGGTTTTCTTAGAGCAATGCAAAAAATAAAAAAAATAAAAGTTTTTTTTTTCTCTAAAAGTAAGAAAAAATTTGTCTTTTTCATTGGATTGTTTTCACATATGTATTTTTTTTTTTTGGCATATAATGTAAACGTGTGTATTAAGATGGACATATATATTACATTGGGAAAACATAAAAGAAATACATTTCTACTTTTTAACTTTTCAATTTAAACAAAAAGAATATAACATTATATTTTGTATTATAATCGTAGACTTATTTGAAAGTACTTTTAAGAACATATCCTAATATATTGCTGGATAATGCTTTTTAAATTACTTTTATTTTATTTGATGTTGTTTTATATTTTTGTTTTTCATCGCCCACTTTCTTCTACTATTTGTTCAAGTTTAATTGCAAGTATAGTAGTACAAGCATGTATTCATTGTATATGAAATAGTATCATTCATTTATACATATGCACAAAAATCACTTCAACAAGAATAAGCAATCAAAATTTTTTTTAAAATTATTTACAAAAATACTCTTTTTACCCTTAAAAAATACTATAATTTTAGCAAAGACACAAAAGATTCTTTCTTGAATTGCTAGTTTGCTGCAGTTTATATTGTGACATAACTGCCCACAACTACAAATGGACAGTTCCATTGTCAGTGATGGACCAGCAGATTTCATTTGCTTGTTGTACACACACATCACATGTCCTTATTTCTTGTTGATCATCAAACCCTCCTCCCATTTTTCGCTGCCTCTTCTTAAAGCTTTCGCCCCATTCTTACCTGTTCCATCAAAAACCAAAGAAACTTCCAAAACAATTATTGTACTTTGAAAAACAATTGATGATAATTTTTCTTTTTTTTTTTTGCAGGGTGATTTTTATGTCATTTACTTCACAGCTATTAATAGAATAATATTTTTGGAAAAAAAGTGAGCTGAGCTGGCAGCCACCATAACTAAGCAACAAAATTTAGAGAGTTGTTTGATTGGAACAATAAATAAAGAGTTCAATCACCAGCCTGAATTCTTTCTACAGCTGAACTTTGAACTGCCCATTGGGTTGAAGCAAATGAGATGTCTAATTCCATTCCGTTAAGTTGGATTAGCTATCCCCGCGTTTGAGCTAAAGGTTTTTCTGGTTTCGGATTGTAATCAACACAATCCTATTTGGAAGTCCAATCCTTACTAGGTCGGTCAGAATTACCCAAATAACAAAATTTGTGTGATTATTAATATCTCGAACTTCTGAGTTCAAGTCTCACAAAAGATATTCTGATTAACCTAATATGTGTGATTTTATGAGTGATTGAGCACATCTTGAGTGTACGTAACATTGTGAAATATTGGATGATTTTGAGTTACGCCTACCACGTTATAGGATAATATAATTAGATTGAATAAGTTTATATTCTATCATATTGTAATAGGGCGTAGATGGAATAACGGAGGACATCTTTTAGAGAAATATATTAAAGAGCCGTTTGATTGGAATCATCATAAATGGCTTTGGACATATTAGAACTTCAACTACTAATATCATATCAGTCACCTACTACAAACTAGTGATGATAATAATAATAATAATAATTTTTGTGGATTAAGACAGTTCAATCAAGCCGATTTTAAGTATTATAAAGAGTTTTGAGTCCAGGTAAATTAATAACAAAGATCCTCATTCTGCGGCATACGCCATTGACTGTCAAAAAAGGAAAACAAAACGAGAGGAGGAGGGGTTCAAAAGTGCAAACTAACGAACGTCAGGAAAAGTTTCATTGCCAGCTAGAATGATGCTATCTCCCAATAAATTAAAAAACTCAACTTTACATTGGAGACATGGTCAATTTGTAGTTAATATTATAATTATGGATCTATGTATATTAGTCATAACTCGTGTCTAAAGACACGATTCACCAAGTATCTTATGTTCATTGGCAATATCAATCAACTAAGTTATGCCGTGGTGGGGCTTGAGGGAGGAGAGGATTTGACCAACATACTATTATTTATCTTAGTAGTTTTAATGTTACGTCTTAAACTAGTCGGTCATCTCTCTTACATACTAATTATGACCCAACAATTGAATGAATAATGAGTCTCTATACTTACATATATTAGAATATAAAAGGTATTTATACTCTAATATACTGACTAATGAAATGATTAGCAAGTTTTATCGAGAATGGTAGAATAATAAAGATATAGAAACACAACCACCATCATGGGATGTAGCTTTATGTTTATACTACCCTAAATTTTTTTTTTTTAGCGTAGGACAAAGGAGAGTGTCCATAAACCACTCCGATTGATCCTCACAGCCGACATCATAAGGTTTCTGACCACACTCATTACTTCTCTATGGAACGAACCTAGTTAGACTAGTATAGTGATCATCCACCGAATTTCAATGTGGACTTTAAGATTCAAACCTTCAATATCAAGATGAGAAGTTCGATCGATACCTCACTAGACCACCCCATTCAGTACAAACCCTACCTTGATTAATATACAATGCGAACCATAGGTTAATGGTATTGACATTTTAGTGCAGAGAGAGGATGGTGGATGAGAATGATTTGCTTAGATGGAGCCTCTTTAACAATTATTTCTAGTCGTTGAAAATTTCAACCCTTTGCTTTGTGGGTACGAAAGCATATCATGGGTAAAAGGGGAGGGTGAAGGAAAGAGAGAACTAAAATTATACCCATTGGGTCCCCCTCCTTCACTAACACAAGATAGCTTTAGTCCACCTTCCATGTATTATTTTGTGCTAAAGTGAGTTGTTTTTCATCGGATGCTGTTTGCCTTTGGTACTTCCCTAAGTTATCTCCACTTTTTCTATCACTTCCCTCTATGCTGATCATGATTTTATTTCATGGTATTTTATTGTTTTAATTATCGATTGTAATCTACATGTCACGTCTCTTCATACACAATAAAATTTTATTTTTTAACCCTCTTATAAAAAGGTAATTGTTAATGTATTGAACTACACGTCTATGTATATTATATATATCAATGTCAATTGTGATAATGACATGAAATTAGTGAGTTAGGTTGGCATTAAAAATTGACATAACTCGCAAATATGAACAATTAATAGGTCAAATTTTTGTGAAACATATAGAATCCATTTTTGCCACCAAATACATGTATAGACAATTTTTTTGTTTTTTTTGACTCAACAGTCAAAAGTGTCCGAATCAGTTTATGCACACCTCAATTAATCTCCTATTTGGTCTGATCAAAGACAATTCAACCACGCTGAAACTAGGGTATTCATGAGAGATAAATTGTTTAGACAATTTAAAATGAACAATATCTTTTTTTGTGTGTGTAAAATTCGTTTCACAGTTTTGTCCAAATAGAGATTAATTGAATTATTAACTTATAAGAGTGTTGCTCGCAATGAGTTTGTTGAGAAAGAGAGAAACAATATAAATCTTGAATTTCTTATTATCGAATTATATAGACTCGACACTATTAATAAAAAGGTTAGGGCATTGACAAAACATCTAACATGAATATTTAAATGAATATGAGTGGTATTTGACTTGTACTTATTATGAATTTAAAATAACACAATTTGAATTTCACAAAAATATTGATAATAAATTACCAATAATTATTTATTTCGTTCCCTCCTCTTTTTGGGCGTGGGTCATGGGCCCAAATGAGATCAAACAATTGGATTTTTCAAGGCTAATAGACCTTTTTCTTGTTTCAACGCATAAAGGATGGGTGGNTCAATGTCAATTGTGATAATGACATGGAATTAGTGAGTTAGGTTGGCATTAAAAATTGACATAACTCGCAAATATGAACAATTAATAGGTCAAATTTTTGTGAAACATATAGAATCCATTTTTGCCACCAAATACATGTATAGACAAATTTTTTGTTTTTTTTGACTCAACAGTCAAAAGTGTCCGAATCAGTTTATGCACACCTCAATTAATCTCCTCTTTGGTCTGATCAAAGACAATTCAACCACGCTGAAATTAGGGTATTCATGAGAGATAAATTGTTTAGACCATTTAAAATGAACAATATCTTTTTTTGTGTGTGTAAAATTCGTTTCACAGTTTTGTCCAAATAGAGATTAATTGAATTATTAACTTATAAGAGTGTTGCTCGCAATGAGTTTGTTGAGAAAGAGAGAAACAATATAAATCTTGAATTTCTTATTATCGAATTATATAGACTCGACACTATTAATAAAAAGGTTAGGGCATTGACAAAACATCTAACATGAATATTTAAATGAATATGAGTGGTATTTGACTTGTACTTATTATGAATTTAAAATAACACAATTTGAATTTCACAAAAATATTGATAATAAATTACCAATAATTATTTATTTCGTTCCCTCCTCTTTTTGGGCGTGGGTCATGGGCCCAAATGAGATCAAACAATTGGATTTTTCAAGGCTAATAGACCTTTTTCTTGTTTCAACGCATAAAGGATGGGTGGGGTCCCGGGATCCCAAAATGGACTGATCTCTGGCGTCGATTTGGCACAAACTGAACTGTGAATGGAGTTGGGCCCTAGCTTGTTATCCGTTTGGATCACTGGGAATCCGCCTAAATATTAAATGAATTCACTAAACCAATTTGTATACAGCATGCGAGTCAATTTTAACATCACCCAATTTAGACACGATACAACCCATTGTAAACCACAGCTTCAAGTACAAAACTTGTTTTTTTTTTTTAAAGTGCAAGCATTCAAGTAGTAATAGATATGAAGTGTAAATACAAATTTTTTGTATTCAAATCTTGACAACTCTTTAAGATCAAATCCAAAGAGATTTTCCTCAATAATATTCTAATCTTAGCGTAGATGACTTGTTTTTAATAAGATTAATAAGGAGATGAATGAATATGTGCGCAAACTGAACTAGACAATAGACATCCCTTAATCTTATCAATGAATCGGAAAAAAAAAATCAAATGTAGCACTTCAGCTGTTTTGTGTAATTTGAATTAAAGATGAAGTGTTATAGTCGAAGAGGGTCTCCCCCCTCCCCCTCCCCCTCCCCCTCCCCAATAAAAAAAGAAAAAAAGGAAGTCGAAAAGGGTAGTGTGAATTGCATTTTCCTTTTCAAAACCTATCCTTATAATTCAAGAATGGTGCATTACTTTATGCTCCTCTTTTTTTTCTTCTTCCAGTTTTAGATAATAGGAAAAAAAAATAAGTAAATAAAAATGAAGTAAAAAAAACCAAATTCCAAATAAACAAATTTAACCTTGAAAGGATTTTTTTGATTCTCGAAAAAACAAAATACAAAAGACTTGATTGAGAAAGATCTATTATTCCATGATTGTAATCACGGAGTGGTAGATGACACTAAAGAACCTATAGATGAATAAAAAATTTTCAATTAAACTTATTCTTTCAATTGGTATTTTTGTATAAAAAAAATATATTTCACGAATACTATAACTAGTTATTTCAATTCTCTATTCTTTTCTCAATAAAATTAACCAGATTGAGACACTCACCATGGTTAATAACTTGTACACCATAGTGTTGACAACATCATGATCATGAAAAGGAGCACTTTTTTGCACACTGACACATGATTTTGAAGCAGCAACTTAACTTTAAACTCTTTCAGATAAGAAAAAACCAAAAAAGCAACGACAAGCGGAAATCACTTCTTTCGGTTTTGAGATGAGTTGTGATGATGGAGACTATGTGGAAATCTTTTTTTTTTCCTCTCTCCACCGTTGGGTCGGTGACTCAAACATCACCTCAGCTCGAGGCACGATCTAGACTCATAGTCATAACCCGTGTTTAAAGGCAAGATAAAATATAAAATTCAAGTGTCTAAAAAATTAATTTCACTATATTAAATTTTTTTTAAATATATTAACTACAAGTTAATTAAATAATTAAATATATTATAGAAATGAGTGATATGATATTTTTATAGAAGAAATATATAAATATATAAATAATTAAATATATGATAGAAATGAGTGATACGATTTAACGTTTGAATCTAACAAAAAAATGATGAGTGAAATAAGTGATTGATGATGATTTTGAGGAGAAAAATATGACCGGAATAAAATTCAAACACATTTTATCATATAGATTTTAGGGTTAATCTCATTTTGCACTCCGAAAGATCGTTCTAATCTCAATTTACACCCCCAAAGATTAAAAATCTCAATTTGCACCCTCAAAGATAGAAAATTGTATCAATGTACACCCCCAAAGATCAAAAATCTCAATTTTCACCCTCAAAGATAGAAATTTGTATCAATGTACACCCTCAAAGATCAAAAATCTCAATTTGTACCCTCAAAGATAGAAATCTGTATTAATGTGCACCTAAAACTAAATTGATAAATTATACCTAGATCCCCTCATGTTTATCACTTAATCATTTGAACCCCTTCACATTTAGAATATTACCCCTACATCTCATGACGTTTGTACATGTGTAAACATAACCACTTTTCGTTGATATCTATTAATATAATCGTTAAAAAATATAATTTTATCCTAATAAAAAATTATAATTTCATATTACCCTTAATTTTGTGGATTCGATATACTCTAAAGTTCAAAATCAAGCTTACCATTTGAATGTCTAATAGAATGTAGATATTTATAAAAAGGAAAATATGAAAAACATTATATAAATATCTACATTTTATTAGACATTCAAATGGTAAGCTTGATTTTGAACTTTAGAGTATATTGGACCCATAAAATAAGGGTAATATGAAATTATAATTTTTTATTAGGATAAAATTATATTTTTTAACGGTTATATTAACAGATATCAATGAAAATGGGTTACATGTTGTACGTGCATAAATGTCATGAGATGTAGGAGTAATATTCTAAATGTAAAGAGGTCCAAATGATTAAGTGACAAACATGAGAGGATCTAGGTATAATTTATCAATTTAGTTTTAGGTGCATAATGATACAAATTTCTATATTTGAGAGTGCAAATTGAGATTTTTTATCTTTGGGGTGCACATTGATATAAATTTCTATCTTTGAGGGTGCAAATTGAGATTTTTTATCTTTGGGGGTGCACATTGATACAAATTTCTATCTTTGAGGGTGCAAATTGAGATTTTTTATCTTTGGGGGTGCACATTGATACAAATTTCTATCTTTGAGGGTGCAAATTGAGATTTTTTATCTTTGGGGGTGCACATTGATACAAATTTCTATCTTTGAGGGTGCAAATTGAGATTTTTTATCTTTGGGGGTGCACATTGATACAAATTTCTATCTTTGAGGGTGCAAATTGAGATTTTTTATCTTTGGGGGTGCACATTGATACAAATTTCTATCTTTGAGGGTGCAAATTGAGATTTTTTATCTTTGGGGGTGCACATTGATACAAATTTCTATCTTTGAGGGTGCAAATTGAGATTTTTTATCTTTGGGGGTGCACATTGATACAAATTTCTATCTTTGAGGGTGCAAATTGAGATTTTTTATCTTTGGGGGTGCACATTGATACAAATTTCTATCTTTGAGGGTGTAAATTAAGATTTTTGCTCTTTGAAGGTATAAATTGAGATTCGAACTATCTTTCGGGGTATAAAATGAGATTAACCCTAGATTTTAATAAAGGTGTCAATCTAATCGTATAATATTGTATTATTCAAATATGTGTTGAATATAAATCGATAATATAACCCTATATGTTTCAACCACCAGTCATGTCATTTTTTTGTCTCTACTATACTCTTTTGTGACATGAATGCAGAGGTGAACTTGAGAGGAGGTGAGTCCTTGTGGACAAAGCCAGTGGCAATAAATAACAGTAGCCCCACAAGGCTCCACCTAAAGGTCACTTCTTTCTTGGAAAAATAAGACTTAGTTTGGAGACTTCATTAATGACAATTGTTAGATTAAAAATAATTTTATTTATTCTTAAAACTCACAATTAATCTAATCATCGTTATGAATTAGATCCCGACTTAAGCTTTATAGCATTGCTCGTTTTCTTATCTTAGTAATTTGAGAGTCCACATCTTCATATCGTTCTATCTTCTATTTTTTTCACAAAGCATGGCTAAGGATTTTGGACTTTTCATTTGTTGTTTTGGAGATGGAGAGTTGTAGTTAGTTGTTAGTGGGTTCTGTCATGCATGCCCTGGCCACTGTACCACAATCTTCCACACAGCACCAGCTCCTAAGCGGTTCACATGTGCAACACTAGAAATGAATCAAACGGGAGGCGATGAGATAATTCAAATGATAATAAAAATGAATTATAAATTCAGATATTTTAAATTTAAATTTTAATAATTTTTTAAGATTAGGTCACGAGAGATTCATCTCTCATGAATATCTTAGTCTCGGTGTGGATTATCTGTCTTTAATTGAATTAAAAAAAAATTAATCGAAATATACGTAAATTAGTTCGAACACCTTTCATTATTAAAACACAAAAAATAAAAATAAAAAATGAATCACATGCACGGAGAGGTGTACTGCATTAGGAGGTGTTTGGGAGCTAAATTTTGCATCCCTCCCTTCTCCGTGTCGGTACCAATTTTTCCATATTACGGGATACAAATTTAAAAATGATATGACATTTTTACTATAAATAATAAATACGGGAGATTAGTGTTAGGCACGAATAATTCATTTAATTAGTATAANGTGATACAAATTTAAAAATAATATGACATTTTTACTATAAATAATAAATACGGGAGATTAGTGTTAGATACGAATAATTCATTTAATTAGTATAATATATATATATATAAGCATAAAAATATTTTTTTGATTTATTTTGAGGAAATGGAGCATCAAGTTTTCAAGTTATGGAATTCTGTATTGCATAAATTTAGTCGAGAAAAACAGAATCATACTCATTCAACCTGCGACTTATTACTTAAGCAATAATGATACAAATTCGATAAAAACTCAAAATAACATTACTCGAATTTAATAAGGGGGATATATATATGTTCCCTAAATTCAAAGAGCATCGTTTAGTTATTTTAGTAAAAATTAATGATATTTGAATTTAATTTATTGACATAATTTGTTAACTTAATTCACTGTGATATTTAGATTTGCCGTAGACCCCATTAAATATTAGAATTTGATGTTGATCCAATAATTCTTATGAAATTACATCATTATATCAACGAATTAAATCAAATTTTTAACCATTTAGGAAGAGTTAAAAGGGCAATCAATCAGTTGATTAGTGTTGTGCTCCCAACAACCGGCACTGCTATCAACATAGCACAATAACCAACCCAAATTATATGCTTAACATGTCGTTATCTTGTGTACAATAACATACCGCCACCCAAACACCCAAAAACAAAAAGCCCAGCTCAATAAATACTTTATGGGCTAGCAGCTTGATAAAATCTTAAGCCCACTCACCATGATTGATATTCAAGATAAAAATATTGAGAGTATTGGTCTCAAAAAGCCCAAAGAACACTTTATGGGCTAGCAGATACAAATAGAGAGAGAGAGAGAGAGAGAGAGTATTGGTCTCAAAATATGTTTTTTGTTTGATTTTTGCCTCTTAACTACTAATTATTATAATTTCATCTCTAAAACTTGTATAATTTATGATAAAATGTCCTATTGTTGACAGGCGTCTAAATCTTCATTTTGCAAAACGACATTGAATTTTTTTCTCAATTATTTCACTAAAGATTTCAACATCATTGATATCTCATGGTAACACTAGGAAAAATTGATTGACTTCCATGCATTTTGGACTTACGGTCCAAGTCAAATGTCCTCTGTTTTTTGCGTTATCCTTTGCTACAAGCTAGTCATCCACACCAAAATATGCCCCTCGTAGTCTTTTTTTTCAATGTTTGGGAGTGTTCAGACCAATTTAAGTGCACTTTAATTAATCTCCTTTTTAGTCCAATCAAATGCAAGTCACTCATACCCCTTGTCGTCTTACGTCATAACCATATTGATGATGAGCAACAATTATCGTGCTAATCATAGATATCAACTAAATTCGAGAATTATCAACGAAAACTATATTCAAAACCTCCTATATCTACAGCTCACCCAAAACTAACTCCAAATCGTTGGACTTAGTTGTGTAATCTCCAAATCATGCGAAAGCCATAGCCAGAACATTGAGGATGTTATGTTTTGTAACAACTAAGGCCGGCTTTAGAGTGTATAGGTTGTCTTGTATGTTTCTTTTCAATAAGCCAGATTTCATAAATTCGTACAAAGCCCAGACTCAGTCTGACCAGGCTTTGTATGTCTTCGACATCATCGAATCCCTTAGGAATTGGAGAAAGGTAGCATTATTTTCAACCCTAAAGTGCTTCCNCCTACTCTGACCAGGCTTTGTATGTCTTCGACATCATCGAATCCCTTAGGAATTGAAGAAAGGTAGCATTATTTTCAACCCTAAAGTGCTTCCATCGATGTTTCAATATTTGTTATTTTGATTCTCGTTTTTCTTTTATATCTCTAATCTTCTGTATTAGATAATTCTTCATTATCTTTACAATGTAAACTTAGTAACAAAACTTCTAACAATGCATTGATTATAAGTGAGAAATCACTAGGAACACATAATGGAGTAAAGAGAAATACAAAAAATAGCACAATAAAACTTCAATTGAGAGGACACATATGTATAGAACCAACAATGATAGACATGAAAAATAAGTCTTACATTTGAAAAGTATCAATCCTCTTAGCTCTATTGAATTTTGTTTAAGGACTTTGGTTCCATGAAGAGTTACAAAGGGAGAGAGAACAGATAAAAAAAAACGTAACCACGAGAGAGAGAGAGAGAGAGAGAGAGAGCATAACCATAATACGGGAGCCTTAGATTTCACATGGATTGTTGCCATGTCAACTCCCACTTGGCCACCACATTACAATAATTAACGGTATAATAAAATACAATGAATTATAATTGTTTCGGAAAAAATGGACAATCTTGCTTGAATTTCTTTACAATTTCCATTAATCAATCGAAAAAAGAGAAAAAAATTTACAGAAGCCACTTCTTTTCTTATTCCTCCTTTGCAATTTGCAATACTTCAATATCTTCTAGTTGTGGACTCCACTCCACTTAGATTTGAACCCAGGATGACTTGGTGCTAACTCAGCCACCTACTTGCCATCTCCTTCACATTCTCTGAACTAATACCCTATTCGCAACTTAGCTCACCATATTTAGTACTCACCACCACGCCATCAATTTACCCATCTCATTACATAATAAAATATAGGGTTAATTGCACAGGAGATTTCCAAAGTATGAGATTTGTCTTATTTTGGTTCTCAATTATTTAATTACATCATTTTGGTCTCTGAAGTATTGAATATGTTTTTATATAATCCCTTAAGCAGACAGCGTTCAAATTACTTACAATTTATTATCATAAATTTGTCACATGATCCTTAAATATAGACAAAAAAAAATTATTTAAATAATTCTTGATTATATTTTTACTCAAAATATTTATCCAAATTACACAATTTTAATCATGAGTTACCCAAATTTTATGTAAGAGTTATCAAAATTATTTTTTTGACCATATTTAAGTATTACGTGATAAGTTTATGATAAGAAATTGTTAACAATTTAGACGTTGTCTACTTGAAAGACTATATCAAAAAATATTCAATACTTTAGGGATCAAAATGATATGCAATTAAAATATTAAGAACTAAAATGACACAAACTTTATACTTTGAGAATCTTTAGTGCAATTAACCCTAAAATATAAACAAACTAGTTATTTATCGTGCTGAAAATACAGAGTAATAAAAAAATTGTCAACAATAAACATATTTGTATCCATATCCAAAATCAAATTACAAAGATAGAGAAGAGATAAAAAAATTTAAACACCAATTATAATAGGGACGAGCAGTAATGGTGGTGATGAGAGGCAGTCGGGATGATAGGAGACTGTGATGATTGTGATGAATGATGGCAACCATTATAGTGAAGACAATAGTGGGTAGCAATAGTGATGGTGGTGAGATGACGATGATGGTGGGTAACGACGATGGTGGTAGGGTAACGACAGTGGTGGGTGGTGATGGGCAACGAATGGTGATAGGTGATAACAGTGGGCAACAACGATGATAGTTGTAGGAGAGATGGTAGTAGGGTGACAACGATAGTAGTGATGGTGGTAAGATGACGACGATAATGGTGCAGTGGTGGTAGGATGGGTCAACAGTGGTGGTGGCGGCAACAGTGATGGTGATGGTGATGGTAAGATGGTGGCAACGATGGTGGGGCAATAAGGGGGTGATGGTGGTGACGAAACGATTTCAAACATCATTTTTTTAGGTGATTATGAAAAACGCTTTTAAAAAGTCATTCTAAAAACACTTTTAGAGAGCCTATTTTTTTTTATTAAATTTTAAGAGTTAATATTAGTTATCAGATTAATTTTAAAATAAAATTTAGGGCAAATTCTAATTTATCCTCTCATAGTTTGTGCCTTGAGCAGATAATCCCCCTATCATTTGGAAATAAGCATATCACGCCCTTGTGGTTATAGACTAAACTGCAACTGTTAAGTTTTTCGTCAGAATAGACAAAAGTGGAGAGGACGTGCTAGTTTGACGATTGATCAACAAAGTTATCAGCTTCCCTGCAAAATAAATATACCCAAATGTCAAAAATGACCCTATGTTAACAGATGTTATACTCCTCGGTCTTCCACAAGCTCATCCTCATGGCTTCCAAACCCCAACGTCTCCGTCAATGTAATCTCTCTCTCTCTTTCTCTGAGTCAATCTTACAAAGCGCAGTAAAAAAGTCAAGAACAGTGACCAATAACCACTTAGTCCTCTTCCATGAAAGACGTTTTTTCCAAATACGTTGACTACCTCAATAACCTCTTAAAACATATTCACCATTTAATTTTCATATATTCACACTCAATGTTGGATATGAGTTTCTATCGGATGTTTCAAATGCAAAATTACAAATAGTTTTCAAATGGATTTTGAGATGANTATTGGATATGAATTTCTATCGGATGTTTCAAATGCAAAATTACAAATAGTTTTCAAATAGGTTTTGAGATGATTGTTGAGTTGTTAATTGCAAAGATAACTTTTGTTACAAGGCATCATCCATAATTCTATGATAGGATAAGCTTATTTTCATATTCAATAACAATTTCTTAAGGTTTCTTTAGTGGCCGTGGTGTAGAGTGAGAGAAAATCAAAAATCTTATTTAAACTTAAAAATTAAATTTTTGAGTATTCAAAATTTCAAATTTCGGAAGTGAATGAAGGCCTAATTCACCATTTTTAGGGTCAAGAAATTTATTGTTGAAGTTAGNACCCTTATTTAAACTTAAAATTAAATTTTTGAGTATTCAAAATTTCAAATTTCCGAAGTGAATGAAGGCCTAATCCACCATTTTTAGGGTCAAGAAATTTATTGTTGAAGTTAGAATTGTGAAAGAATTGAGGTTTGATGGATAAAATTTGAATTAAAAATCATAACAATTTTTGAGAATGATGAACCTATCACTTTGAAGCTCGATTTCTACTTATCATGTGTATGATGTGGACAAACTAAATACATGGTTAAAAAGAGGATAAAAAAAAAGTTAAATTTAAGCATTTGAATCACGCAAAAAAATTGAGAAATAGAGGAGTAATTAAGAGTCAAAATTAGCCCAAATGTTGAAAAAAAATTTGGTATGTACATAACCCTGTTAAAATGAGATTGTAATCACCTTTGAACTTAAATTCGTGGGTCATGGGGCTATTTAAGGAAATAAGTCTATTGGGTTTGAAACTAGATTTAGAGCGGAAGATATTAACATTAATTTGAGACTGTTTTGTGCTTTGTGGAGAGAGAAAAAAACTTATAAAATTGAGTGATTGGTTGATTTGTCAAAAAAATTAAGCAACAATGGAAAAAGAGGAAGAAGATGATAAATAATTGAGGATACTAAAATCATTTTATCACTTTTGTTTACGGTCTTAATTGTGCATATCGGTCCAAAAATATAAAAAGGTAATGTGTTAATTTCTAAATTATAAGGGAGTTATGTGCAAAACACCCAAATTACAAGGGAGTAAATTAAATTTTGTCCAACAATTTAAAAGGATTTAGACAGCAAAATAATAAAAGTAATTCTATTTATTTTTTATATTTAAATTATATTGTATTTTATTATATAGATAAAAAGTGGGAGCGAAAATAAACTGAAGTATCCATGAATTAGTACACCCAACTCAGATAGCTTAGGTGAATGAGTCAATGGCTCAACTCACTTTCTTCTCTGTGAAGGAGAAATAACTCAGACGAGTCAAACCGGGTCAGTATATTCTTCCTTGTATATCCATCGCTTACCCAGTGGATTTGACGCTAAACCCATGAAGAAGAAGAGGTCGAGACTCAGGCCAGAACTCAAGGTTGCTTTTCAATCCCACGTGGCACTGTCTCTGAAAGTCTTCAAGATTCATGAACCGAGTCGAGTTATTCGACTCGGACCGGGACAAGAAACAGAGGATCTCTTCGAAGAGTGACTCGTCGCATGGGATGAATAATGGGCCCGTGTTGGCGAACCCATACTCTTCTTCGGCCTCGACCAGTAGTTTTTTGAACACGGGATGGTTCAGGTACGTCGCGCGAACCACGAATCTTCTGCGATTGGTGCCCACATTGACCGCCACGTGTCCGGCGGGTACGTCTGAGGGAATAAGGCGGGAAGTCATCGCCGCTTTCTTGAGCCACCACCGCAACATCTGGCGGAGTCTCACAATGTGGCGGATTTTGCTGCATGCTGGCATTTTCTCGAGAAAGTGAAAGAAAATTTTATGCAGATGAAAAGGAAAGAAGATAAATATTCCCACCAGATCTCTGTTACGATCTTTCTTGAAAACTCGTCACACAATCATTTTAGGAAAGAAACCTAGAAAAGTTTTCGATTTTATGGTTGAATGTGTGTGCTGTTAGAACTTACAAGTGTTTGAATGTTTTCGACTGTGTTGAGGTAAGTGCTGCCGAAGAACAAAATAACGGAGAGGGGTTCAGTTTGGATGGTGGGGGAGAGGCGGAGAGTTACATATAAGGGTTGGAATAAGTAAGAACCCTTCATATTCAACATAATTACAAGATTGTATCAATTAATACCTGCCTTAATTTATTTATTTAATTAGAACATATTTTGATTAATTTTCTTTTCTTTTCAATTCAATTAAAATCAGATCATTTACGGTAAAAGTAAAATATTCGTGAATGCAAGCACAATGTGTTGAATGACGCAAATCTTTGTGCCTCATTTATCTACAGAAGAATTGGAAGGAAAGACAGCAGCAGGCATAGTGGTGACATATATTATGGGATGCTTCTAGAGCACAAAGTAGAATGCCTCGAGTCCAAACCCACCACATGCAGGGTTACAAAAAGGTTTAATCAGCTCCCCCCCAAACCAAAAATCTCCAGATGTAGTTGGATTGGACCTATGCAAAGATTCCATTGCTTCCCCCATTGATAAAAAAAAAAAATTAAGGTAATATATATTATTGTAGTCTCCATATGTGACCAAGACCCATGTGCAGGGATGCCCCATCTCTCCCTTTCTTTAAAATTCCACTGTAAACACCCAAAATGTTCCTCCTCCTAATCATTTTTATATATTCCTCATTGAACAACTACCCAATCAGATTCCAAGTCTTATTATCTCATCAATACATCTTAAACCTTAAAAACTAACTTAATGATATGTAAGGTGATAAAACCCCCAAAAAAAGACATTTCAACTGTCATACACTAAACTAACAAACTAGATTAAATTTTTAGGGGTGTTTGAATTAGTTTACGTACGTATTGATTAATTTTCTTTCTCCTCCGATTAAAGATAGATCATCTACGCCTAAACTAAGGTATTCTTCACCATGAACAGAATGGATTAGGAATTAAAAAATGAAACTCCTCATTCAATGGTCAAGAGGGGGGGCCAACAAGACCCATGAACTTACATGCATGTTACTGGAGTTAGGATGCATCCCCCAGATGCCAATATAGAACCTAAAACCCCACTTGTTATGATTTAAGGATCAAAGCATTTATAAACAGTGTTCAATGTCTTGAGCAAATATACATGCTATGCTGATTAATGTGATTTTCATAATGAAAACTGAAGCTTCGTCTTTTATTTTTCCAGCCTCGTAAAAATTACTCATTCACTATTTAGGAGATGATGAGGTTCCAACTCACGAACTCAACTCATTTCCCCGTAAAATTTTAAATCCAAGAGTTCAATTAGATATGATGATCGATTGTTATACTCTTCTTAATGATGGGTAGTTTTAGTTTTAGCCTACTCTTTTAGAGTAGAAGAAATGAAAATTAAAAACCATAAATTATTATTTATTAAGATGCTTAAGTGTTTGGGTTGGTGCAAAAAGTTTTTAGTCATTGACTCCGTACGTCTAATTACGTACATATATCAAAAGAAAATAAATTAATCAGTTTTAGAAGCATCAAAGCAGACAATATATGGCTTTGTTTGGTCGCATTTTAAATGCATAACAAGCTGTTTCTCACCAAATANACCATAAATTATTATTTATTAAGATGCTTAAGTGTTTGACTCCGTACGTCCAATTACGTACATATATCAAAAGAAAATAAATTAATCAGTTTTAGAAGCATCAAAGCAGACAATATATGGCTTTGTTTGGTCGCATTTTAAATGCATAACAAGCTGTTTCTCACCAAATAAAATAAATATAAATCGGTTTGGTGGTTAAGAAGACGGTTCTTAGCTTAATGACACACAACTAAAGCCAAAATGATTATTTTATTAGTAAACGTTGATGTTTACATGTGTCAACCAAGCTTTAATGCAAGAATTATGTTACAAAAAAAAAATAATCAATCATAACTATATTTGTAGTCACACTTAAAATTAAATCACAAGTATATAGGAAAGAAAAAATAATTTAAGCACCGATTATAATAAGTATTGGCGGTGGTAGGCGGTAGGCGGCAATGGTGGTGAGAAAAGGTGATGGTTGTGGCGAACGACGATAACTGTAGGGGTAGTAACAGCCGTGAATATCAATAGTGATAGTGGTAAAAAAAATTTGGGTGATAATTATGACAGTGACAACCATAGATAACAACAATAGTAGTGGTGGTGTGGGTGATGGTGGGTGACGATAATAATAGTTGACAATAGTAATGGTACCGGTGATGGGTTGTGGTGGTGGGTGTAAGTAATGGTGGACGACGACAAGAGTTTGTTGGCAAAGATGGGGATGGGTGGTAGGTGTGGTGGGCTTGGGTGACAATGAGTGGTGACGATGATGGGCGATGACGGGTAGCGGTGATAGGTGGGAGTGGGAGTGGGTGACAGTAAGTGGCGACAATGGTGGACAACGACGAATAGTGGTGGGTTGTGATAGTGGGTGGTGGAGGGGTAGTGTCTGTGAGAGACGGTGGTGATGGAATGATAATGATAGTAATAATAAATATAAAAATGAGATAATGATAATAATGGGTGATGGCGGTGATAACAATAGGTGGTGGGTCAATGGTGATGAGGTGGTGGTAGAATGGTTGTAGTAACGACGGTGGTGGTGGGGTGACAGCAACGATAGTGGTGGTGGTGGCAATTGTTATGAAAGACATGATAGTAAGGTGACGGTGGTGGTGTGGTAGCAACTGCGGTGGTGAGGTGGTGATACTGGTGGCAATGGTGAGAGTGAGGGATAGAGTGATAGAACGATTTCAAACACTATTTTTAAAAAAAAAATAATTATAATAAGTCATAAATTCTAGAAATATTTTTGAAATGTTACCCCTAAACAAACTTTTATTTTTTTTGAATTGGCTCCAAACAAACTTTTAGGAGAGTCTATTTTTCTTATTAAATTTGAAGAATTAATATTAGTAATCAAACTAACTTTAAAATAAAATTTAAAACGATCTCAACCGCAATGAACAAAAATTATTTTATTTATCTTTAAATTTAAATTGTCTTATACTTTATTATATAGATTTTATGATAACCAATTAGGNATTAACTTTAAAATAAAATTTAAAACGATCTCAACCGCAATGAACAAAAATTATTTTATTTATCTTTTAAATTTAAATTGTCTTATACTTTATTATATAGATTTTATGATAACCAATTAGGTCAAGATTTAAGTGAATCAATTTGATAGCTCGTATTGACCATGTACGTAGCGAGTTAAAAATACTAGGATCCATTGGGAATAGTACAAATGAGAGAATAAAATCAAAATTCTTATAAGAAACTAATTAGAATGTTTTGAAATCAAGATAAAAACATGAAATAAAAAGCCTAAATGACAGAATTTGACTAAATCTAAGACTTTCATGGCAAAGTAATTAATCAATACTAAAAATCTCAACTTTCCGAGAATTTTGCATTGCTCAAATAAATTCCTAAGTTTTGTAGGATGACAAAACCAACCTCAGTACCGTATGAAAGGATTATTAGTGTTAATGCTAATATGTTTGTTCACATCATTGAGATTAGGAAATTTCACTAATCTCTTTTAATATATATAAAGTTCTTCATGTATATGATTAAACACACTAAAATAATGTCCAATTACTATTTATTTTCTATTGTCTTTTTTTGCATGGTATCAAAGTTTAAGCCCTCCAATCTTTCACGCCAATGATAATATGCTCTGTGGCTGCCATGTGAGGAATCATCCTTATCAGAACTCTCCAACCTCTTCTCCTTCCAATTGTCCTCGGCCAACCTCTTCTCGTCATAATCAGGTACAGCGAGTCTACGTCCCACCCCACAATCTCCAATCAAACACTGTAATATAAGCAAAAGTTGAAGACGGTACAGATAAGGGTGCACTAACACGTACAACAGAACACAACAAAACAGTGTCTGTGCGTAACTAAAGGTTTTTTTTTTTTTTTTGTAGTTTTTAATCCTACCCTACTTAAAACAAACTTTTTTGGGGTTTTATAATTTCAACGGCTTAACGCACTCGCAAACCGAAAGCTTCCCTTGTTCCAGCTTTTTTGCAGACCACAGTTTTGGGCGGTTAATAGAATCCAAACTTCATTGAGAGCTAGTCCCCAACTAGCCAACAGATTCTAAATATATTGCATATTTTTAGTCTCTATACACTAAAACACACATCCACATAATACAGAGAGAGAGACAGTTGATTGCTTGATTCGCAGTACATTCAGACTTTCAGAAACTTTAAGATATCCACATGGGTTTTCAGCACCCCCACCCATATGAGAGAGAGAGAGAGAGAGAGAGAGATGGCTTATTTTCTTAATTTTGGGTTTGGTCATTCCCGAGATATCCGTACTTGATCATGGTGAATCTTCCGCCCCATACGTACCCTCTCCTGCGACTCCAAAAAATACCACCGCCGCCCAATGCATTCCCTTCTACGCGCCCTCCCCTTTCTGATGTCGATCGCAATAAATATAATAATATTATTATTTAAAATTAATTTAATTATTTAATTTGTTAATTTAATTAATTATATTTGTTAAATTAAAACTGAATCTCAACCAAACATTGAGACTTAAACTGCTACATGACCCCCTCTCATGAAGGTGAAAAAAAGCTCAACTATCATATATTGTTGTCGCTCTCTCTCTCTTTCTCTCTCTCAAATACATTAGTGACAGTAATCACAATCCATACTCCAAGCAACCATTAACGTGAATATGGGACGTGATGACTTTTGTGGCCTGATAATCTTTGTAGGCTNGTGAAAAAAAGCTCAACTATCATATATTGTTGTCGCTCTCTCTCTCTCAAATACATTAGTGACAGTAATCACAATCCATACTTCAAGCAACCATTAACGTGAATATGGGACGTGATGACTTTTGTGGCCTGATAATCTTTGTAGGCTTTGGCCAAAAAGTCTAATGAAGCGTGATGCATAGTCAATTCATGTGGGCTGCGCGTGTATTCCTAAATTATACACAGATTTATAATTTATCTGTTTTCTTTCCAAAGCCTGCTATAAAAGTACAAGGCCAGTAGCAGTTTCAAGATATCAGAAACTTGACAGCTCAAATACCAGAGAAGGAAAAGAGGGAGGAGCGGCCGAGGGAAAGTGTGTCAGAAGTGGGTCAGCTCAAGAAAATGTTAACCAAACAAAGATTCGAGGCTAACTAAACTAATGTTCTTTCCAATTTACATACTACTCTATCAAGAAGGAAGACATGGGCTTTGATTTTTTTGATTAAGAGAGAGAAACGAGTCATGTTACAAGGACGGCTTTCCCGGAAGCTTTTGTCACAACTTCTCTTATTCTTCTTATTATAACAAACCAACCGCACATTGGGAGGAAGANCAAGTCATGTTACAAGACGGCTTTCCCGGAAGTTTTTGTCACAACTTCTCTTATTCTTCTTATTATAACAAACCAACCGCACATTGGGAGGAAGATGTTTCAGTAGCTTCATAGACCAACCTGAATCTCCCCCAACTTCTGCCACTCTCTCTCAAGCTCATACCTCATTTATACGTCTAATACACAAGACTCTACTTAATACGAAGTAACTGAAAGATTTGAAATATGTATAGGGTCATGTGTTTATTCAGTCCTTATACACAGAGAAATGACTCTTGTTACCGATATATTTAAATCACAACAAAATAATACTATCGATACGTTATATCATGCATGCGTATTTGTATTTCAATTCTATTCATGTTTCAAATGAGTGTTNTCATTTATACGTCTAATACACAAGACTCTACTTAATACGAAGTAACTGAAAGATTTGAAATATGTATAGGGTCATGTGTTTAATTCAGTCCTTATACACAGAGAAATGACTCTTGTTACCGATATATTTAACTCACAATAAAATAATACTACCGATACATTATATCATGCATGCGTATTTGTATTTCAATTCTATTCATGTTTCAAATGAGTGTTTTTCTTTACAACTTTCATTTTTATTTGGATTTTTAATAGGGGTCCACAGCGGAATATGGGTTGTTCTTGAAAGAAACTGCATACCCGACCACGATCATGAATCCACTTTGGATGTCGATCTGCTGTGATTTTTTATTTTTTTTACTTACATAAATAGGCTTGACCATATATCTAGATGTAGTGTCAATCATAAGTACCTGGCACAAATGGAATGTACTTGCAACCCCAAATCCCTCAAAAATGATTTGAGTAAACCGACACCTTCAATTTCTACACTTAATTATGCTACCAAACTTAGATCGACTTAGGCCGAAGAAGTCTAGCATTTCCAAAGTACTAATGTTGGAGCAAAATTATTGAACTATCGGTTATGGATCGTTGCATTAATAGGATGCCAATCCAACTATATAAATGAATTTGGTCTACAAATGTGACCAACAAAGATTGATCCAATAATCTAGCTGTTTTTTTTAAACGATCATGAATGTTTAAATCAGTTTATACACACTTCGAATAATCCCCTCCCAGTCCGATCAAAAATAAGTCATTCATGCCGTGACTAAGGTATTTATGGTCTAGTCCCAAGGGGTTGCAATAATTTGAACTCCAAACGTTTAAATTTATAACTCATCTCTATATCTCACTTAAACTACCATTAGAGTTAATAATCTAACTGTTGTAGCAGTAGAATTGAATCAATTGATCCACCAATTATGAGGAATCCTGTCAAGTTACAACTTACAACTTACACCTAAAGAGTCGAGGGCTCCTGCCTGAGCTAAATGTTATCAAGTTTTTAAGGGACCGGTGTGTGTTGGGACTACCATATCCAATCATTCTCACTGCCTAATTAGTTGGTCCAAACTTGAACAATTTTTCACCAAGGTACTTTAAAAATATAACATGTACAGCAATTCAGATAGATATAAAATCGGTGCATTTTCAACAAACTACAAGTACCAGAAGGCATTGTTGCTACACTATTGTTGCAAGGAGGCCATTGTTCTAAAAAATTTGCAGCATAAGACGCAGGAGAGAGGGAGGGAGGGGGGTGTGGATACTGACCAGAGAAAGGGTGCTTCCAGAGCTCATCCATCATACTAAATCAGAAAATGACTCTTCTTGGATGCCATGATCATTATCCGAATAACTCCAACTTCAAATCCAAAATCCCAGCAAATAACAGTCCACTTGCCAAATTCCAATAGTTCCAACCTCATTTTGCATTCAGATAACAAACAGCTGAGAAATACAGAATCTGAAACAAACAATTTCATATCCACAATCAGGGTGCATCATATATTATACAACCTAATAGCATGAACACCGTGTCTTTGCATGAATGAAAATAGAGACCAATTGAATCCAACAAAAAGCCAGATTTAAACGAAAACATAGCTTCAACAATTTCATGCCAAAAAGAATTAGGGATGGCCTTTTGGAACCCAACTCAAAATCGGCTGCCCCAAAAAAATGCTGAGAATAGATAAAAGGCTGACCAGATATATTTTATAAATGGATAATTACAAGTCCACATAACAATGTATTTCTGCCCGACTTCTCCTTGAGTTCCATATAACAATATAGTGGATGATGCACGACTTCTCCTTGAGTTCAATTTCTTTAAAACCTTTTTCACCCATCCCAGAGGAACGTTCGTTAAGCCAATTAGCTCCTTGGTTTTGAAATTCACCTCATGTGCATCAACATTTATCAACCCTACAAGATGACCATAACAAACTCAAGCAATAAGTTCAATATATTTTTCTCCTAAAAAAGGGGACTCAAAAAAAGGGTAGCAAACACAAGTACGATGCCAAACACCAGATCATAACATTAATATCTCATCCAACAAAAAAAAACAATGTCTAAATTGGAAAAATGTTTCAAAGAAAGAAAAATAATTGCCAAACAACAAGTCTCCAAATTCTCACGCCGTATGCACACATAATACAACATAAAGAGAAGCCATCGTGCAAACAAGGCTCTGCCAGCTTCTAGCCTTGAACACCACCCAAAGATTGTGCCACATTCAGGCAAAACCTAACCAAATCCAAGAAAACAGAAGATGCCAGTGTGTTTAAGACACCAAGCCACAAACTAAAAGTAGATCAAGAAGACATTCTCCTTCACCAACAAACATTAGTCCACTAGACATAGCTCAACTTTTCAAGCTCATCAAGTGTACCATTGAAAGAATTTTGTTTCTACTAAACAAAGAGAACAAATTTTTTAATGTGCAAAAGCACAAAAGCTAACATGCTCTGAAAAGACTACCTCTAACATTTCTGACTAGATGCTCAACTACATGCAGCTCCTAGTACCTGTGTACCAAGCAAACCATCTTCCTTCCTCCTCACTTTCATTATAGTTATCACGAGCCGCACAGGCAATTCACTGTGTGTTTTCTAAAGACAACTTATCCGCTCAACATATTAACCTATATATTTCTCCAAGCTATATTACAGCACAAATACTTCACAGGGAAACCCTTGCTTGTGGAGCTTTCCCCAACACTAACCACAGCTACATTACTATCAAAGCCTTAGACATAAGCAGATTTTCCAAAAAATAAAAAGCAACATATTGCTTATAAAAATGGGAAAATTGAAGCACAGTTCCAAGTATGGAAGATTAAGCTTCCATAGCCGAAGCATAAATGCTACTAACAGAAGCACAAAACTAGCGGATAAAAAGTGCATTTCCATATAGAAAAGGCCTTTCCACCGTTTTAACATTTCCGAACCATCGTTTCAGAGAACTTTTTTTTTTTTTGAAAATTTTTTCAGTGAACTTCAAAGAAACAGATTGTCAATATTAGCTGTTTGATATCATGCATGAAGTTTCTTTCACGTATTAAAGTTGAATCTTACATGAACAAATAGANTGAAAATTTTTTCAGTGAACTTCAAAGAAACAGATTGTCAATATTAGCTGTTTGATATCAGGCATCTAAAGAAATCATGCATGAAGTTTCTTTCACGTATTAAAGTTGAATCTTACATGAACAAATAGAAGAACTTCTCAACAGTTAATGAGTGGTGAGATGGAAGGGTTCCCGTAAAGCAAAAGATTTTAGAGCATTGAAGAACTTATCAACATAATTCAAGGCATGTGATAACAGGGCAGAAAATTTTGGTTACCTGGAAAGAACAGTGTCAAGGTATGCAATTTGCAGCAGCCTTCAAGAATCACCACTCCTCCGCCTCTTTGACTTCTTAATGTGATGGTCAGTGTTCAAATATAATGTTTCCCCATCAACCATTGCTTTATTATGCTCCAGCATTTCCCTACTACCTTCACTTCCTGTCCGCTTTTTGGTGAGGCTACAGAATTGTTTCGTAAACATAAACAGTAAGATGACATGACCACTAGTGCACAGTGCACTTTCTCTATTGAATCAGAAACAAAATTGTTTCCACTGCCAGGACTAACAATTTAGGTAATAACCTGTCGGCGTGTGACCACTCTTCCAAATTCTTGTCCAACCAGCCGACACTTCCGGTATGATCTGGAACCAACGATCCACAAATATGGAGTACTTCTTCATCAAAACTAATAGGAGAAATTAATGTCAAACTCCTTGATCCTTACGGTCAAAATAAAATTTTATTGAATTCTACAATGGGATGAAAGAGAAGAGGATTACCATCATCATCAACTACTACTTTGCCATCATGAATTGAAATATCCAGTCATTGAAATAAAAAGGCAAAAATCAAAAGAACTCCAAGCTATAATCCAAGCTATAATTTTTGCATCATATTTTCATGTATGACTGAGTATGACATGAATATTATTCCACTCAAATCACATCTATTTGTTCTGACTGACATGAACCTTTTTACGAGTTAGTTGTTTAACATGCACATACTTTGTGGAGGGGGAAAAGGAGGGGATCATGAGTATCAACATGCATTCTCATACTTTATAGTTAAAAAAAGATTGTAAATTGTTGATCACTAACAAGAATCTCATTTCAACAAGTACGACCCTGATTTGGATAATAAGGTTTTTCCCCCTTTTATTGGGGATAGAAGTAACACCTCATTACATCTACCCTCAAATTATTTTAACATTTGTCCTTTGTGCCATCTAATTTGTCATTTTTATGAGCAACATATCATACATTTTGACTCTGTTATGAGACTGTATGACCTCTTCTCTATCTATTGAATGTAAGAGACAACGGTACTGTACCCTGACTTTTCTCTTATTGTGGGATGCCTGTTATGTACCCCGGGCCTGATAGGTACTGTGTCNGATATGAGACTGTATGACCTCTTCTCTATCTATTGAATGTAAGAGACAACGGTACTGTACCCTGAGTTTTCTCTTATTGTGGGATGCCTGTTATGTACCCCGGGCCTGATAGGTACTGTGTCATAACCTTGCAAACTGTGGGATTTGTATCAAGCATTGCTACTTGTTTGAAACAATTGGATATGTCCTATAATCTTCAGCTATGAAACATGAATATTTCGTCAAGATCGTTATACCCGTATCGGATAAAATATTCGTCGGATTCTTAAGGATAAGTATCGGATATGCATCATACATATCCGATAATTAATAAAATATGTAGATACTTAGATGTCCAATTTTTTATTTTAATTTATACCCTCTCTTTTCAAGTTTTCATACAATATAAAACACATCAACAAAATTCTATTTGATTTTGAAGACACGAGTTTTTTATAGTATTATCCATGATTACATGTCAAAAGAGTATAAAAAATGAGTTATTTACACTATAATTTTATAAACAAATACTTGTAAAAAAACCAACTAATTAAATGTCAGTTCTAATTCATTTAATTGCTCACATTCACTTTATTAATATATCAAAATGAGACGATATACATCTTTTTCAAAGTAAAAATTGTTAATTTTACTTATTATGTAAAATAATTATTAATAATTATAATTTTTAAATTGTTAAATAATAGTAAAACATAAAATATATTTTATTATAGATGTATTTGGACCCTATTTTATTATAGACATATATGTACCATATTTTTTTAGGTTTTGCCTTACCTTTATATCTATATCGTATCGTATTTGTATCCTATATCCATATCCGTGCTACCGAGATATTCAGTAATATGCTTTCAATGCCCATAATCCGTAAGGGATGCTAATAACTAATGTTGCATGATTGGACTTGCTTCCAATCTTTAGCTAAATATACAACAATTCGCAAGAGCAGTTCACAAGATTTTTACGTATCATAAAGCTGAAGGTCATTTTTGGTAGCAAAACCCCAGTCATTTGATTTAAAGTGATTGAACATAAGAGTAGCAATCACCCCCAGGTCAATGACATGCAACCAAAAACATGCAAAGTCATCAAAAATCGGCTGCAGTCACACATCCAAATCATTAGCAACATTTTTAAGTTGTTGAACTGATTTTGTCAACCACTACTCATTTTCACGTAGGTGAACTGGCTTTGTCTATAATTACTATTTTGACACAAATTCAACGTGCCTATCCTAATATGGATGTTTAATCTATAAACAAATTATTCCTCTTAAAATTGGCATGTAAACTGCAATACTACCAAGAACTCACTGATGAGAAAAGGTCATTTGGGTAGGTTTNTGTCTATAATTACTATTTTGACACAAATTCAACGTGCCTATCCTAATATGGATGTTTAATGTATAAACAAATTATTCCTCTTAAAATTGGCATTTAAACTGCAATACTACCAAGAACTCACTGATGAGAAAAGGTCATTTGGGTAGGTTTGCAATCTTCTAATCAAAGGTCATAATCTTCCAAATTAAAAAAAAAAAAAATGAAATTCTTGAAGGTATAATTGATATATGTATATATAAAGTGACAAAACATTCTTCAATTCCTTGCTTAAAAGGATTCTTACAGTATGAAGCCTTAAAATGTATATATAAAGTGACAAAACATCCTTCAATTCCTTGCTTAAAAGGAGTCTTACAGTATGAAGCCTTAAAATCTTATTCAAACAGCATATTTATTCTGCTATTGTATGAGAGAGAGGGAGAGAGAGAGAACATCCTAAAATTGAATGACCAGAGTAAAACATTATTGCCACAGTCAAAAGTACAGAAGTAAAAAGAATGGGCTACCTTTTGACTATAAAACGTATAATGGTTCCAACTTCTATTTGATGCCGCTTGTTACCTCTGCTAACAAAAACTTCTTTGCCATGTTTCTGCAAGAACATAAGCATGCAAAGTAATGAATTAATTAGCATCGAGTCCAAACCCAAAGATCGGCAAACATATTAATTTCGGATAACATAATAGTTCAGAATAACTTACAACTTTATATTTAAATTCATCACGAATATCTTCCTGTATAATAATAGCAGATGAAAACCCAAGAACAATGGCATGCATGGATTGTTGACCCAGTTTAACTACCGTTCCTTCTGAAAATTATAGATATCACAAAATAATAAACAAGGTCACCACAACAACGATGCAATGTAATGAAGAATTAGATCAATTCCAAGAAGAATAAGTAGCTGAGGCCCACCCACCACCCAAAGAATTCGTTCAAAGCAATGGAGTAAGACGAGAATGAGGGGTAAAAGAATAAGAAAACAGAGAAAATTAAGACAGCTTCCGGTGCATATCAAGTTAATTGCCATTCTGACATGATAATAACCTAACATATACGTACCCGGGGGATTTGTTTATTCTGTCCAAAAAAAGGTCGGGTTTTTTTTTCTTTGGGTTGTGGAACTGGGGGCAATCATATGATATGCAAACAAAATTTCCCTTTTTTCTGTCTTATAGAGATATTATGAGTAGGATCACAGCACAACTACCTAAAAGCATGTTGGGCTTGGGATAGAAAGTTAAGAGTTCAGCTTTTAGTCTCACACCAAAATAAGGATGAATCCCTGGAAGAATCTTTGCCACTTGACTAAGAATTTTCACGTCATATGCCAACAAAACACCATCAAAAGTTTCATGGAACCTGTAAAAATAACCACAACAAGAAACTAAAAATAAATAGGAGATGCTGAATATATACATACATGGCTAATACCTTATTATGTCTGTAGCGTAAATATGTCAATCAGCCATGTGTAGAGGTCTACATCTGAATTTCCCAATTACATGTGCCGCTCTGCAAAATACCTCAAAAACATCTCTAAAGGGGCAGGAATGTTTGATCATCTCAACTACACTAAAGTTTGAGAATGAAAGTGAATGTATTGCCATTATTGCAATTTCGTGAACATGAGAATTAGCAGCGTCAAATTAAATTTGAGTGCTCTCCCCATTTTTGGGACAAGTTTTACTTCTTCAGCATCCTTACGTTTGTGACACGAGTAACTCATACGCAAGATACATATATACCCAGGTAGGTGCTTCATCCGAAGCTTCCAATGGTGACATGTAAAATTATCATAGTCAATTTTTGTGATAAAAAATAATTAGTCAGTTGTTTACTGGATCATACTCGCCGTTTTTTGATCTAGGGCCATACTCACCACAACAATAACTGTTACGAAACAAAATATTTTATTGTCTTCGCTAATCACATCTCCCCCAATTTTACGTGAACTAGTGAAACTTCAGAAAGCCGTTAGAACTCATTACCGTGCCGTTAGAAATCACTGAGTGAAGTCAAATATGAAATTATATGAACGTTTGTGTGTACTAGTCAGGATCAGAATTAAATGGCACTAATTCTTGAGAGATCAAAAGAAGACAGAGTTAAAAGCAAAGAATTACTTGAAAAGCAGAGAACTGAGTTCACGAAGGATGGCTTCGGAGACCTTTTTGGCCTTAGATGGGTGTATGTATACAACCAAATTCGCATCTGATTTCTTCAATCCCTCCATCGATTGCTTTACAAACACCCAACTGTTGCCTTGCTTCGGAACTCCTCAGGGTTTCGCTGAACAATGATAAAACCCTAGAGAAACCCTAGAAGGGGTTGGCTGCTTGGCACTGAACTGAGTTAAACCTGTTCTGCGTAGGCCCATATGGGGCTGGACTTTAATTGCTGACAATTGGGCTTTCTGGGCCATTAAATCATGGGTTTTTTTAGCGTGATTATTAGACTTATTTAAACAAAAGTATATGAATAAATTGTTTACTCTATTAAATACAATTTTTATAAAAAAATTTGTGTTTAGTTACAAAATTCAAATGAATTAAAATCTTTTTTACAAAAATACCCTCTCTTAAATTATATAGTCATCATTGACAGTTATTTAAGGAAATAAGTATGTAAAAATTAACAATAGTAATAAGAGGTAAAATAGGGGGCATTAATGATCAAAACCATTCTTCCTGGGCAAAATAATTCTATGACAATGGGATTTGATTAGAATGCCACAAATTATATGTGAATAAACACTGAATTTTTTTAAAAAAGAAAAAAAGAATTGACCACGATATTTTATTAGATATTATGTATTGTTTGTTGTTGGGGTGTAATTGTTTTTTAATAGATGTAAATATTTTTTTAATGGGTGCAACTGTTTTTTAATGTGTAACTATTTTTTTAATAGATGTAACTATTTTTTAATTTGTGTAACTATTTTTTTAATAGATGTAACTGTTTTTTAATTTTTGTAACTATTTTTTTAATGGGTATAATTATTTTTTAATGGGTTTAATAATTAAAGTCTCGTGCAATTGTTAAGACATGATGGTGTAACGATGTTGCGATACTAAATGGTGCAATTATTTAGTTTATATAAACAACTAAATGACAAACTGGGTTCGTGTCATAATTTTGTGTAATTATTTGGTTTATTATAATGCATTAATAACTATTTTGTATATTATAGGATAATTATAACTGATTGATATAACTGATTAGTGTAATTATGTTGTTGTAATATTAATATAAATAGAATAAAAGAAAACATGGGGGAGAGAGAGAAAAAAAAAATAACTGTTAGAAAAAATATATCCCTATTTTACCTTTCATTGCTTGATTGTGGTCAAAATATATGAAAAAAATATAAAAGGTTTCAACCCATCAGCTATTTCCTAAATGATAATATTGTCATTTTTTTTAAAATATACACTTTAGCCCAAATAAGATTTTGTATTGTACTTTTACTCAAATAAATTCAAAAAATTGTATCGACTTCTAAATCACCCTTAAATCATCCAGTGATGAAAGCCCATAATAAGCCATTGATTTGCATGAATTTGATAGTCCAATAATTGATCCAATATCAGTTGACCCAATTCAGTTCAGAGATTGGTCTCTTGCCTAATAATAAGATCTCTAGGTTCGTATTATATCAATATTTAATAAGACTCATATCTTTCGATTGGAATGAAATAAATTTGAAAGTATTATGATACTACTTGGCTTAAAATCTGTGAATGTGGGCGTTTCAAAGCTCTCACGAATTCCCGATTTTCAAACACAACGGTCCTTACTTATACGAATTGATGAGATCTTAATCGTAATTATGTAGTAATGATTGGATTAAAACTAAGAAAATCAATAATATCTACATAACCAAAAGAAAACAATTGTAATGATAAAAACAGAGTTGCATAGTTGCTCTATGTGAAGACGATCATGTTGGGATCCTTTTTACGTAAGAGGGTCTTTCTATTCATAGGATTAGTCTTCAACTAGGGGTGTAATTTGGGTGAGTCAACCTAAATTCAACTTGACCCTAATCCAAAAAATAGGACTTGAGTTAAAGATCTTAATATAGTTAATTAGGACAGTATCCATCCTTTTGCGTGTAAACCAATTTTAATCCTATCAAATTTTTAATATAAAAAAAAGTTCTCATGTTTTTAAAAAATTTGAATGCGGTTTCTTGGCGGGAATGTTAAGGAAATTAATTAGTTAATAATTTTCATTATCCATTTTACCCTCATCAAATGATTTAAGCCTAAAATATATTTAGTTTATTTTCTTTTTTTGCGTTTGTTATTAAGGTTTTTGTGGTGTTATCTATCAGTTTTGAAATTTAAATTAGTAAACCAAGTCATTTATACATTATGATGACATTTGAAGATTTGCATTTTAGTGTATCTGTCTGACGATCTATGTTTATGGAGAAAAAAAATACATTACACAATCAGTGTTTTTAGCATACTTGTTTGACAATCTATGTTTTTAATGTACCTGTCTAATGATATGTTTTTATGAAAAAGAATATACATTAATGATCTGCATTTTAATGTATCTGTATGAGGATCTAGGTTTTCGTTTACCTGTAATGTTTTATTTTTTATTGCGTACCTATTAATATTTTTTAGTATAATTGTTTGACGATCTGTGTTTTATATTTTATTTCATTTACCAGTAGTCTTTTTTAGTATACATGTCTTACGATTTGTGTGTTATTGAGAAAAATGTATATTAGGATGACGTAATTTTTTAGAATAGGCGTTTAAATTAGGTAATAACATTGTCGTTATTTTTTGCAATTATAAAAGAGCGTTAATTATGTCATTTATTTTGACTTTTTAACAGGGACTTAATCTAAAAGAAAATTAGCAAGTGGATTTTTTTTTTGAATCCTATTAGGCTTGGGAACCGGCATTCAAAACTCTTTTTTCAATATTTGGATTAAGTCTAAGTTGAAAAATATCAACATTAATTAAATTTAGATAATACACGAGTTGATGTCTTGAATTATCGGGTTCAACCCAAATATATAAATCGGGTTTAATCCAATTATATATTCGAGTTCAACCCGAATATTAAATCAGACTAAATTCGAATATTATGATTAAACACCGAGTACAACATACTTTTTTATGTTAATTTGACTATTATGACTATTATGTTAATTTAGCTATTATGACTATTAAGTAATTTATGTTAAGAAAAGTGCAATTTGATTTTTGACCAATATATATATATTTTTTTATGTTTTAAATACTATAGTATTTATGTTAAATATTTAATTGAAGTAACTGATTTTTACTTCAAGTGAATACTATGTAGTATGTACCAGATTTATAACAACATGCTAATTTTGGGTTTGAACAAANATAGTCTCGAATTCCCTCCTCCTGAGGGTCAGCAGCGATCCAATGTCCTTTGGGCGCTTGCTCCCCGTGATGAATCGGGTTAGGAACTGCCTTGCCAATTCTTTCCAGGACCCAATNACCAGATTTATAACAACATGCTAATTTTGGGTTTGAACAAACCCAAAATAAACCTGAATTAGATAAGCCAAATTCAACTTGTGCAATATTCAATCGAATATGCCGAATTATGGTTGGGTTAAAGTTGAAGATTTTAGTCGGTCCAACCTACCAAGTTGCAACACTATGTTCAAGCCGCCTGGGCAATTTACTTCGATCATGTTGCACGCACACAAGAGAGACGGTTACCTTAACGATGGCCGCCAACTCTTTGTAAATCGTAACCACTTAAAATTGCTTCTTCTAATTTGTCAATTATAAAGTTTTCTTATCTTCTCGTAAATTATCTTCAACATATTTGGTATTCTATCCTCGCCCAAGTAAATGTATTTATTTGGAATTTTTTGACCTATTTCTTAACCCTTTACCTTAACACGTACCGTTATCTCATAATATCATAAATACGAACATGATGTATTTTGAAATATTTTAAAGATGACTTTTTACTTATGATAACTTATGAAAGAATTCCCAACTCGATCAACTCTATAGTAAAAAGAGAGAGAGAAATAATTGTCCAAATTAATCAAAATAATATGCAAACAAATTAGCAAAACATATATTATTTTTCCTAGGTTAACACAATAATAGCTATAATAATTTAACTTCGAAAACCTCTTAAGTGGGCTTTGTATTTCCATAATACCAAAAACAAACAAACAAATTGCTAATCACACTTGCATATTGGCATCTCAATCAATGGAATGGGTGGGAAATTTGCAAGCCAAAAAAAAAGAAGTAAAAATTGNTCCCAAAAACAAACAAACAAACAAATTGCTAATCACACTTGCATATTGGCATCTCAATCAATGGAATGGGTGGGAAATTTGCAAGCCAAAAAAAAAGAAGTAAAAATTGAAAATGAATCTCTCTAGATGCACTTGTTTGGAGATAAGTCATGCAAATAAACTTATAAGAAACTAAATTCATGTTTAAAATTATATATAATGACTTAAGTCCACTTTTTTTTTTATCTCAAAAATATATTTCCTTAAATTAATTTTTTATTTGGGAAATTGTTATCCATTAATTTAATATCAATTAAAATCTCTATCATAAATTTAAAATTCAAATTTAAAGCTCTCTCTTTCTCTATAAAAGGGTTTATCAACTGATCACTTTGCCATTGAAGACTGATTTGATTTTGGACGTTTCAACTGATAAATCAGTGAACTTAGATTTGTCTAAAAGCAATATTCAAAAATCCAAAGTAAATTCAACTGTTTCTGTGTCTTCATCTTCTTCTTTGTGTGCAAGTTCGTCATCTGAGGCGAAAAAACTTTCGATCATTGTCTATAAAAGAAGTCTTTGGCTCGATCTCAATCCAATTTGTTTAATCAGAAAAAGGCAAACCCTTGCGAATTATNAAGTCTTTGGCTCGATCTCAATCCAATTTGTTTAATCAAAAAAAGGCAAATCCTTGCGAATTATGCAATCGTCTCTTGTTTGTCAAGTTCAAATTCAGTGTTGTTTTGCATTTTCATCGCCTCTTTTTTTTTTTCTTTATCTTTTTGAGGTAAACTTTGTACAATATTGTTTACATCAGCATGTTACTATGAATTTGAATAGTAAAATTCAAATTCATGTTACTATTTTTTTTTATTATGTTATTGTTCATGTTATTACTATTGTTGAGTATGTTAGTGTTTATGTTACTATTATTTTGAGTATGTTACTACTATTATTTTTCTAAATATTAATATTCAATGTTACTATTTTTTTTTGCTTTTGAATATTACTATTTTTTGTATTTGAATGATATTATTTTTTGTGTTTGAATTTGAGATAAATAATTATTGTTATGTTACAGTTTTTATTAAACATGTTACTGTTGTTATTTTTTTTAAATATTAATATTGAATATTTCAATTTTTTTTTTGTTTAAATGTTACTACTTTTTTGTGTTTAAATNTCAAATGTTACTATTTTTTTGTGTTTAAATGTATTATTTGTTATGTCCAAATGATAATTTTTTTTGTTTTTAATGTTATTATATATATATATATATATATATATATATATATATATATATATAATTTAATATTAATCAAACTCTTAACCTGTTTTTTGGTATTATTTTTAGGAGTTTTTAATTTTTAATTTTATTTCACTTCTAAAGGAAAAGGATAATATAATAAAATTAATAAAAAATAGACTTCATAACAAATAAATTTTCTTGACGAATTTAAGTTTAAACAAATTTATATAGGTAAACAACTTTCTAATTTTCAAAAAAANGTCTGACCGAGGACACGTGTTTGTTGTATCATATACCGAATGTGTGATCCTACATGAGAGGTACCTCGGGGTAAAGGGCGCTCTTCGCCGATGGTGCTTACATCCGGGCACATTGTTCCAAAATATCCCGAGGACACGTGTCATCATCTTAGGGCTTTTCAGAAGAGTCCCATCAACNCCCCTCTCTCTCATCTGGTAATGCTAAAGAAAATGTCCCCTTGTTTCCCTACAAGCCATACTGCCCATATGTTTCTCTATTACCGTGCCCAATTTTGGGTCATTTCGCTTTCAATCATCATATATGGACCCCACTGATAATGTATTTCTATCCCATTTATTACAACGTCTCATTAATGCTTTTTGTTTTCATTCCAAAAAATGTGATTATTCCTATAATTATGTTATTAGTCATTTGTTTGTTCCATAAAGTTCATACAATTATTTTGAAACCATCATTGATTTAAGTCACATCCCCTATTATGGCTTCTCTAGATCATTACCTTGACCTTAGCCTTAGGTACCACCTTTCCATACCTGTTATTTGAGTTTGTTCTTTGCTTTCAACCAAGATGCATCCACTCAGAGAAAAAACAATCGTATTTGGCAGCAAAAATATTGATTTGATTGGTCCACCTCATATAATTTTGGTATACCATCGACTCAATGATTTGAACTAATAAAAAATAATGTATTCAATTGGTTACAACCACAATGTGAGATAGTTATGTTTTTTTTTTTAATAGCTAGAAGTATTTGGATCAATTTATATTCACTTTTGTTAATTTTCTCTTTAGTTCAGTCAAATGCGTCTATTTACGTCGAGACTAATATATTTATAAAGGATAAAATTTCTCATTACCTAGTTTCAAGTGACCAAAATTTAAATTTAAAATATTTGAATTTATAGCTTAATTTTATTATCATTTAAACTACCTTTCAATTTGAGAGAGTGATGTTGCAATAATGGTGGGAATAAATAGTAGAGTGACCTTTTTTTTAATGAAAGAAAATGGAACTGTCTCTCATATACAATGTGCGTAGTATGGACCATAGTTATACAACAATTGGAAGGTAAGCATACGACTTTTTGTTATCCTAAAACTTAAGCAACAGCATTGACCTTAATTAGTTAGGGGATAAGAAATCCATAATATATATTAATAACTTGTAATACACGCAGTTATTAATTTCTCAACCATGAATATAATGGTCCACCTACAACTTCTTTTTTTATTACGGTCAAAGATGATCAAAATAGTTTATATGTATTTTAATTAAACTCTTTTTTAGTATAACAATTCATTTATGTCGAAATAATGAAAATTATAAAGAATAAATTTGACCAAAAAAAATTACTAAATTTCAAACTCATAAAATCAAAATTTACAATTGATTTGTCTCTTTACTTTTTTTTTTTTTTCCNGTGAACCAAAATGGACCCCCCCCCCTCTCTCTCATCTGGTAATGCTAAAGAAAATGTCCCCTTGTTTCCCTACAAGCCATACTGCCCATATGTTTCTCTATTACCGTGCCCAATTTTGGGTCATTTCGCTTTCAATCATCATATATGGACCCCACTGATAATGTATTTCTATCCCATTTATTACAACGTCTCATTAATGCTTTTTGTTTTCATTCCAAAAAATGTGATTATTCCTATAATTATGTTATTAGTCATTTGTTTGTTCCATAAAGTTCATACAATTATTTTGAAACCATCATTGATTTAAGTCACATCCCCTATTATGGCTTCTCTAGATCATTACCTTGACCTTAGCCTTAGGTACCACCTTTCCATACCTGTTATTTGAGTTTGTTCTTTGCTTTCAACCAAGATGCATCCACTCAGAGAAAAAACAATCGTATTTGGCAGCAAAAATATTGATTTGATTGGTCCACCTCATATAATTTTGGTATACCATCGACTCAATGATTTGAACTAATAAAAAATAATGTATTCAATTGGTTACAACCACAATGTGAGATAGTTATGTTTTTTTTTTTAATAGCTAGAAGTATTTGGATCAATTTATATTCACTTTTGTTAATTTTCTCTTTAGTTCAGTCAAATGCGTCTATTTACGTCGAGACTAATATATTTATAAAGGATAAAATTTCTCATTACCTAGTTTCAAGTGACCAAAATTTAAATTTAAAATATTTGAATTTATAGCTTAATTTTATTATCATTTAAACTACCTTTCAATTTGAGAGAGTGATGTTGCAATAATGGTGGGAATAAATAGTAGAGTGACCTTTTTTTTAATGAAAGAAAATGGAACTGTCTCTCATATACAATGTGCGTAGTATGGACCATAGTTATACAACAATTGGAAGGTAAGCATACGACTTTTTGTTATCCTAAAACTTAAGCAACAGCATTGACCTTAATTAGTTAGGGGATAAGAAATCCATAATATATATTAATAACTTGTAATACACGCAGTTATTAATTTCTCAACCATGAATATAATGGTCCACCTACAATTTCTTTTTTTATGACGGTCAAAGATGATTTATTATTTATATGTATTTTAATTAAACTCTTTTTTAGTACAACAATTCATTTATGTCAAAATAATGAAAATTATAAATAATAAATTTGACCAAAAAAAATTACTAAATTTCAAACTCATAAAATCAAAATTTACAATTGATTTGTCTCTTTACTTTTTTTTTTTTTTTTTCCAAAAATAAAGAAATCTCATGATCTGTCCTCAACAAGTAGAGGAATGCTTATGTTGCTTAGACTCGTAATTCTGAGTAGAACTAAAGGTAAAATTCAAGGTATGAATCGGTCTCTCAACTCATATACCAATTAAATTAAAATTTATGTTTTTCTGGAGATTTAAGACCCACATTAAAAAATTAAATACAATTCATCCAAACAATTAAAATCTTATCCTATCAAATAACCACACTTTTGCTTCCAGAAGACTTTGAACATCTGACCTCTCACCGAAAAGCCAGAGACTTTAGCGAAATGGGCTACCCCAGTTGGTTCTACTACTTTGTTTTACACCTACAGCTTTGTTAAAGTTGGTAGCAGCTATCACCGAACACCAGGAGATGGGCCCCTAAAACACTATTACATATCGATGTGGATCCCACAGTATTTTGGTTTTTGGAAGGAAAGCATACCTTTTCAGCTTTGCGGGACTTTGTGGCCTGATTAGGTTAGGCTTTACGGTGGGGAAAATCTTATCCTTACCTAAAAAAAAAAAAATATATCAAATCTTCCGTATTAAATAATGTGGTATAATTCTCGTCATTAAATATTAATATAACTCAATTATATAATAATAAAAAATTATATTACATCATTTAGAATAGAGATTTGATAAATATAACGTTATTTTTACGATAGTAAGAGCTTTCTCCTAACATGGTTTTTTTGAATTAATTATATAAATGTTTTTTTTACCATGATATTTATTTGCTTGTGCATGGATAGACTCATATGATATTAAAATTAAATTTGATCATATTCTTAAACTCAAATACAAATTATCTACGGTTTGTATATATAATGATGCATTACTATTATTAATTAAGAATTCAAAAAATAAATAAATTAACTTTTAAACTAATTAATTTTTTGATTGAATTAATTAATACTATTATGTAATGCCAAATTAAATAACAAAACTATAAAAATGGAACCAAATAAAATAACCTGACGTTAACATGATATTGTTTTGTGTTTAAAAGCAATAAGTTTCATTGGTGCATCCGAAAAAAAGTTATAATTTTTGTCAATAATTGTATAGTGGGGTCCTATTTGCATGAGTGACACGTGTGATACAATAAACGGTATTGGAACTAAGAGAATATTGATCGTATGAAGGGGAGGAATTTTGTGCTGAGATTACGGCGAGTTTAAGTTCCAAAGCTATTGAACAGTGTGCTACAGTTATGCACTCCTTCGCGTGCCCACTCGATTTCAGCGTTGGATATCGACCGTTGGATCAGTTTTACCCACATCCCCCCCACAATTGCATGCGCGATATTTGTTGTCCCCATGCATATCATCACGTGGTACATGCGAGATTGGCGATTCTTAGCTTTATCCCACTTTTCTTTTTGTCGAATATTATTATTGAATGTCGAATTCCATAATAATTAGTAATTTTTTAACACAAAGTGATATTATCTATTCTAAACCATTATCATTTTCTATCACCACCTCGGCTCTCAACAACCATTATAACTACCACTATCACCGTCACAATTATCTTACTTCCATCTCCACCTCCACTTTAACTTTGGTCTAGTCTAGGGTTGAATCTTGTGCAGGGGCCGACATTTGAGTATGTATTTGAAATTAGGGATTGGATCTAGGTATATGATCAAAGTTTGGGTTTGAATTTGAGGTTTGGAGTAAAATTTCAATTAGAAGATTTCGTCTGGTTTTAGTCAGAATATAAACTCTGGAGTCGAGTATGCCTGACTTAAGAAATTTATTAGTGTAACAAAATGAATCTAAATAAAATTTTAATACTTCTATAATATTTTAATCCTAATTATTGTTAAATATCAAAATAATATTGTACATCTAATTTTATTTTACACACTTTTATTCTATTCTCACATAAAAATATTACACTGTAAATGCAACTTAAACGAATTCTTTGTCCACGTACAACAAAGGAATTGAATTTGACTTGTATTTGGGTCATTGGAGGAGTTAACCTTTGTAGATGTCGTCTCGGTGGTTAAGCTTTGTCATTATGCTGTTTGTAGTTTTTAGAATTGGCTTCTTCCGTTCGGTTGATCCAAGACGGTTGTTGCTAATTGACTGTAAAACTTTGTCAACCTCAATAAGATTTTCATAAACTTCAAAGCTTAGCTCGAACGAGAAAATAGAGGTATTATATTAAAATTTGAAGATCCAGCTATGAAAAATGTTTAATTAAATGCATCTTGAATTTACATTAAAACGTGAAAAAAGTGGCGTGGGTAAAAAGAATTTTTGGTCATGTAGTCAAATTATTTGTTATTAATTTGATCGTTTTCTCTTTCAAGATTCACATAATCAAACGATTGAGTAGAATTCGGACAATTTTTATTGAAAATAATGAGTTTATTATTTGAGGGTATGATTATAGTGACTTTTGTAAAAGCGTTCCTAAAAATTGCTCAAAATCTTGACTAATCGAGAGTAGAGTAATGTTATTTGNGGCAATTTTTATTGAAAATAATGAGTTTATTATTTGAGGGTATGATTATAGTGACTTTTGTAAAAACGTTCCTAAAAATTGCTCAAAATCTTGACTAATCGAGAGTAGAGTAATGTTATTTGAATGTTATGACATTTATATAATAGAATAGAGCGTTCTTAACTTTTATTGTCAAAGCAAACAATTTGAGTTAATTAAAAAATGTACAAAGTTTTGAGGGGATTATTGTTGAAATTCAAAATATAGGGAGTTGATTATAACTTGATCTAATCTTGGAGGGACATTTTGTAATTAATCCATAATTTATCTTATGATACGAGTTGAATGGGCCGGGCCCACCAGTCAGCATTTCCCATGTGTTGACAAAAGTGTAACAATGTCTAACTTGCGCCTCTCAT
This sequence comes from Ilex paraguariensis, assembly GCA_963454935.2. NCBI lineage: Eukaryota > Viridiplantae > Streptophyta > Magnoliopsida > Aquifoliales > Aquifoliaceae > Ilex > Ilex paraguariensis. The sequence continues at coordinate 497,227 of CAUOFW020001726.1, read as the reverse complement.
TAATTTGTCGTGAACGGCACGCGTGACGAATGGTCAAATCTAAGACTAAGACAGACACGAAAGCCCAGAAAAAGGTTTAACCAATTCTGCGAGAAGGGGAAAAAAGTCCCATTACACAAGACAAAAATCCCAAAGCCAATGGAAGAGGAATTTTAAAACAAAACAAGAAAAGAAAAAGTGCCAAAAATCGGATAAGAAATAGGATAATTATATGATCCGAGCGTTTTGAACTCGGATTTGGGCCGAGATTAGTGATTAATCTAATGGATATTATCTTTCTTATTGAAATTATAATTCCTCTACGTAATAGTGTCTGACAAAAAAAAAAAATTACATTCGGACTCACTTTAAATGGTATTTTTATAATTTTTATGAGTTATTTTATAATCAAAAAATTAATTATTTTTATGAATATTTTTATCACATTTATGATAGTTTTTTTAATACAAAAAAAATTACCACTTTTATAGGTGATTTATCACATTTGTGTATGTTTTTTACTATTATTGTGGTAACTATTTTTTTTTTAATTATTTTTGAGTATCACAACGGTGATAGAAATACTTATAACTATANGGGTTATTTTATAATCAAAAAATTAATTATTTTTATGAATATTTTTATCACATTTATGATAATTTTTTTAATACAAAAAAAATTACCACTTTTATAGGTGATTTATCACATTTGTGTATGTTTTTTATTATTATTGTGGTAACTATTTTTTTTTAATTATTTTTGAGTATCACAACGGTGATAGAAATACTTATAACTATAATAAAAATAATTACAAATGTGGAAAATAAAAGAGTTATAGCAACTCGGAAAAGAATATATACATTACTTTCTCTCTCTTTTTTTAATACATTTTTTAAAAGTTTGAATTTTTAGTTTTTGATATATGGTTGATTGTACGAACATTAGAGGACGGTTATTGAAAAAATGAGTATTCTTGGATTAAGTTAAGTATTAAGCTTTTTAGGATAAGCAGCCGACTAACATCTTTATATTCAGAAAATCAAAAAGCAAAATGACCAAAAGTGGTGAATTTGTGAGAATGCAGAAAGGAAAGAAACAACCTTTTACGTCTCTTTACACATCATCCCTTCCAGGGTCTCTCCTTTGTTTTTTGTTATTTTAAAAGAAAAAAAATAAAAAATACACAGAGAGAGAAATGAATGTTTTGAAGTTCTGAACCTGTCCACTGTTGAAGTTTTGAGTAAGTTTTCGTGTTGGCATAGTGTTCCTCTGCTTTTTTCACCTTTCTTTTTTATTTCTTCAATACTAAATTCTCTCAGAGTCTAAAGCTGCAACGGAATCACCTGTACAAATATACAGAAAGTGTGTGCGCAGGATAAGAGCACGCACACACTTTCCAGTGTTCAAGCAACCAGTAAGAGAAGAGAGTGACTCCAAACAGTAATACTACGGAGAGAGAAAAATTGAGACTTTTGGTGTTATGTTGATTGAGAGGGGGGAGAGATAGCGAGAGAGAGACAAAAGGCAAAGGCTCAAAGCTTGGAAGAGGGGAATTAGTATGATGACCACTTTCATCGAAAAGTCGGTTTCTTTTGTGAAACGGTGAAGAGTGAAGATGTAAAAACAAACAAAGCACTTGATGAACGACCGCTCATGCTTTGGTCCGCGTGCTTTGATGCAAAACCTGACCCAATATTTTTGTTTCTTTACTTTGCTCTCTGATGGGTTGTTGATGATAGAGAAATTCCCCCACTCAGATTTCTCTACCTTTTTGCAGGTTTGGTTGGTTTTGGACTTTTGGGGCATGCTCTCTGTGCCTCTGTCCAATTAGATTGTTTTCTCGCACAATACTAGATTCTCTGAGATGGGTCGTTGCTTGTTCCTCAGTTTCTCCAAGAACAAGTGATTCCTTGAGGTGTACGTATCAGTTGTTATTCCTCATTTTAGTTGAGGGCATATGGTATTTCTTCAAATGGGAAATTGTTTAGTTTCGAAACATGTAATTTCCTGGGGTGGGTTAATGGTTATTCCTCGGTCTTTCTGAAGAAATCTGGGTTTTCTAGGGGTTGGCTTGACGAATTGTGTGCTTTTTGGTTGTGAAGATGAAACTTTTTTTGGGATGTTGATTGCTGAATGAAGTGTTTGCGCTGATTGGTTGATGCAAAGATGGGTTTTTTGATTGTGTTTTTGAGCTTGAAGTAGAGAGTGGCCATATGGGTTCTGTTGAAGATCATAAACCTAAATTAGGGGGGTTGGTTGGTGGAACTCATTCTCTGCTTGAGGAGATGAAGTTGTTGAAAGAAATGCAGGAGAATTCTGGTCAGTTTCTTTCAGAATGTTCTGTTTCTTCCTTCAATATCTTAGTTCTATACTTAATAATCTTAATTGAAGCAAATGATGCAAAACTGTTATAGGGGTCAGGAAGCCAATAAGTTCCGAGCTATGGCACGCATGCGCTGGTCCACTGGTGACATTGCCTCAGGTGGGAAGCCTCGTATATTACTTCCCACAAGGACACAGTGAACAGGTTGGTTTTCTTCGTTTTTCATTGTTACCTTTAACCCCCCAGTTAAAATTATTGGCCATGAGATCTTGTTTTCACTCAATAATTATGTACTGGGTTTGTTATATTAAGCGGCTATGTAAGTGTATTTGTTTTTCTCTGTTCTTTCAAGTTTCAAGTAAGAAGTATAAACATTTAAGGGTGCCAAAAGTAAGAGCACTTAATCTACATTTACACTAAAATCACTTTAAACTTTAAAGGTTGACTAAAGGGTATAAAGATTTCAGGCTTCATCAATATTAGCTGAGGTGTCTGGTTTTTAGAATTTATTATTATGAACATGTGGATCTAAAAATCTCGAAGAAATTAGATGAAATCTCAAGGAATTCCATGATTTAGTATTTGCTAAATTAAATTGTCCTAACCGATCCTTTAACCATGTCAAATGTAGAGATTTGATAGGGTTTTGTGTTGAGAGATCATGTGTGGTAATCCCACATTTGAAATTGAATAAGTGAAAGGGTTTCAGTATTTTGAGTGGGTTCACTAGCTGGATTTTTAGGAGAGTTTGAGTTTCAAGTATGTATATTGAGTATGTGGTAGCGCTCCTTTTATGTCCCAGCAAGTGGCATCGACTACCAATCCTACGCGATCATTCCAGAAAACAGGGTAGTGTACTAGTATTAATGATGGCTCTTAGTATTGAAGTCGTGTGAACACAACTCTTAATATAAGGAGGAAGTGGGCAAGGACTCTCAATATAGTAATAATGATGTGACTCATGAAGAGATAAGCAATTAAAAGCTTGGTTCTTGAACACGAGCTTTTGTAAAGATTGATTTGGACACTTGTTCATAAAAAATTGGTGGATCAGACTCAAGTGGAGTTAAAGCCTGACTAGTGGTTCACACTTGAGCAAGATTGTTGAGATAACAAGTGTGGGTGAAAGGGTCTTGACACACTATCAATGGGCTCACTATCACATCCTTAAGCTTTCAGATGAGTCCGAGTTTCAAAACATGTATGTGGGGCCTATGTGGTTGGACTCCCCTTCTCACCTATCATTCTGTGTTTTGCTTGTCAAAGATGAACAGTCTTTGAATATCCACATTGGTGAGCATGTCAAGAATCATCAGGATGACAGGCAAAAATTTGCTAACTACCTGTGCTATCACAACGGAATATTAAGATTTTATCATAATGCAAAGAGTCATGAGCAATGACCTTCTTAGATTTAGTCCACACTGTCTGTTGTTCTGGAGGTTGACGCATCTTAATATAGGCTTGTTTCCCTTCATTTTCTTCCAGCTCATGCTTAAAAAAGAAGATAGAACTTCTTAAATCTCTGCTTTGTGTTTCCAGTTTGGTTGGCACTTTTTAGCTACAACTGTGAACTGGAATTAGAAACCAATGAGTTTTTTCAGTTTTCCGTATGGTCTTGAATGCATTGAACAGTTAAGAGATTTGTATCAGTAGTTTTTCTTGTTGTTTCTGTGTATATTGTCACCACTTGATCTATATTAATTGTGGAAACAGAGAGATTTGTTTTTGTTACTTCTTTTGTGCAATAGGTCTTTTACATGGGAGAACTGACAATAAATAGAGGTTTTGCAAATGTAAGACTTCTGTTTTCTACCCACTGGTTACTAGGGCGATGTCTGTCAGACATTGGCTTTAGTCATACATTTTCGGCATTGGGTGTCTCATCACAACATATGAACTTTTTTACTGTCAGAAAACATCAATTTTGTAGGTCCTGTACATCATTTCTTTGGTGGACTTTAATTTTGGCTTGTGTGCTTTGATGAAGATTAAAAAAAATGGCATTTTTTCTGTCTTTGTTGCTGATGATGTGTTTGTCTAAGTTATTTACTTATTTGAAGCTAGTTTGTTATAATTCAATAAATTTTTGACTTGTTTTTGGTTGTTCCATCAAGAGCTTTTGGTTATGTGTGAATATTCATATATTGTTGCCCAGAGCTAATGGACTCTTAAACTTGTCACAACAGGTGGCAGTTTCCACAAATAGAACAGCAACCTCTCAAATCCCTAACTATCCAAATCTCCCATCTCAGTTGTTGTGCCAAGTTCACAATGTTACACAACATGTATGTGCTTTTCACTGATATTTCCCTCATCTTTGTATAGATAAAAACCTACATACATTTAACGTAATGTATTTGTTTATAGGAACATCTTCCACAGTCTTACCCATTCTTTTGATTGACAGGCAGACAAAGATACTGATGAGATCTATGCCCAAATGAGCCTTCAACCAGTGAACTCTGTGAGCTAAGCTAATATCAAATATTTTTGATCTTATCACTTAATAAGATCCTATAAGTTGAAGAATAAATCATAATGAAATTGTGGCAGGTATTGCCAATATAGGACATCTTTACTTAACTATGAGTTTGCATCTGCTTCTTGAGCAGGAAAAGGATATCTTCCCCATACCAGACTTTGGACTAAAACCTGGTAAACATCCAAGTGAGTTTTTCTGCAAAACTTTGACTGCAAGTGATACAAGCACACATGGTGGCTTCTCAGTTCCTCGTAGGGCAGCAGAAAAACTCTTTCCGCAATTGGTGAGGCTGTTATCTCGTTGAATGAGATACCCTTACTAGCTTCGATGCGATGGACTCTTGTATTCAGATTATCCTTTAGTATCTTCATTTTTGATTCTTTATTTCTTAGGATTATTCAATGCAACCTCCCACTCAAGAGCTTGTTGTCCGAGACTTGCATGATAATACCTGGACATTTCGTCATATATACCGTGGTGAGGATGCTATGATATGTTCTTTCAAGTTCATTTGTAGACCAAATTATGTTTTGTTGAGATAATGTGGTTTGATGCTCAGTGTCCCCGTGTAGGGTTCATTTTATGATTTTAACTCTGAAATATTCAATAACGACTGTTCTGCACGTTTGATTTTTTTCCCTTTCCTTTTGTTTTCTTTGATTTGTCTCTTATTAGTATGCTTTCTATTGCGTCTTTCTGTAGGGCAGCCGAAACGGCACCTGCTTACAACTGGCTGGAGTATGTTTGTGGGTGCAAAAAGGCTTAAAGCAGGTGATGCTGTTCTATTCATTAGGTATTTATCAGACATATACTTTTTTCCTCTAGATTTACATAATCTTTCATAGTTTTTTTCATATTTCTTTAAGCTGCAAATAGTGCGAAGTTTTGGATTCAACAGTACACACAGATACAAACAGTGTGTGTTTCTATGAGCGTATGTGTGTAACTGCCGAGCATGTGATCCTGTTTGTGCCTCTTTGTTTATGCTTACTTATTTCCTAAATTGGATTGAATTACAACCAACTATTCAATCTTTGAATTTATCATAACAAGTGAGACACTCAATATTCCTGATGGTGCAGCTTTTGGTCTAAGGACCAATACTTGAAATGGCATTTTAGATAGTGATCATTGTAAGTAGCTGATCTGGCTCTTATCCAAATGTTTTCAGTAGCAGTATTCTTCAGTGGCACGTCTTTTTTCTATCTGGATTGTCTTGCGTCCTCACAACTACAAATTTACATAATAGTCTATCATTTACATCGTTGGATAGGAATATCTTTATTAATAGATTCCAACTAGTCAGCCTGGTTTTCCTTGTGCACCAGCTAATTGAACCTCGCATGTCTGAAGATATTATTATTATTTTTTTGATAGGGATGAAAAGTCACAATTATTGTTGGGTGTGAGGCGTGCAAATCGTCAGCAAACTTCTTTGCCATCGTCAGTTCTATCTGCTGATAGCATGCACATTGGAGTCCTTGCTGCTGCGGCTCATGCCGCTGCAAATCGAAGTCCATTTACTATCTTCTACAATCCAAGGTATGTATGTCTTTCACAGGTTTTCACCTGTTATTGCTGATTCTAATTGATCAATCAGTTTGTTTTATTGCCTAATTTTGTTGGGCTTTTCACTTCTTTGTAGGGCGTGCCCTTCAGAATTCGTCATTCCTTTGGCCAAATTTCGGAAATCCGTATATGGAACCCAACTCTCAATTGGTATGAGGTTTGGAATGATGTTTGAAACGGAGGAGTCGGGTAAACGCAGGTAACTTGATATTATGCAGCCCATCTTTTCTTTTCCGCATGACTGCATACTTTACCTATAAGAGTTGCTTGGCCATCTTCTCTTCTTTCCGCTTCTGCAACATATTTTTTTGAAGTCATGGTACAAAACACAAAGAAACATGAAGAAATTCGAAACAACTTGTGATGTAGATCGTATTAGGAAAGAATTAGGGATGAGAAGGGAAGAAGAAAAGGATGAGAGAAGAAGAAGAAGGGGATGAAAATAGAGAGAAAATTTTAAGAAGAACATTCAATATTAATAATCAATAATCAAAGTCCCCCAAAACAAATACCATATTCCCTATATATATAGGGAGAACACAAATCCTAAAAGAACTCTAAAAGAAATAAATAGTCATAATGACAACTAAACCCTTAAAAGTTAAAAGAAATTACTTAAACGATAAATATTAAAAGTATCTAAATAACTATCATAATTAATCTATCCAATTCCTACACAATCCTCATCATTCTCCTCTGAAGAGTCTTCAAAATAGAAGTACCCCAAGAGAGTAGGATGGAGATGACATAATGTCTCATCTAGAATGAAAGAACCATTAATATCTTTCCATCGATCAGAATAAATGCAAGAATTTTCATCTGTAGCAATGTAAATCTGATCACGTAACACATCATTTATTTGCCCTGAAATACGCGATGGAAGTAGAAAGATAAGAGCTGGAGCTAATGCTGAGGAAGAAGCAATTCCAGTTGTAGAAACACCTGATAACAAAATAGGAGGCTCTGGAGTACCTCGATTAAGTAGCATGTCCTCCAAATAAAAATCTGGACTAATACTAACATTCAATGAAAAATTAAGCAAATAAGCATTAGATCCAAACTCAAGAATAACAAAACAATTCTCATTAGATTTGAACAAAAGACACTCAGTGGGATAAGACATCAATGACAAAGGAGTAATTATAACACCCTGGTGCTGAAAATAAGAAAGTACAGACTCAATTGAACACTTGACTGCAGGCAAAGAAACAAAGTTAACACTCTCAAGTGGAGTAGAATCTAGAACAATGTCAACAATCTCTCAGGTGGAGAAAAATCCGAAACAAAATCAACAATCTCAAATGAAGAAGAATCCACAACAATGCCATCATGATTCGGAATAGAAGCCATATAATAATTGCCAACAGATTGTAAAATAGATAGCTCAATATGCTCAACATCTTGCATAAGAACCAACTGAATGGATTTTTTATCAACTTCAATGCTTAGTGATGTTTTAACTTTTGGCACCAATGAGGTAGGAAACATGATAGGATCAAAAATAATCTCATCACTAGTTTCAATGTTCAAAAAATTGAAAGTATGTTTTGAAGGTTGTAAAGCATGAGGGTCCAATGGAACAGAAATATGGCTATCATTATGCGGGTGTCTGACATTAGGTGAAACTGGAGACTTGTCCTTATTTTCTTCCATTTGCTGACTTGCAAGAATTTTATTCAAGTGGGAAAATTGACTTGTTAATTCATATAATTGGTTTTTCACCCCTCTACATTCTTCACGTAATTGTCCGAGTGAATGTTTACTATTGACAATTTCAATTTCAAAGATCTCAACCTTTTTTCCTAGGGCAGTTTGGGCTTTTGAATGGTCACTAATAACATTGAAGATTGATCTAAATTGACCTTGACGACGACTTTGGGAAGCATGACGTTAGTAACTGTTATGTGACCTAAGTGTCCCGGAGTAGTATTCTAGATAATTTTCATAATAAAACTCAAACTTATTATGAACTTTATGANACTATTGGCAATTTCAATTTCAAAGATCTCAACCTTTTTTCCTAGGGCAGTTTGAGCTTTTGAATGGTCACTAATAACATTGAAGATTGATCTAAATTGACCTTGACGACAACTTTGGGAAGCATGACGTTAGTAACTGTTATGTGACCTAAGTGTCCCGGAGTAGTATTCTAGATAATTTTCATAATAAAACTCAAACTTATTATGAACTTTATGATGACTCCAAGAAGCTCTAGGAGTGGAATAGGTATAGTGATGATGTTGTGGAGAACTATGAACTTTAGACATTCTTGATGTTGGATAAGTATATGAATAGGCATCATAATGATCATATGAACTCATGATTGACTTTGAAAGATGAGAATAACATAAGAGAAGTGAGAAAACTTAAATAGAAGAAAATAAGTTTTGGATCCTTTGCAAATTCTCTAATTTTTCAATGAATAAAAATATTAGTCTCAAATTTTATGGGAGTACGCATACCATAATCAAGAAGAAATTCTGAAACTTTTGAGGATGATTCTGCAATTTCTGGAACTTTTGGGGAAAGATTCTGTAATTTTTGAAACTTCTGGTAGTAGTTTTGCAACTTTCTGGAATGCTTCTGTAATTTCTGAAACAACTGGGATTTTGCTGTAATTTTCTAAATCTGTTCTGTTGGGACAGTTTTTTTTTTCACAGATGAGCAGTGAATTTTTTTTTTGTGATTTGTACGAATCAAAGTTGGGCTCTAATATCAAATTGATATAGATCGTGTTAGGGAAGAATTAGGGATGAGAAGGAAGAAGAAAGGGATGATAATAGAGAGAGAATTTTAAGAAGAACATTTAATATCAATAATCAATAATCAAAGTCCCCCAAAACAAATACCATATTCCTTATATATATAGGGAGAACACAAATCCTAAAAGAACTCTAAAAGAAATAAATAGTCATAATGACAACTACACCCTTAAAAGTTAAAAGAAATTACTTAAACGATAAATATTAAAAGTATCTAAATAACTATCATAATTAATCTATCCAATTCCTACACGATCCCCATCAACTCGAACTTTCTCGGGGGTCTCAACTAATTTACTTAGATGTCAACCCGCATGTTTGTGTGTGATTTCTAACATGCTTTTTGCCTCAAATATGTGGAGAGGTGATTGACACTTTCTGAACCTTGTGCAGATATATGGGTACAATTGTTGGCATAAGTGACTTAGATCCACCAAGGTGGCCTGGTTCCAAGTGGCGCAGTCTTCAGGTGATCGAAATTTAAGGCCAAGTTTGAATTGAACTAGCGTCTATACAGAATCCCGTCTTTTGACCTTAATGCTTGGTCTTATGATCAAAATCCAGCAAAGTTGTATAATTTCCAAAGCCTGTTTTTGCTATCATAGTTCAGGATTTAATTTTCTTCTCTTTTTTCTCAAACAGGTGGAGTGGGATGAGCCTGGTTCCGGTGATAAGCAGAACAGAGTTAGTCCTTGGGAAATTGAGACCCCTGAAAGTCTCTTCATGTTTCCTTCTCTTACTTCAGGTCTTAAACGACCTTTACAGTTGGGTAAGTTAAACTTTATTCTGTCATCAGGCGCTTCAATTTCCAAAATATTCATGGAATGTCTGTTGTACTATATATCAGGGGCACAAGCTGATTGGGAGAATATGATAAATAGGCCTTTCATTCGTGTCCCTGACATTCTAAATGGGGATCTTGCATATCCCTCTATTTCAAGCATCTGGTCAGAAGAACTAATCAAGAGGCTGATAAAACCTCAAAGTGTTGACCATCCTGGAAAAATTGCACCTGCTATACAAGATCCCACTTTGAAGGCTGCTCCATCACAAGAGGCCAAGATTTTGATGCAGCCAGCGATCAAGCAGAAGCTTCAGCCCTCAGAAAATATGCCTCCACAAAGTGCACAACATCCTCAATTCCCAGTTGACCGACCCAATACGATAAATCCAAACTTTCCGCTACAAACAAATCTACCAAGGAAACTGCAACCTCCAAACAAACTTGGAAACCAAGCATCATCTGGAACTAACACTGACATGAATAACTCAGAACTTATACTGGCAGCAGATCAGTTAAGCCAGATTACATCTTGTGTGGGACAATGCAATGAAGACAAATTGGGTGTGAAACCTATAAATCCACATAGCCTCATTAATGAGCTGGCATTCCTTGATCAGAACCATGGTTCATCGCAATTGCAGACAAGTTCATGGCTTACGCAGGCACAGTTGGATGCCAATATCCTTCCCACTGAACAAATTGATGCATCACAACTAGAATCTGCTACTCTTAATGGTTTATTTCAATACTCTGACACTATTGAATGGAATGCATATTCTTCCACAAGCCAGTCTCTTGCCGGATCTTTTAGATCACTTGAATCTTCAATAGGTCATGAAATGTGGGATCATCAAATGAATAATTCGAGGTGTTTGTCCCAATCAAACCATCTTGTTCCACTACCTCAGCAAGACCTACCTAGCTTTCATGGCACATCTAAGTTCAATAATTTCAAAGATTTGTCAGATGAGAGCCATAGTCAAAGTGATATATACAGTTGTTTTAACTTTGATGGTAGTAGTGGTGGAAGCACTGTAGTTGATCCTTCTGTTTCAAGTACGGTATTGGATGAGTTTTGCGCACTGAAGGATGCCGATTTCCAAAATGCTTCAGATTATCTGGTGGGCAACTTCAGTTCAAGCCAAGATGTTCAGTCGCAGATAACATCAGCCAGCCTAGCAGACTCTCAGGCTTTCTGTGTGCAAGAATTTGCTGATAACTCAGGTGGTGCATCTTCAAGGAATGTGGATTTTGATGACACCAGCCTTTTGCAGAACAGCTCATGGCAACAAGTAACTCCACGGGTGCGAACCTACACAAAGGTAAGACATGTCTTGCCGTATAGCAAATAGCATAATGGTTTATTTCAGGAGACGAGGATTTAGGACATTGGTGCATTGTTTTAAAATCTCAATCACTAGATGAATTATTGGAGCCATTGTCTTGTTGGTTGACCCTAAACTGAGTTTGTCACTTATAGTGTGAACGGAAAAACACTCAAATGCAGACAAACAAGTGCTTCTCGATATGAGTCTTCTTTTTACATATTGTTTTTGAAGTTGATGCGAGGTAAATTAACACTCATTTACTAAACATGATTGAATCCACCTGCCTCTGTTCCTATTAGTCTCCAGTTTGGTTTTTCATGGACTAGTGTTCTGATTTTCCATGAACTGCTTTGCTTGTACCTGAATCTTGTTTCGTAATTCTGATTCTGTTTTTTATTGTCCTGATATGTGTCTGATGGAACACACATTGACTGGCAGATACAGAAGGCAGGATCTGTTGGAAGGTCAATTGATATCTCGAGTTTTAAGAATTATGATGAACTATGCTCTGAAATTGAACGGATGTTTGGACTTGAGGGGCTGCTCAACGACTCAAGAGGTTCGGGATGGAAACTGGTGTATGTGGATTTTGAAAATGATGTTCTTCTTGTTGGAGATGATCCTTGGGAGTAAGTTCCATTAGTTATTTATTTATTCATGCATAGTGATTTTTCTTCTGAGGGTAAAACTGCACGGGCTGTTGCATGTGCAGCAAATTGACCAATGGATACCTTCATTTGTGTTTTCGGAGCTCCTTTGTATATTTCTTACAGTTTGACACATGCCATGTTAGATCTTGTCATGCACAGTAAAACAGAAGGATTTTCAGAATTACTTGTAGCAGCATTCGAGTCTTTGGCATGTCAAAAATTTTATTTGCCTTGGGTTTACTTTGAGTGCTTTTTTCTAGTGAAGGTTTTTTTCACCAATCATTTCTAAATAGTTGGAAAACTTATTCTCCAATGGTCTTGATTTTATATGAATATGCAGGGAATTTGTTGGCTGTGTCCGGTGCATCAGAATCCTATCGCCAGCTGAAGTTCAGCAGATGGGTGAAGAGGGAATGCAGCTTTTAAACAGCACAATGCAGGGGATTAATAGTTCAGTATCAGAAGGTGGCCGTTGGGATGCCCCCATCTGAATTGCTATACCCTCAGAATGCTTGCTTACTGCCTGATTTTGGTTTGTTGGGGGAGGGGGGGGGGGGGAGACAGGATGGCTAGTGTGGGGATTTGGAGAAGGGGTGGATGGAGGAAGAAGAAGAAGAAGGTCGGGGTTTGGGTCACGAGTTTTAAAGGGTATGGGCATGGGTTTGGGAATGGATTTGGTTCTAGATTTGGATATATTTTTATATAATTCCAAACACGAGGCAAGGGTAAAAATGTCATGTTATCAAAATTGTTAACGTCAGCAAGGTTTTAACAGCAATTGTGGTTGCTTTGTCTTTTTGAAAATGTAAGGGGGTCTCCATGTCATTTCACCTAATGCTAGGGGTCCGAGAAAAATTTACCCTACAATACATTAAGAAACTTCAGTGGGTGTTGTGATCCCACTTGTTTGACAAGAAAATTTAAAAGATCAGTCATGGGGAGTTAAATTCAAATGCCCAACCTTATAACCAATCTTGGTCACATTACATGGTCTGGTTAACACTCCAACAACCTAAACAAACCTTCTACCAAGAGAGAGATCTGAATTTATACACAAACACATTTTGTATGACAAGCAGATCATTCCTTATGAAAAACTCTCTTTTATTCTCCCTCATGCACAAGCAACTCTCTCTCTCTCTCTCTGGTTTTTGCACACAGATACCCTGACAAACTCCTCTCATATTTTTGTATCTGCTTGAGCAGAAACTCAATCAATGTTCCTTTACTTCATCATTGGAGCTCGAATTTGTTTATTGATCCCTGTGTTGTCACACTCACACTAACTTGTTACACTAATTTAACAGTGATTCAGTAAAGTTTTACCATGCAAGTTTTTCTTATTGTTTCTTATTGATAAGCTAAGTTTATGGGTTATTTTGATATCAGATTTTGTTTTGCTAATAATCTTATGGGTCTTTGTGAAGCTTTTTTTTTTTAAATGTGGATTTTGTTATTGTCAGCAATTTCAAGTATTTTGCGACGAGGCTATTTTTGTTTTGTTTGTTTTGGGAGTGAATGGGGAAGAAGAGAACAAAAAGTAATTATTGATGTTTTTGATAACATGCATAATTTCTGTTCTAGATGTTCTAATTTTCGCTTATTTGCCAGCCAGGTAGCAAGCATCATTGTTTTGTATATTTCTCAATGTGCTTCTTGATCTAATTATTAGTGTTTAATATTAAAAGCTTTTGTATTACGTGTTTTTTCCGGAAAAAATAGTATCAATGTATTAAATTTCTTTAAGATTAAATACAATTTTGGTCCCTAAAGTACGCATTTTTGTCAATTTGGTCCCTCGAGTATCAATTTTACCAATTTAATCTTTAATGTTTGAAATTTGTGTCTAATCAGTCCAATTGTTGACATCCACCTAAATTGGTAACAAAATCATCGCATGTGTTGCTCAAGGTTTTGGGGGGAAATTTGGGGCAAAAAGGCACCTCGATCTGGACCAACCCAAACAACCACTCTTTTCCTTCCCCCTTTCTCTTCTATTTGTCAGCAATCAACACACAGAACCACTATGACAGGGAGAGGGATATTTGACAACGTTTTTTGTTTTCATTCTTAAATTATGAACACTCTTCACCGGGTTTTTCTTTTTAGTTTTGGATCTGAAACCCTAAAATTCAAAGTATGGCGACTGAAAATTAGGGAAACTGTGAAGTGAAGGTACCTACCATAATAAATGGGCAAAAACCAAGGACTAAGCACAACCTGTTTGGAGTAGAGATAAAGGGAAGGGTAGAGATTGGAGTGTCCCAACCTCAGCACAAAAAATGCAACAACCAAGGGTGGTCGCCTGGCAGACCACTATAGAGGAGATGAATGATGAGTTTAATCAATACCATCAAGTTGCTGGGAAGATTTTGGGGGTGGTGGGGAGTGGGGGGACGGTTTGCAGGGAGAAAAGATTTGACCGTTTTGTTGACCCGACATTGACCCAATTTTATTTGGGCTTTTCCCAAAATTCCAACATAAACCTGTCGCGTGAGTAGCACATGGTGTGATTCTGTTATAAAAATAGACGGACATCCATGATCAGACTAGTTAAACATGATTTTCAAATATCAAGGATCCAATTGATAAAATTGATACGTAATGGATCAAATTGACAAAGGGCGCATACTTAAGATAACTTATGATTTGAGAAGTTAAAATTGATATTGTCAATTTATCCAAAATATATGACAGATATCAAGGCTGAAAATTGTTTTTCCCAGAATATGTAAAATTTTCACTTTTTGAATGACCACACTGAAAAAATTCCACAAGGGGCCACTAAACCATTTATAATATTTTTTTGACTACCCAACACATTAATGTACAAACTAGACCATTATATTTTAAAACCATCCAGAACACGAAAGGAACTAATAACAGGATGCATAAGGTGAGTAATGTACAAACTAGACCATCATATTTTAAAACCATCCAGAACACGAAAGGAACTAATAACAGGATGCATAAGGTGAGTGTTTCGAACAAGAATGGAGTCCTCTCAATTACACTTGTGTGTGTGTGTGTGAGAGAGAGAGAGAAAGAGAGAGAGAGAGAGAGAGAGAGAGAGAGAGAGAGAGAGAGAGAGAGGTAAGAATTGAAGATCTTGGTCAATCAGAACGAAAGGATAGAGGTTCATTGGTTGATGGACAGGCAGGCCCATGTAAGGTATGTAACATTTCCAACTTAATAAGNTATAAAATCTCGAGGAAGGCTAAGTGATGGAGTTACTGAATATTTGCTACCGCTATATTAGAGCTTTCATTGTAGCTTGTGCTTTGTAGAGATGGAAAGGTAATGTATGTGTAAAACTTAGAGAGGACCCATTAATCAATTGAAAATTGGCATGCGATATCTGATGGATGGCTGCTTGTTGGATGAAAATATGGAACTGGCAACATTTATCAAGTGATTCTAAACAAAGTAAAAAAGTGATTGATCAACTGCTGCCCGCTAAGATTAAAACTTCGAAATTGTTTGCAACTATGTTTTGATTATTATAATCTTGCAGATACAAAGGTTAAACATCTCACACTCTTCTCAAAGACACTTCTTCCTTCCAGTGGAAGGTTACTATATCACATAATGATATATTGCTATACAAGAAACCATTAACTGTCGAGACAAAGACAACGGGCTTTCTATAATGAAACTAAAACAACACAAGTAAGCAGTTGTAAGATGCACCTTTACCAGAGATCCAATGTTGTTGCAACAAGGCAACTTCCTAACTGCAATTGGAAAATCGATGTACATAAAGCCTTGTTTCATTGCTAAATTTCAATTTAATATTTCACAAATTGTAGAATACAATATGATCTTCTCTTTCCTTAATAGTTCATTGTCCTGAAATAATATTACAGGTTAAAACATATGGCAACTTCTAATTGCAGAACTGATCATCCTCATGCTACACTGGTGAATTGAGGGGTGGCGAAATAAACATATCAATGCACATCACTTATTCTACATTGCAAAGAAATTCCATGAGAATTTTAAGTTATGAACTACACAGTTCTGTGTGACAAAAACTTGGACAAGAAACACTGTTCTTACCTGCTGAAGAATCAAGGAAAAGTTCTTAACCATCATACTCTTGCAGGTTTCTGTAGCACAGCAGACAAATAAACCTCTGATTTCCCTGATCCATTAATTTTCTCTCCCACAACCCATTTCAGTTTTTTGTACCCAAATCGTTCTATCAACCGGGTTAGAGCCATTTTCTTATCATCATTTGAACAATAAAAGTTGTCCAACCAAAACAATCCACCCGCCCTCAAAATCCGATCGATATCAAACATCAAGAACTCCAATTTCTCAGGTCTACCTCCAACATCCAATCCGTTTGAGGCGTGAACCAAATCAAACACATTATCATAAAGGGGGAATCTATGATCTAAACTCAGATATAGAGGAAAAAGTCCTCTAGCAGAGATG
The DNA here is from genome assembly GCA_963454935.2 of Ilex paraguariensis. Classification (NCBI taxonomy): domain Eukaryota; kingdom Viridiplantae; phylum Streptophyta; class Magnoliopsida; order Aquifoliales; family Aquifoliaceae; genus Ilex; species Ilex paraguariensis. The sequence goes on along the minus strand of CAUOFW020001726.1, from coordinate 480,907 downwards.
AATTCACTAAAAGGAGCTTCAATGTTCAAATTGGCAGTAATTACTGTCACATTACGCTCTGCCATTCTAGCAGCAAAAGTCCCAGACCCACCACCAATATCAAATCCAGTTCTGATTCCACCACTTCCCATTGCTAATACATCATCAATAAGGAAATCGTTTTTGCCTCTTGCCTTAATGTATCTCTGAGTCTCATATCCCTTAACTATATCAAAGCAACCAGCACAATCTCTATTCAGTTTCTTACTATTCAAGCACTCCAAATTCTTGCAAGCAAGACCACTCCAAGTAAAAATTTTATCACTGACATTTTTCCAAAGTGAAATTGGGAAAGATTGTAGACCCGCCTTGGGAATAGTCCTGGGAAAGCACCTCCTTCTCGGTAAAGGCTCACATCCACGCAAAATCAGCTTTTGGGCAAAGCTCCAATCATCTGGACAAGGTCCATTGACCTTGTAATCCATGTACTGAGACAGTAAATCCATGGATTTCTCGCATGTATGGCCCACAGAGGCTACCATTTCAGTGATCCCAGTTCTTGAATCTTTCCCAAGTGGAAGCTGGTGGTGTTGGAGAAACAATTTAAGTTCATTTGCTATGTTGGGTCTTGAAAGATCTATGCTGTCATAGCCCAATAACTCTTTCTCCATCTGGGTAAGCTTTTTCTGAGAAGAATCGATCTCGCTGAGGATCAAAGAGACTTGTTCTGAGATGAGAGAGATGTTCTTGTGAGTATGGTGAACTGCGTTTGCGTGGTGGTCCTTTGGGGAATATGTGAAAGCATACAAAGCAAAGAGATTCGTGGTGATTACAGAGAATAGCATGAGAACGTTTACAGTTGAAGAACACAGTGTAGCCCTTTTGAATCTGGCACTTCCATCACCAATTTTCAACGAAACAGAGCCCATCTTTGCCCTGCTTCCACTTCCACTTCCACTTCCGCGAGAGAGAGAGAGAGAGAGAGAGAGAGTTGAAAACTGTGATTTGTGGGAGTGAGGAAGTGGAAGGTAAAGTGTTAAAAAGTTGATTATGACATTAACAAAAAGAGTTGATTATAGTTCGATTAAAAAAAATTTGGTACTATACTTCTNAAATTGGTGCTATACTTCTGTCTATTGCTACCCAGTTGTATGTAATGTTAGGCTGTGTAGGTGTTGATTTTGTTTGCTTAAGTTTAACGAGAGCTTTTGGAAAATGTTTGACTAGTGTTCCGAGTGTTCAGTCAATCCCAACGTGTCAGGTCTTCACTACTTTATTAATTTANTTGATTTTGTTTGCTTAAGTTTAACGAGAGCTTTTGGAAAATGTTTGACTAGTGTTCCGAGTGTTCAGTCAATCCCAACGTGTCAGGTCTTCACTACTTTATTAATTTATATTTAATAAATTATATTATATCAAATTTATATATTTAACTTTATTTATACTCAATTTATTTATTAATTTTGATAAATCGGATTTTCTTGTTTACAAAATGAATGATCGAGAGAAAATTCAAATCTCTTTATCTTGTATCGTGTTAATGCGTCTTTTCATATTTTTCAATCCCTAACTTTAAAGACCCACAGATCAAAGCACTTTGGCATTACTCTAACAATTTAGGTGGTTAGGGTGATATAGTGATGCATTAGTTAGATAGTTAGCAATGCGGTATGGAAATATTATTTTTAATACAGCACTTAGTTCAATCAAACTGTGCTATATGTAAAGTTTGTTGTTTTACTAGGTTACTATTTTTTATTATTTTAACAAGCAATGTTACAATGCAAAGTAAATCTATGACTAAATTGATTTTNTGTTGTTTTACTAGGTTACTATTTTTTATTATTTTAACAAGCAATGTTACAATGCAAAGTAAATCTATGACTAAATTGATTTTTGATATGATATGTGATATTTTTTTTTTTTTTAGTCTTGAGTATTTTTTTTTACTACAAGGTGTCAATATTTGCCTCAACTATTTGTTACATGGTATTTTAGTGTTGAGTTGATTAGCAACTTTTTTATGGGTTTTAGGTCTAAGTGATTAACGAACTTATTTCTTAGTTTTTTTGTGCATTTTATGATAATAAGGTTGGGTATCTCCCAATTTGAATTTGGATTGAATTTGATCAAAGTTTAATCTATCAATATGAACTACAATGGGATCTATTCAATTTCAAGTTTGTTCAATTTTAACCAAATTCAATTATTTAGCATCAGATGTATTAGTAATTGTCTAACATTCAACACAATTGGATAAATTTAAGAATTAATAATCATAAATTACCAAGAATCAGAAAACCGTTGTAATCGCAGTGATACTCAGCGAACCAAAGGCAAGGATGATCGTGCTTTTTCCCGAGAGAGAGAGAGGACGACGACGAAGTAAGGAACGTTTGGAGACAGAGGAGAGAGAAAAGATACCTGAGACATAGCATAGCAGAAATCAAAATCCCACATCGGATAATCCAAAGGAAATTATTATCGTTAATAGGAGAGGCTGGGTCCGTTTATTGACATCTGACCGCAAGACTTCGTGAGTGGGCTGTTACCAAAGCACTTGCTTTGGTTAGGCCCAGGAAAGTCCCCGGGCCCGTCTCTGCCGAGATGCAGGCTTGGAAACAAGCAAACATTGATATTGGAGTCTGTCTGCCTTTGAGCAGAAGGCTGAGACATGTGTGGAGCCTTGGACTCCTTATCAAAGTGGGTTGGCCGAGAAAACAGTANAGCAACTTTTTTATGGGTTTTAGGTCTAAGTGATTAACGAACTTATTTCTTAGTTTTTTTGTGCATTTTATGATAATAAGGTTGGGTATCTCCCAATTTGAATTTGGATTGAATTTGATCAAAGTTTAATCTATCAATATGAACTACAATGGGATCTATTCAATTTCAAGTTTGTTCAATTTTAACCAAATTCAATTATTTAGCATCAGATGTATTAGTAATTGTCTAATATTCAACACAATTGGATAAATTTAAGAATTAATAATCATAAATTACCAAGAATCAGAAAACCGTTGTAATCGCAGTGATACTCAGCGAACCAAAGGCAAGGATGATCGTGCTTTTTCCCGAGAGAGAGAGAGGAAGACGACGAAGTAAGGAACGTTTGGAGACAGAGGAGAGNTTTTTAGTGCAGTGGGTTTTTTCTCAAACCCCCCATTCCCTCCCTCTCTTTTCTCTTCCTCCCTGGAACTCTGGAAGATTATGCAATTCAGTCTTCAAATAATTCACAACTCAACCAAAAACCACAAAATCCAATCTTCAAATTTCTCTTCTCCCTACCTTAAATAATTCTCACAAACTGCGCGTAACTGAAATAAATAAAAACTCAAAGAATAGTTCAAGTGATAACTGANATCCCACATCGGATAATCCAAAGGAAATTATTATCGTTAATAGGAGAGGCTGGGTCCCCTAATTGACAAATGACCGCAAGACTTCGTGAGTGGGCTGTTATCAAAGCACTTGCTTTGGTTAGGCCCAGGAAAGTCCCCGGGCCCGTCTCTGCAGAGATGCAGGCTTGGAAACAAGTAGACATTGATATTGGAGTCTGTCTGCCTTTGAGCAGAAGGCTGAGACATGTGTGGAGCCTTGGACTTCTTATCAAAGTGGGTTGGCCGAGAAAACAGTAATTCACGAGGTCCACTGGACTAACTGAACGGGGCTTATGATCTTGTGGTCATCTTTTTGTTCTGCAATAAGCCCAAATATATTGGGTTGGGCCATGTCATTAAAGTCCATACTAAATATCATTTGGACACATAAAACAATTTATATTTTTTATTATCTGCATTTGAACCACATTAAAAGATATTGAATTTTGCACTTTATGTTCTTCAACATGATCTGCCATAAAAATGAAGAGCATCGCTACAGTATTAAAATCGATACCGTAATTTCATCTATTTTAGCCATGATTTTTGAATTAAATAATTTATGATTTTAAATTAATAATGAGATAATACAACATTAAAAATGCGTGCCATGTTTTTATTGGTCGAAAAATGAAAGTAGGACTTTTCCATAAAAAATTGACAAGAGAAGGGAAGCAGACAGACCCCGTATATGGATCAGTCCAATTCAGCCATTGATTTAGAACTGCCCAAAGACGAAGAGGGTGGGCCAAATCCTTGTAATTTGCATGGAGCAACCAGGATAGTCCTTGGGCCCAACATCTAATGGTCATCGGCTTTTCAGTACAAGCCCACTTAAAGTAACACTTTGGGTTGGGTCACATATAGACAACAAAACTCCTATACACAATTTTTTTAGTGCAGTGGGTTTTTTCTCAAACCCCCCATTCCCTCCCTCTCTTTTCTCTTCCTCCCTGGAACTCTGGAAGATTATGCAATTCAGTCTTCAAATAATTCACAACTCAACCAAAAACCACAAAATCCAATCTTCAAATTTCTCTTCTCCCTACCTTAAATAATTCTCACAAATTGCGCGTAACTGAAATAAATAAAAACTCAAAGAATAGTTCAAGTGATAACTGGNTGCCTTTGAGCAGAAGGCTGAGACATGTGTGGAGCCTTGGACTCCTTATCAAAGTGGGTTGGCCGAGAAAACAGTAATTCACGAGGTCCACTGGACTAACTGAACGGGGCTTATGATCTTGTGGTCATCTTTTTGTTCTGCAATAAGCCCAAATATATTGGGTTGGGCCATGTCATTAAAGTCCATACTAAATATCATTTGGACACATAAAACAATTTATATTTTTTATTATCTGCATTTGAACCACATTAAAAGATATTGAATTTTGCACTTTATGTTCTTCAACATGATCTGCCATAAAAATGAAGAGCATCGCTACAGTATTAAAATCGATACCGTAATTTCATCTATTTTAGCCATGATTTTTGAATTAAATAATTTATGATTTTAAATTAATAATGAGATAATACAACATTAAAAATGCGTGCCATGTTTTTATTGGTCGAAAAATGAAAGTAGGACTTTTCCATAAAAAATTGACAAGAGAAGGGAAGCAGACAGACCCCGTATATGGATCAGTCCAATTCAGCCATTGATTTAGAACTGCCCAAAGACGAAGAGGGTGGGCCAAATCCTTGTAATTTGCATGGAGCAACCAGGATAGTCCTTGGGCCCAACATCTAATGGTCATCGGCTTTTCAGTACAAGCCCACTTAAAGTAACACTTTGGGTTGGGTCACATATAGACAACAAAACTCCTATACACAATTTTTTTAGTGCAGTGGGTTTTTTCTCAAACCCCCCATTCCCTCCCTCTCTTTTCTCTTCCTCCCTGGAACTCTGGAAGATTATGCAATTCAGTCTTCAAATAATTCACAACTCAACCAAAAACCACAAAATCCAATCTTCAAATTTCTCTTCTCCCTACCTTAAATAATTCTCACAAATTGCGCGTAACTGAAATAAATAAAAACTCAAAGAATAGTTCAAGTGATAACTGGGACGAACTGTAAACCCAAATATCTTGAGTCAAATTTTGACACTATATGTAATATTGTTGGATTCTCTAACCGAAGGTGGATGCCATTTTGTATACCTAAAAATTTAAGATTTTTTTTATATTATATTATATTCTCAATGTAATAAAATTATTATAATATGACCTAATCATTAATTTTTGTTGCTCATTTGATAAAAAAATATTTCATTGACATTAAAGAAATGAACAACAAAAGCTAACAATAGAACCGTATTATGCCACTTTTAAAATATTGAGATTGTAATATTGGAATTTTAATGTTTTAAGGTATAAAGTGAGAATTTTTAAATTTTGTGTGATGAAAATTGCAATTTATAATTATAAGATAGAGGTGATTTTGAATTTTCAAGGTTGAAAAAGTATAAGAACAGTTCAGATTAAATCCAATACTCCCTATTTTACATAATTTTATTTGTTATTTATTTCTGTTTTCAAGAGTCCTTTATTATTATTATTATTTTTATGTGTGGTTAGGTTAGAGACACAGNCCAATACTCCCTATTTTACATAATTTTATTTGTTATTTATTTCTGTTTTCAAGAGTCCTTTATTATTATTATTATTATTTTTATGTGTGGTTAGGTTAGAGACACAGTCAAATATAGTGCGTGCATTTCTGCATATTAAAAATGCGCTATATGTTGGAGTGAAGATCAATTTCTGACTCTGTTTTAATTTAAGATTTGATCGCAGTCTTTAAGACGACAGTAACGATTCATCAATCGACAGCTCAGTAATATGTTTTATGATTAATCAGTCTCTCGTTATGAAAGTCAGAAAGACTTATTGCCAAAAAAGAGAAAAGTTCTTCCCACTAAGAAACAAAAGCAGGCAAGATAAGTATGTTACGCCGAGAATGTATTTTAATGATTTGTCAGGTTTCTACTTCAACTCAAGCTGACAATTTTCTGCTTCTAATTTACTACGCTATGACGAGTTTGGCCCATCACTTCATCTATTTATACACAATTTCTTCAAGCGTGAACCGCACGACACTTTATTTTTTGTATTTGAGTTTGATCCATCACTCTCCAAGTATCGCCTCTACCCATTCTTTTACAAGAATACACTCTTTCTAAAAACCATACTTTTATTTCTTATATCAAGAGTAATATATCATTATCATTCTATCAAGAGTCCTTGCATCTACTTACCTACAACTATATTTTTATGACTTGAATACCAGGAGACACCACCGTCCTTAAGAGTCATTATTAATATTGACACGCTACAGCGTATTAAAACGTTCACCAAGGATTATTAATCATAAATTTTGATATTAGTTGTTGGAGAGATGAAAAACCCAGTTATACAATACCCACGACACACATTTAGAACCCATACATCTTATTAATTATGAAATCAATTGGAAGCACCATATGTAATTGAGTCCCCTACCAATCCATTTGAGGGAAAAAAAATGTGATGAAAGGGATATAGAAACAGTTGAAAACAACAGAAAGTGATACAGATCTAGGAAAAACCATGTATCATATATAATTGATGTCCAAACTTGGTATTATTAACCAGCACCTTCTGATAATGTCACAAGACATAATACTCTTAAACAAGCACACGAGCAATCCTCTGAAGCGGAAACCTTCAAGAAAATACAAAGGATAGGCATAGTACTGACAGTCATTTACATAATATCTCGCTCTATTCTCTACATATTCCCTCTTAACAAATACAAATCCAGTGCACTGCTTTCCTTATGCAAATATCAAAGATGAAGAATGCCAAGAATCAACACAATATGGCTACCCACCAAGAAGATTGGCACAACCAACTCCAAATGCTCATCTAATCAAACAAAGTTGTTGGCTCTGTGTCTTCAAGAGTATTTACCTCTGCCACTTTCTCTCTGAAATGAGCACCATTCAGGTAGTGAGTGACAAAAGATGTGCCAAAACTACTTATATAGCTGACAAGAAACATAAGGATAAAGATAATACTGCCAAAGTTAAAAGAAGGGGTCAATATAAGCCGAAAATGACCATTTTGGGCACAACACACAACATTTTAAACACATCTGAATGCTACAGGGAACTAAATGTAGATTTAGGGACCTTATTCATAAAGATTATTGGGTAGATACAGGAAACTATAGTAAGCTACAAACCATAGGCGGGGACTGGTTAAACAGGTCTCTGGAAGAAATCAGACATCAAAACAGGCAATCCGTCATATTACACTCTCCCGCAAATTACAATGGTAGTCGATGCATGAAATTGGACATGAATACCATCAATAATTGACAACCATAATATATGACATAAAAGATCCTTTCTGACTTAGAATTGAAGTACTTTAGGATGGAATAGAAGTTAGTAACTATTTAAAATATGAAAAGATGGAGGCACTCACTAGTTGGGGTTTAAAAAGGAAATCACTATGCAGGATATATAGAAAGACAGATGCAGAAAATGAAAAAGGCAACTAGACCAAGATTACTCAAAAGGTATCAAGTTTCATAGCCATATAGCCAGCATTACATGTGCTTGCGTAAATACTACCAGGTCAAAATCAAAAATTAAGCATTGCAGGACAGCTCCTCTTGATATAAGGATATTGGCCTAAGCCAAGATGTAACAATTTTAAGTGCAGAACTTTCAATCCGAAAAGAAACGCATGGGGATTACGAAATACCATGAGGATGGGTGCCATTTCCCTTTGCACTCTGCTGTGCCTGAGATGGAGACCGTTGGATCCGAGGTGATCCCTGCCTTCCATTAGCACCAGGTAGGGAGTGTCTTTTTTTAATGTGAATGTCCTTGTCTTGCACATCCGGACTTGATCTTGGAGAGCTATTGGCAAAAGCTTTAGCTCTTGCAGATTCTGTTGCTTGCATGTAATTCGGCAGAGAAATACCACTGCCAGCACTATCTCTTGGTTCCTGATCAACATGATCAGGTCTTGCCGAACCAAAAGAATTACGCCGCTTTCCAGTTTTATGATCTTTAGGTAATTGTTCCAAACTACTTCTTGCACCAGAATCGTGATTAGAATTTGAAAAGGAACTTTTAGCAGCAGGCAAAGACATAGGTTTGTGTTTGGATCCACTTTTTTCACTTTTGGGCTTCTTAGTTTTCACTGATACCTGACTAGAAGGTGTTCCTTGAGATTCAGGGACAGTTAAGTGGCTTCTTGGAGACGCTTCTGGTGATGACTTGTATACTTGATGACCTGTCTCAAATTCCAGCTCTATCTGCATATCAGATGCTTTTCTCTCTGTGTTCTGCTCTACCAGGGAGGAATCCTCAGCTATTAAAGAATTAACAGGTTCATTATTAGCACTATTGACTTCATCACATTTCTCTGGCTGAACTGAGATGGAATTAGATAAGTCAGTTCCAAGAACGGTAGAATCTCCCTTGGCTTCAATATCTACGCTTTTAGTGCCATTATGGTTTCCCCCATCCTCTGAAATATTGGCTTCCTGCTGCAAAGCCATACCTCCCACCTCATAACTATCTGGAGAATCAAGAGTAGAAGAAATAGACAGTTCAGTACCACACTCAGAGCCACCAACTCGAACCCTCGAAATATGGGAAACTGAATTCTCAGTTGGGCCAATTTCCCTTGTCCTTAAAGCATTATCTGTGGCAGAAGAAACAGATTCTGCAAAAGATTCAACACCAGGATCCTGATTTGACGTACTGATTGATTTTGTTGAATTGATTGCTGAACTCAACTCTTCAAATTTTGACTGAGCAGCTATAAATGCAGGATTACTTGCCTTTCTTGATCCCAACACAAGCTTTTTTTCCTCAATCTCAGGTTGTTCAGAGGCAAACCTTTTCATGGCATGTTCAGATTGATCACTCTCCATTTCAGGCTTACTAGAAAGGGAACTGAGCTCCATCTCACAAATTGAATCTGATTGCTTAGGTTGACTAGGAACCACATCTAATGAGCTCTCCATTGAATTTGGCGTGACTGTGCTCTCAGTCTGAGGCTGCTCCGCGCTATGACTCACGGAAGATGAGGGTGATTGGCATGCTTGGAAGTAAAAGTCATCTGCATCATAAGTTATCAAATTTTCTTTGCCGTCAGATGGCACTGATGTTTCCTCTATATTGGATTTTGAATCTGTGGACTTGGAACAACTATCAGATGGAACCACATTTTCAACCAAACACTCAGAATGCTCAACCTTTTCCAGATCCTGTGGCTCTGTACTTGACAGTAATTTCTGTGACTGTTCATTTCCCGTTGATGAAACAGACATCCACCGTTCCAACCATTTCCAAGCCGAATCAGATTTTGAAGGATCACATTTGATGTTTATAGGTTTACCCCTTGGTGTTGATTCCAGAAGCTTATATACAGAAAGACGAATAAAAGTTTGGTAAGAACAAAAATGCAATCCAGGTCAATGATTTGCAATGTAGTACCAGGCCAAGAGAGGGAGAAATGTCAATCCTCTACCTGACGAGCAAACCTATTGCTGAGTAGCTTCTCAATGGAAGTGTATGTTAAGTGCAGTTCAGTTCTTGACTTTTCCTTTTTCTGAAACACGTTGGAACAATCAGACATAATAATCAATAACTGAAAAAACAGCAGTTTTTGTCCACAGGTACATGAAAGTATTTCCTCGACCAGTGAAATGATACTAATCTTGCCTTCATGAATTTAAAATTAACATTAAAACCAACCACGTTAAAGAGTCCATGAGAACTTGAGGGGAAAAGATGACATCCCAAGCATCAACTTTTTGACAATAATTACTGATAACCATATAATCTGAACATCCTCATACATCTTCTAGAATCTCAACCCAAGAATCATGGCAAGCACTTTTGAAAACATTGATTAAACTAAATCTCAATAGTATGGATGATATATTGAGCTTTTTGAGTCCTTATTAAATTCATGTATTGTTTTCAAAGGCTACCTGAGCTGCTGAATAAGCTTGGCCGCCGGTCAACACGTTGTTTGAATAGCTATGGTTGGAAAAGAAGTTAAAATACAGAACATTGAACAAACATTATAATTTTCTCAATTAGAATGGTTTGGAAAGAATCTAATTACAACCATACGTAGCTTCTTTAATATACATGTAGTTGACATGATCTCGCATAAGCACAGAAGCTTCTTCATGCGCATGAAGATGAGTTTAGCAGTGTGTATCCTGTATCAGAGTGATTTATATTCTCAAGGGGATGATGCTTAAGTTCCACACTTTGAGATATACACTAACAAATACTGAAAGGTATCAATGCCTAACCTATTTCCTTCGAGATTTAGAATTTTTGTCAATGATTGTACTGTCCTAAATATGAATCAGTTTTGAACATACCATCACAATAATAATTAGCAAATTAGCAAACCTATTTGCAGGAGTGTTGCCGTCGTCTGAGAGCTATTATGCAGCTAGAGCCAAGCAGTAAGGATGCAACAAGGGACAGAACAAAACAGCATAGCCAACCAATAAAGCTGGAAAGTGGATAAATTTGAATTAGGTAGCATTACCAAGAGTTCTAAACTGGGATTATCTATCCCATGCTTTTCATTTAGCTTCTCTTCAATGCTTGGCCTTTCTTTAGAGAGGCGAGCATGACGTGCACGAACAAGAGCTTGCATTTTGACAATGGCTTGAATACAACGTAGAGTTCCCACAGCATGCCTCCGAACCAAATGTCCTCTCACAGCAGCTTGCAACTTAACTATATTCTTCTGCTTCAGTAATGCTCTCTGAGCCTGCTGAAACACGTTGACATAGAAGTTAAAACTGATCATAAAGTTCATACAGTAAAATGATTAAAGGAACGTACCAAGAATCCCCTGATACCAGCCTGGATGACAATGATAACAGATTCATCTGGGGTGACATCAACCTTATTGTCATCCTCTATAGCAGCTATAGTCTCACATGATTTTAAGTTCATTGACTGAGGTTTCTCATCTGCCCATTGCATTCCAGGGGTTTTCTCTGCAATAGTAGAGTTAGCTTGTGTTTGGACGCAGACAGTAGCAGATTCTGGACTCTCCTTATTTGCAGAAGGCGTTTCTGAGATCACAGTGTTGCTCAGTACTCGATGCCTCACCGATCTCTTCCGAAAACTCCATCCACGTTTGTCATCCGAACTTTTGCTCTGTGGGGAAATTGGAACAACAACACTGAATTTAGGAAGACCAAGAAAGAACAAAGCAGAGATCCATACTCCCCAGAACTCAAAACACAATCAATAGAATTTATACGAAAGAGAACATTGGCTTTTTAGGAATCAAAAATTCATGGAGTCAAAGCCAAATAGACCCAATCAGTTTATTGAAAGAATCATAAATATAGTAATAATTACTAATAATGTGACTCTCTTTCTTCATGAAAGAAAGAAGTCGTCAACGCTCATTTAGCGCACCTTACCTAACTCACCCGCTTGAGAATCAAATAAGAAAAACATATGGGGAATACGCTTCGTTTTTTTTTGAATAAAAAAAAAAGATACAAAGATAAGGAAAGACACAATTGAGTATGAAGAAGAAAGCTTACCACATAACATTCTCTTTAAGAAATTGAAGGAGGAATTGGCTTTAAAAAAGCAGGATTTTTGAATNTTTTTTTGAATAAAAAAAAAAGATACAAAGATAAGGAAAGACACAATTGAGTATGAAAAAGAAAGCTTACCACATAACATTCTTCTCTTTAAGAAATTGAAGGAGGAATTGGCTTTAAAAAAGCAGGATTTTTGAACAGGTTAGTCACTTTAATAGATGTTATTTAGAAAGCGAATCCTGGTCATTATCCTTTTTTAGATGATTTAAAAGTCACCAAGATTCAAAGGTTATTTCTTCGTTCTTTGTTTTTTTTCTTTCTCCCTAGTTTACCTATGAAAAACATCGATCTTTTATTCCTAAGACAAACAAGCTAGGAAAGATGCTTTGAATCACGTAACCATATAAAGAAGATATTATTGTCATGGCGATAATGAACATGACATAATTATAAATTTTTTGTTCAGTAAGTAATAAAATTGCAATTGTATCTTCTGATGTTCCACTGTGCAAAAACTTTAATGAAGTTTGAGGGATTTCCATCATTCATTGATAGTTCAGTTCAATGAATATTTAAGCAGCTGGAATTGGTAGAACCGCATTGAGATCTCCGTTGTAGGAAACATCGCCATACTTCAATTATGCACGTGTGTGTGTGAGAGAGAGAGAGAGAGAACAAACAGTATACAAATGGACTGTTTTAATTTTCCACCATGGAAAAGAAAGTTTTAGCTTTCTTTCTAAGATAAGGTAAGAAAGGAAGCCTACATAACCAAGCAAAATAGCCTAGCATTGTCAAAAATCTTTCCTATTCTTCCTTCATTGTGGACACTAGCATATAAGCACTAAAATCGGGGCTGATCTACAGAAGTGCGTCATGTCAAATGCTGTCCAACCAGGAAGTACCTTGGAAGTAAAATATATTCGATGCTCCTACATTTGATAAATTCAGCAAAAATTCAGAGTGAAAGCATGGTGGCATGTAACTTGTCTGGTTTAATGCAAACAACAAAGCATCCAAATACATGTTAAAAGCTCATCACCTATAAAAGCGCACAATTGGATGATTTAAAAAAATTGAAATACCACTCAATCGTGCCCTGGGATGCCCATAGGTGCAAGAAATCATGGACCAATAGGAAAACTGAATGAATCACTCAGGCAGTTGTATTATTTCATCCTTTTTTTTTTTTTTTTTTTTGGGGGGGGGGGGGAGGATAAAATGTTAAATGTTGAAGAATGGCAATCAATCAGTTTTCAGATTACCTGTCCACCCACTGTCCTTAACGACAGGTTTGGGAAAAAAGTAAATGGAATGAAGACAAGCTCTCCTAGAAGGTGTAACCCCACCCTGAGTGCCAGGCATGATCAAGATTGGGAGCAACCCTATGTATATGCTCCTTTTTTTTTATTCAGTTACCACCAGTTAACCGATTTACTCCCCCTCTTACTTATCCATTCATTTGGAGAATTTCCTGTGAGACATGGAGCAGTATGTCAAGACTGCTCGTGTTCCTGATGCAGAGAAAGTTACTATCACAGGCATGTATCTGTCCAGGGAATTCTTGGGGCAATGTCACATGTGATAATGTCGCCTAAAATAGAATTCTTAGAACAAAGTCAACCTAAGATACTGCTATTTTAAAATGAAAGAAATCTCATATTGACATCACTGATGCATTCTCTCTTCCTTATTGGGGCCCGAGACGTTGGGAAAAAAGTTCCAGCAATGGGAAATCAACCACTAGTGCAAGTACAAGGGGAAGAGGGAGCTCCCCTTGCCTAATACCTTTATTTGAAAAAGCTTGTTCCAGCTTTGAGAGCAAATGAAAGAGACTAAAAAAAATGGAGGAGCCTGATCCAAATGGGGGCTGGCTTGCAGGCAAGGCTAACTTCATAAAGACTTCACAAAGCTCCAATAATGGATAAATCAACGGATGCCCAAGATACATAACTATTCTACATCAATGTCCATGTATATGTCAAAAAAAGGAAAGCTGTACACGTGTTTCCAACCATTAATGAACACTGCACTTCTCTATCCCTAGGACATAAATTCATATAAATTCCAGTAGACAACCCACGTGGGACAGACACTAACCCCCAAAATGAGAATCAAGAATGTCATCATAAAATTTTACTGTTTTGTCCCAAAGGAAAGCATCATGTAGGAATTTATTCAGGAGTAGTATACATAAAGAATTTTTGTCCCACATAGGAAGAGCACGTATCTTTGATCAGCATCATTTGCATGATGCATGTAGTTGCAGATTCATCACGGTATGCAAATACGTGTGACATAAGCAACTAAGCACAATACCTCATTCTTGAATCTGATAAGCTATTCTGTTCAACATCGATGGCATACCACGTTCAACATACTAGAATGAGGAAATAATCTGATAATCAAATTGAAAAAGACACCTCAGCCCAAAATTCCAATGTCAAATAATGTAATAAGACTATAACCGGCAGATTAGGTTCCAATGGCAAGGAGCTACCCTTAGAGCGTGTCCTTTAAAAAATATGAAGATTCAATCCCGTAAAAAAATCTGAAGATTTAATCCCGTACATTACTATGAGGAAATTAAAAGAAAGGAAATCTAAACTCCACACTACACCATTTAGAGGAGAAACTTCTTCAGAAACAAGCCCCTCTCACAAGACATCTACATCCCAATTACCATACAAGAATCTCTTCCAACCATAAAAAGACAAACTACAAAAATGTCACATGCTCCAAAAGTTTCCCAGTTGTAAATGCGACCATGCCATTCAATGTCACATCCAAGGTCAAGGTACAAACACTTGGTGGCACACCTCATAACTAATGAAATTTTGGACATTATTAGAGTTTTTTAGCAAAGCAAATGATATCCACTAAAAGTCGCACAGATTTTCCACTAGTTGAAACCAGTTCACTCTCATAATTAAAAGTTTTTTGATAGATCAAAGGAGAAATGAACTTCGGCTAATCCATATGTGCCTCAACATTTTGCGCACCTTTTAGCCCACGCCACCGCATGCATTCATGATAAAAAGAATCTCAATCCTCACATTGTAAAATCATGAAAACCTATTCTCTTCGACAAAGAGATATCATAGACTACAAGAAGCAAAACCGCAACCGGAGATCCATTACCCTCCGTTCGCTAGATTATATTTCCTATTTCTTTTCAGATATTTTTCTCAGCAGTCAAACGGTTAAGAATCAAGATGCAAACAATTAAAATCCAAAAGAAACTGAAGTCCAAAGAATCAGATATACCTCAGGGGCATCGAGATCGTCGTTATCGGCTGAGTCACTGCCACAGGTAATGATCTTGAAGCAAGATGTGCTGGATCTTCCCATTTTTCCGATCACTCTGTTTGAATGACCTCACTCTTTCGCTCACTCTCCAACAGACGATGCTCCTCGCGGTTACTCACACTCACTCTTACCTTAACCCTTTATGGTGCGAGAGAGAGAGAGAGAGGAGTTCGCAGTTCGCAGTTTTCACAACGCGGACCTCAACACTCTCTAAAATCTAGCTAGGCTTTGCGTTTCGAGTCCGCCCCATTTATCTCAGGTCCGCTTCCTTGTCTACATATCCACCGAGAGCGATGAGTTATCCGATTAAGAAAAGCTGTCCGATCTTTTNATCTTCCCATTTTTCCGATCACTCTGTTTGAATGACCTCACTCTTTCGCTCACTCTCCAACAGACGATGCTCCTCGCGGTTACTCACACTAACTCTTGCCTTAACCCTTTATGGTGCGAGAGAGAGAGAGAGAGGAGTTCGCAGTTCGCAGTTTTCACAACGCGGACCTCAACACTCTCTAAAATCTAGCTAGGCTTTGCGTTTCGAGTCCGCCCCATTTATCTCAGGTCCGCTTCCTTGTCTACATATCCACCGAGAGCGATGAGTTATCCGATTTAGAAAAGCTGTCCGANGTTCGCAGTTTTCACAACGCGGACCTCAACACTCTCTAAAATCTAGCTAGGCTTTGCGTTTCGAGTCCGCCCCATTTATCTCAGGTCCGCTTCCTTGTCTACATATCCACCGAGAGCGATGAGTTATCCGATTAAGAAAAGCTGTCCGATCTTTATCTTTTTCTTTTTCTTTTCCAAGTTTATAAATAAAATAGATTAATTAATTACTCTTTGCACTCAAATTTTACATAAAATTTTATTTTAGTCCTTTAACTTGCCAAATCTTTTGAATTTTGATATGTTTATGTTATATTCGAATTGGTATAACAAATTCATCTTTTTTTTAAAAAAAAATTTTTTGAGGGAGGGGTGAAAGAGAGAAGGGACTTGAACCTTTAACCTCAAGAAGGTAGTTCATTTATAAGATAAAAAGTATCATTGAACCNTATTTTAGTCCTTTAACTTGCCAAATCTTTTGAATTTTGATATGTTTATGTTATATTCGAATTGGTATAACAAATTCATCTTTTTTTTTAAAAAAAAATTTTTGAGGGAGGGGTGAAAGGGAGAAGGGACTTGAACCTTTAACCTCAAGAAGGTAGCTCATTGATAAGATAAAAAGTATCATTGAACANTTTAAAAAAAAATTTTTTGAGGGAGGGGTGAAAGAGAGAAGGGACTTGAACCTTTAACCTCAAGAAGGTAGTTCATTTATAAGATAAAAAGTATCATTGAACCAAAAATTCATTGGTATAACAAATTCATCCTCAACTCAAGTTAGATTGTCAATTTTGAAAACTTGCTAAGTTAGTTCGGCTCTAGATCATATGTTCAAGTTTAGGTCATTTGGGTGTTTTATTTGTGCTAAGAACTTGAATATACATTAAGGCTTGAATAAATGTTGAGAAAAACACACATACAATGAGACTCAAAGTCACATTGTTTTTATTAGAAATTAGACACCTAATACATGGAACTAAGTATGTTATTTATTATGTTTATCATAAAAAAGTGACATATTGCCCAATCCGACTTAGATATTAAACTATTTGAACAAAAGTATTTCATACTAAGTTCATTTTATTATAATAAGAAGAAACTTGATTGAACCAAAATTGAGTGAAACTCGAGCATTATTAACATCAAGTACCATGTGTTATCACTACAAATAATAATTTTATTTTTTTTCATAAACAAATAACTACAATTACTTTTATGATTGCATTGGATGGTAAGTTGAAAATTAGACGATGGCATTGGCGTAAAAATAAAGTAAAGGACTAAAATAAAAACCAGGTAAATACTTAGAAGTACAAAGTGTAATTAAAGCGTCAAAAACTCCCCAAAAGGAAAAGCCTTATCCAGCGGTTAATCACGAGAAACGCGAGAAATTGCTCTCATTGTCGCTTTGTGTTG
The DNA here is from genome assembly GCA_963454935.2 of Ilex paraguariensis. NCBI lineage: Eukaryota > Viridiplantae > Streptophyta > Magnoliopsida > Aquifoliales > Aquifoliaceae > Ilex > Ilex paraguariensis. Next base: position 463,619 of record CAUOFW020001726.1, on the reverse strand, counting down.
CGTTAATACCCGATAGGAAAGGATACAGACAAAAAGCAACAATTAGTTGTACTTCTTGTGGAAGTGGTTAGCAGTAAATTGCAATTAATGATTGCCTTGACAAAAAATAATGAAAAAGTTGTGGCACAATTGTGAAATTACCATCCCTGGTAAATTTTTAAGTCTCAGCAGCATAAATGATTTGTTGTTTGATCCTTTCAAAAAGAGCGATTAATCGAAGAAAATATAAATTAATTTGATCATTCTTAATCCTAAAAAAAAAATTGTATATTCATGTTTGGTGTATTTTTTAATTATAGGCATGCTAAATTGCAAGTGAACTTAAAATTTAAATGCGTATGATCTTATCAACTTGAACTGACGTATGATTTTAAAATCGTGATTGCTAAGACGAATAGAACAAAACGAAAAGTTATCTCTAATTTTTTTTCTATGTCTTGAGACTTGAGAACTTTAAATAATTTTATTAATATTAAATAGATACGGACAAACGATATTGTAAGAAAAACACCAAGAAAGAGAAGCAACAAGTACACTAAATTTGAATTTGGAAGGCAAAAGCAAAACGAAAACGAAAACGAATGTGAATGCTAAACATAACATTAAATAAAAATAATAAAAAATTATTNAAGAAAGAGAAGCAACAAGTACACTAAATTTGAATTTGGAAGGCAAAAGCAAAACGAGACCGAAAACGAATGCTGAACATAACATTAAATAAAAATAATAAAAAATTATTGAAATGATAGACTATGAGAAAAATAAAATTACTTTGAAGCAAATAAATAAGTAAAAAAGTTAGATTAGTTATTTGCAGACTTTCTCAGTAATTTGATCTCTACTATTTATAAATATGAATCTTAATTATCGATCCATCTTTTTAGTTAATACTTGTGATCATAGTTATCTCTCGATATACGTAAACATGTGTTGAACGATTTTTAATTGAAGATTTATAATATTACTATTTCTCCATTTCTCAAGATTCTAGGAATATTACTCCTCTAATTGTACTATCAATTATGAATTTTCATAAACTCCACGTAAGATATTGAAATTCTTTTTTCATGTCCTGCTTTGAACTCGTTATTTTAACCCTTGATTAGTGGAGTGTCCTGCTCGGCTTCATTAGCGATTGGCCTACAAAACAATTGTTTGCTGGCAGAATGCTTATTAACGCTGCAATAATTATGGATCAGTCGCTGGTTTCCAAGGTAATTTGTGAGTTCGTTGCATCTGGCAATTAATGCAATCAGNCGCTGCAATAATTATGGATCAGTCGCTGGTTTCCAAGGTAATTTGTGAGTTCGTTGCATCTGGCAATTAATGCAATCAGGAATCACTAATGAATGATTAGCATAACGAGTTATCGTGAGAAACAAGAGAGAATTTAAATCTGGAGAAAGTAAGGTAACGTTGGTGGGCCCCACAGATATGTGGCCTTTTTCATGTGAAGTGCGACAGCTAACCACGAGGAATAAATTAAATAGCAACGGTGANGAATCACTAATGAATGATTAGCATAACGAGTTATCGTGAGAAACAAGAGAGAATTTAAATCTGGAGAAGGTAAGGTAACGTTGGTGGGCCCCACAGATATGTGGCCTTTTCATGTGAAGTGCGACAGCTAACCACGAGGAATAAATTAAATAGCAACGGTGAGTCGGTGACCTGGAAAGAGGAGGAGGAGGAGGAGGGGAGGGTTGTCTGAGACTGAGAATCTATCTCATACGGATACGGGAGTGGAAGGGTTTCACAATTGATGATGTTCCGTGGTATCCAACAAGCTTAACCACCTTATTGACAGCTAATTTGTCCTCATTGCCAGCGTGGCCAACCATTTAGCCGACACGTAGTAGCACATGCGTCCTGTTCCACGTTATGTCCTGAGCTGACCCCAACCTGTTGAGGTTAAATTTCAATAGACTCAATAATTATTAATTATATCATATTCACTTACCCGAAAAAATTATTATCATCTTTATGTTATTAATGAATTGAATGATTAATTATTGAACAAACAATTGTATTTGGATTATTAAAATCAATCCGGTCAAAAACATTANGGGCTGACCCCAACCTGCTGCGTTAAATTTCAATAGACTCAATAATTATTAATTATATCATATTCACTTACCCGAAAAAATTATTATCATCTTTATGTTATTAATGAATTGAATGATTAATTATTGAACAAACAATTGTATTTGGATTATTAAAATCAATCCGGTCAAAAACATTATTGAATGTTTTTGAATCGGCCATGAATAGAATCTTCTGTCACTCGTAAGTGGGTTATATTAAGATTATACGGTTTTGACATCATTTGGTGTTTACTGATCAATTTATTGGCATAATTAATATTTGACANTAAATCGGTCATGAATAGAATCTTCTGTCACTCGTAAGTGGGTTATATTAAGATTATACGATTTTGACATCATTTGGTGTTTACTGATCAATTTATTGGCATAATTAATATTTGACACGATAAGATCATGCCTGAATATGCTATTTATATGTAATTACAAATTAGTAAACATTTAAAACTTAACTAAATTATGGTACGACGAAATTGGTTAGTATTTAATACATAACTAGCATGTATATTGAAATTCAACTAATTTCCTCAATTCAATTTTTAAAACTGCATTTTAATTTTAGATGAGCCCTCGTTCAATATGAGAAATTAGATAGCAAATTTAGTAATTAAATTATGTTCTAATAACGGTATAGAATCTTTGAGAACGGAATGTCGAGTACAACATTATTGTGGGAGTAAAAAAAGGGAGTAAGAACCTCAAAGAATAATTCAAGTAGTAATAAGGACGAACTGTAAATTTAAACGTCTTGAGTTTGAATCTCGACAATCTCTTGAAACCAAACCATGAAGTCTTTATAATTAATCACTTATAAATATACTAGTATTGACGTAGATGATCTATTTTTAATCAGAGCGAAGAAAAGATTAACTAAACTTCATATAAATTGATTCGAATATTTTTAACTATTGAACAAAGAAGGAGGAGGAGCAAAGTGGCAGCACATAATGTGCTACATAAGTTACATGTGCATCTGGGGTGCCTATGCACATGAATTGACTGATGAACAACTACCATTCAATTACATTTGGTGCTGCTCTTATGGTGATAAGGTTTCTGCAACTTTATATTTCTTTAATACACTCCTCAAGTTGTCTGGTCTTCTCCCCCTTCGTCAGAATGAAGGGTACCATTATTACCCACCTCCTTAAAATAGCCCTTCTTATTTTATCATAACAGTTCTCTCTCCTCTCTTAACCAACAAGATTTGAAATAGGCTTTCAAACTAATTGAAGGCAAAATGTCATAATCAGAATTGCAGAGCTCTGCTATTTACTTGTAGGTGGAATTGTGTTCTGAGAGGTTTTTTAGGTGCCACACCATATGTCAGTCTGACCATTGAGCCCTCTTTAAAGGAAGTGTGTGGTGGTGGAGCCCATTGTCACATGGGGAAAGCCCCAATGATTACAATGTATGAGGCAATGTACCTTTTACTTTAACAGTCGAAATTATCACCACAGAGAAGCAGTTGCACCCACCTGATTATTAAACTCATGCACTTTTTTTTCTCAAAATGCTTTCTAGATACGATATCAACACATAACCAAAGCATTTTGAGTTTAGATTTAGTCTTAAAGAGACTGAATGATAATGGATGGAGCCACCAAACCAACTAAATGGATCGTTGTGAATCTAACCAAATAAGGTGGAAAATCAATAACATAAATCTGCCTAAACACAACTATAAATAAATTCAATGAGAGTAAAAACATATTAAGAAATGACACGGTTTAAGCAATATTGTAAGGGTCACCTATGACAATATGCCAACCCTACAAATATTTGTGTCACCTTACGTGCAGAGTTCAGGCACCTAAAACAATGTCCAAGTTTCTATGCTTGTTTGTGGATTCCTATCTGGCATTTTTGTAGTATCTTAGTAACAGATTCTGTGTGCCTTCATTGTTTTTTGAACGTTTAAAAGGTAACACTTGCCAAGCCACGAAAAGGTGGTAGACGTATTTTTAGTCCAGGTTACTATTTATTTCAAGATTAATATTACGTGAACTTAAAAAATAGACTTGATAATTTCAATCATTGATTTTACTTTGGGTTTCAGTATTTATCGGAACCCACTACCTATTCAATGGTTGAAATTATCAAGTCTAATTTTTAAGTTTTAGCTTTTAAGTCTATCTAACATTACTCTTATTTCAAACCACATGGAGCCTACACTCTCGGAGTAGGTTACTTTTCAAGCAATGTAATTAATTGGCAAAATAAAAACAACACTAAAAAAATTAGGGTATTTTAAGACAAGTTTTTATTGCGGTAGTGTTCACTGCTACAAAAAAACGTATTTTAGAGATTTTTTTTTAGGGTGGTAATCCTATCACAAAAAATTTATTTGCTATCACTAATACTATTTGAGAAGACCATTACCAGCACAAGGCTTTTTGAAACTCTACTTATTACCACAAGGTAGGTCATCACAACACCTTGCCACAATAATTGGAGTCTCAAAGAGTCTTTGTGACAGCAACAATCCGTCTCAAATAATATTTGCCACAAAAAAAAAATATAAAAAAAAATATGATAGCACTACTGCTAAAAAAAAAAAAAAACACTCCAAAAACATGCTTTTTGTGATGGTGAATAATGCCGCACTATTACAAAAATAACATCACTACACTTAATGTACATTGGTAGACTTGATTTAGAAATATAAGTCATTGTTTTCGTTGGACCAAAAGTGGACCCGTTTAATATTTAATAGCCGTTGCTAATCCAACTGTAACGAAGGGTTGAAAGTGGACCATGTTTAATATCATTAGTAAAGTTAACTAACGACCTTCCTAATCTCTAGTTTTTCCTGATCCTTCTGAACAGTTTGATGGATGCTTGTTCACAGAAAAGCATATATGTCCTGCTGTAGAGAGGGGACCTTACTAGCTGACATTGGACCTGCCAAAGTCTCAGCATATACCAACAAGCTTGGTGGGAGTGAAGTCACAGACATGTTGAGAGCAATTGATGCGTGATTCACAGCTTTCCCTCCTTGACTTTGTAAGCAAAAATGAGTGATGGTTGGCCCCTCCATCCAAGATTAATGTCTACTCGAGGAACATTTTTATGTGACCAGAGAGAAATTGAGACTTGTATATATATATGTCTTGATTGTAGCATTGTTCTGGTGATTACCACCAAAAAGAAAAACAAAAAATGTAGCATTCAAGTATAGGCTAAGGGACCTCAATCGAATCGTGTGTTTATAAAAGATATTATAAATTAAAGCAATTCACGCAATCCTCGATCAAGATATCAAAAATCAATAAAAATAATAATAATAATTTTTTTTCTTATAATACCAGCTAAATAGGTCTCTTGAATTGGGGTAAAAGAGGCGGACTAGAGATGAAAAGACGTTCTCCTCTTGGAGTTCTTTTTCTAAAGTCAATTTTATAGTTTTTGCTTTCAGCAAGTGTTCCGTCTTGAGTTATGTGTTTTCCTATCCGTAGAGCTAGAGTAACATGTTTTGTCTCTATCCTCTAAGACGTATAGGTATAAGCAGTATCGGTAAGAATACTGAACAAGTAAAAAAAAAGGTACTTCTAAATTAGTTTGGTGCAATTATCTGTTGTAGCTTCAAGCTCATTGTTGATTTTTGAGTTATTGTGTCAAATTCAATTCAACCTAACATCATCAAATTCAAAACTTCTTCTCGTTCTAATACTATTGTTGCCACATAAGCTGCAATTCGTGCATTATTTGCAACGACTTGATTTTATTTTTTTCCCCTTTATTGTTATTTCATTTTAATTTTTTATTAGTTTTTTAGCATCTAATTGCCAATCGTTAATTATAATAATTTTTCCCGTTTTCAGTTGGACAGTGACAAAGAATAGAAACAAAAATCCCCTCTCGGCCTATTGTTTTTTGGATGACTTTTTTTAAAAGCAGATGGGCTATGGGTCAAAACAGAAAACAGGGCCATGTTGTAACTAATGGGCTTGGCTCTATGGTACCCAACAATATTTGGGGCAGCATAAATCAAGGGAGGCGAAGGACTCCTCTCACGAGTAAATATTGAATGCAAGGTTGATATCATATCACCGTTCAACAATAAAATTCCAAATGGAAAATGTGAATTCCACTTAGACTAAATCCCAAATGGGAAATGTGAATTCCACTTAGACTTACATGACAGAAGAGTGAGGAGTTATTTGCTAACATGACAAGTTAGTTATTAATTTTTGTGAGGTCTATCTATTTATTTGTTTTATTATTATTGACTAGTGATACCACATTACCTTATCACGTGGTATAACCGTTATAATAAATATTTTCTCCCCTCTTGCCTTTCCGTGACTGCTTGACAACAGTAAATATTCAATCGGTCACCTCATGTTAGTATTGCTATTTAGTATAATTATTTAATAATGAATAATCAAGTAAGCAAAGTGAATACTATTTTTTTACATGGAGCGATTGCTTTCTTTTATAAGCAATGTCGTCACATGAACTTAAAATGTTTACTTAATCAAAATATTTATTAAGACTCACTGTCTATTCAATGATTGAGATTGATCAAATTAACAAATCAAATCAACATTTTAAGTTTGTGTAACATTTTCTTTCTTTCTTTCTTTCTTCCATGAAGGTGTAATTATTTAAAAGAGTAGGATTTATTTTACCTCTTTTTTTGAGTTATCATTGAACGATTATACCACGTGATATTATTGATACGATATAACTGTTACCGCATTACGATTAATATTTTTTCGCTTGACCGGGAGTCCTGCATATAGTCACTCGTGTGCATAAATACAATAGGTTGAAATAAAGAGAAAAATATGGAGGGATGGAAGGAAAGAATTGGGAATAAATAAACGAAGATATATAAACTTATAATCACTCTAGGCACTTGAGTGCGGTTGGAGAGAGTTATGGTAAGGATAATTTAATGTGTATTAAATTTGAGTATTAAATTATTTTAATCGTTTTATGATAGTAGATTTCACCGATTCAACATCTTTTAATAATTTAATATATACTTTTGCTATACAACTTTAATGTGCATAACATTGCATTATGGGTAATTAAGAGGGAAAGACAGTAAGGGTATTGTGAGTATTAAGAGCAACTGGTGTGCTAGTGTGACATATTAATTGACACACGTGACCATGTAGGCCAAAACGTTGCCAAATACTTTTTTTTTGTCAATAATTAATCATATTGAGGTGATATTTTCCCACATTCATTGCTTCTTTGTTTGCTTGTGGGCTCATAATCTCTTTTTTATTTCCTCATACTAGTTTACATAATTTATGTTCCCTAATGGACTTGATTGTGGTACTCAAAAATAAAATTTGGTATTATATATTCGTTTATTATATTTGTGATTATTTTTAATATATTTGTGGGTGTTTTAATCATTACTGTGGTAACTAAAAAAGTAATAAAAATAATTATCATAATAGTGATAAAAACACCAATAATAATAATATGCATAATAGTGATAAATTAACCACAATAATAATAATTTTTTGTATCGAAGAACAATGATACAAATAATTATTACAATAATAGTAAAAATACCCACAAAAGTATTAAATTACCTACAAAGATTATAAAATTTTTTATTGTAAAATAACTCATAAAAATTATAATAACAACCATTAAAATAGTAAAGTTTAAAAGTATTGTACCGAATTTTTTTTAACTGTACCGAATTTAACCATAGAACCCCATAATGGGGCCCCAACAGGTTGCATTGTTTCGGTCTCTGTATTTACTTTAATATTTGGATTGACTTTAAATTTCATTAAACATTAAAATTTAATGCACCTAATAGTTTTAATGACATTATCTAAATTAAATAATGAGTTATTATGCTCTAGTGGTTTGACCCCATCTCAGCTACAACTACGTAACTAGGGTCATTTTTATTCGAATTATTTGTGATTCACTTAATCTATATGATTTTTGTAATTAAATAGTAATACGACGTGTCAAATGAAGACATGATATTATCATTACATTGAATATTTACTCGTGAGAGAAAAATTAAGCAAACAAAAGAACAGAATCATCGCATCTACCTATTTATCACAATAAATTTCTAAAGAGAATGCTTCAAAAGCCTTCTCGTCTCACTTATTAATTAATATAATTTTGATTTATTTAATGTAAAATGACGAGTTTCATCTAATTACATTTACCAAATATCCTATACATCCATTCTTGCACACTCCTACTAATTTACTACTACTTACTATTTAGTTGTTTATTTTCCTATCCCATGATTATCGGTTGAAGTTAGGAACTAGTGAGACAAGGAAGAACAGGAGTGGAAAAAGACACGACGGATCAATAAATCTCGTATATCGTACAAGTTTGTAGATTATAGACCAATAAGCCTAATATATTTTGGCCGAATGTTGATGGAATTTGTCATATGATCTATTTTCTTTTTGGGTAAATGCAGGGCCGGGCCAATAATACTTGAGGCTCTAGGCGCAATTTTTAAACGGAGCCCCAAAATTATTTTTAAATGAATAATTTATTTAATTTTATTTTTAAATATTTAAATTTATATCTTTTAGTATGTATATTTAAGGTGAAAAGCAACTTACAAAACAAACACATTATGTTTAAATTCAAATCAATTTAACTCGAAAATTATAATTGAAGAAAATATAACTATAAATAGGTCGGAGTTATTATAAATTCAAATAAAATAAAAATGTTAAATCTTTTTTAACATGATTCAATATTTTTTTTATTTATGATTTAAAGAATAATTGTTTGACCATTTTACGAAACATCATTATTTTTTTAAAAAAAAATTATTAATAAAATTTTATAAAATATACGCGAACAGGACCTAGACAAGTAAGGCCCTAGGTGACCGCTTCACTTGCCTAATGGCAGAGCAGTATTGACCAAGTGTTGGGAGATTGTGGACTTTCACTTTTTCTTAAAAGTCATCGGTAATACTGACACACTACACTATTCACTTAAGATTGTCGGTCAACGACTCTAAAATCATTTATCGGCGGACTAGGAAACCCGGTAATACAATACTCAATATACAATATCCGGNTTTTTCAAGAGTTCACTTAAGATTATCGGTCAACGACTCTAAAATCATTTATCGGCGGACTAGGAAATCCGTTAATACAATACTCAATATACAATATCCGGAACCTTTCATGCCGACCACCGCTTCAATTTTTTTTTTTCTACCGAATGTGGGATTACCAACATGTAATACCAAACAGAAAGTTATATATGATATCAAATTACTGGACTCCAGCAGGCATTCTAATTCTATGCAAGCGTTAGTACTTACTCTGCCAACAAAGATTAATATATTATTGTTAAGGGTGTGTTAGGCTAATGAGTTAAAATCAAATAAAATTGATAAAGATAACTTAATAAGATAATGAATCCAACATATCCCTTGTTTGAGAAGTCAAAATAAAAGTGGGATAGAAATCCCGGATTTAATCTTGATTCGGTTGCTGTAGTACATTTTAACTCTTCTACGCCGGCTAAAATTAACCCACCTTCTTCGTGGGTTACAAACCCAACCAATGTAGTATATTATCTAATTACTATAATACCCATTTCTTACAATTTAACCCTAGATCACTTCTCAGCCACTTGCGTTGCTATGAACGACGGTCAACAGTGGTCGTCACCAACTTCGTCCATCAATAGTTGTCGCCAACAGCGTCTTCATTATCAGCAATCATTGACGGCGTCTTCTTTACCCGCCGGCACCAACGACGTTAGAGTCTGTATATTGATCCATGAGGCCGACAAATCCACAAGAGATCACTATATCATCTCAACTGAAGTCGGATGGCACGTTCATAGGGATCTGAAGGAAGAATCGAAGGACCAGATGTCCAAACCTCGTCGATGTACTGGACAATGACTAGCGATTCACATATTGGCTTATCAACATGAATCAAAATTGGGATTTTCTTGTAAACAGGATTGGATTTGAGAAGAAGCTCGCTCTTCTCGCCCAGCTTCTCTTGGAGAAACTCGTAGTCCACGGACTTGATGTTGAGTAATTTAAGTTCTTGACAATTATTATTTATTTTTTTAAATATTTTTATTTTATACAAACAATCTAATGTTTTAGTATGCTAAAATTTTCATTAGAATTTGATTGAACTTGTTAAACCTTTTACGTATAATGCTGAATGCCTCTTGTTTTGTGAATTGGTTGACACAGATTTTTCTTTTTTTTGGTACTGTGTGATGCAATACCAAATTTTCACCTTTCAGCCTCTTGCTTTGTGAACTTTTTGACGTAGAATTAATTTTTTTTTGGGTGCTGTGTGATACAAGACTAAAATTGTTTGTTTGTTTTTGTTTCTGTATATATATATACACACACATCTATTCAACCTCGAATATTCTTTTCCCAATCTATGTTACAGTTTTGTATGTCTAAATATATATTTGTTGCAATCAATTTGAAAAGAATTGAAGCATGGAAAGAGATAGAGAGGGGCAGAGAGAGTAAGAAAGAACATGCCCTCGATTGAGGTGGGTTTTGTCAAAATGTTGGGTTTTAGTATCGAATTTAATTTTTTTTATCGGCAATTTGGAGACTATATTACAATAATATCATAAGTTAATGTGTATTTTATGTAGAAATTTGATGTGGAAATTAATTAACATTTGAAAACTAAACATAGGCATGATTTGAATATGTCCATGAGGAGAATGGTAAAATTCTATAAAAGCAATGGTCTAATTCATGGGTCCCACGAAATTACAAAATTGATAACCAAACGGGGGTTGGATAGGATATAAAATATATCACATCCAATTTAAGTGGTTGAATAGGATTGGATTGGATAGGGTAGGATATAAAAAATAAAATCTATCCAATCTAACCCGGTGATCCAAACACCCCTAGGTGAGGAACATCAACATGGGACCAGTACCGAAAAGAAAAAGATGTGGCCAGCAGGAAATTGGGACACAGATATATCCTGAATGTAGCATTCTTTTGGCTGCTTTAGTTTGGAAAAATTGCGTATCATCTGAATAATTGTTTAGCCAACGATAAAAACAAAAAAAAAAAAAAATTTTTTACTAAACATTGGTTCACAAGTTGTCAAGGGTTGAGCCAGATAATGCTAATATTATTTTCGTAAAAATTTCAGTTATTAATCTATTTTGTAAGTATAATTTCATTAAGAATAACGCTAATTGGAAAAGATTCTTATATACCCATTATATACAAAAAAAGAACCACAAAAAATACATGAAAAATCTTCTATAGTTCATAAATACTATTTGCACACATAGCAATGCTATACAAATTTTAAAAAATTGACTTGATGATGTTGATGTTATATTTGTCATTGATTTAACTGTGAATCCCAATATTTATTATAGCTCGCTATCTATTTAATAATAGACATTCATCAAATCAAATATTTAAATTAATTTTTTAAGTTTATTTAACATTTTCCTTGCACTTAGTATCCCTCAGGTTGTAAGCAAATTTATAATATCTTTAATAGACTAGGGTGTGTCACATCACTCTTTCACGAGTTAGCTAGGCTCCACGTGGTTATGTTGGGGGGTGTATCTATTTAATTATAGTTTTTAAAGCCGGCCCGGACACCAACCCGACAAAAAAATCGGGTCAATGGGTTATTAGTTTAACCGTGAGTCAATCGATCGAACCGGTCATATAATTATTAATAATAATAAATATACTAAAAAATTATAATAGTTACAAAAAATAACATATTTTATGTTATAGTAAATGAAATAAAAAGACAAAAAATATCCTCAATTCATTAATTTATTTACATAATTGATATAATTTGATAGAGCATAAAATAATTCACTAAAAAATATTGAATATTTAGTATAAATACTTAAATAGTAATAATATGATGCCTAAAAAATCAAAAGAAAAATTGATAAAAAAAGAAATAATGTGAGTTTAACTGCCCTACTCTATCCCACATCAGAAACTCACTGGGAGTTATGAAGACTGTGCACCTAGACTAAAAGTATTGGTTTTCCAGGTTGCTGCTCTTGCTGGTCAAGACTTGATGGCTTGACGTCAGCTCTTTTGGATGAGATGAGCCTGGTATAAGCTCGGGGCCTGAAGTTAAGTTTTAATATTTTATGTTTGAGTTTCAATGCAATGGGTTTGTTGGATTTGTGAAAACCAGACCAGTTTTTCGGGTTTCATGAAAAATGACCGGTTTTAGGCCGGTTTGAATGGTTCTCAAGCGGGTCATTTGTTAGACCGATCCAATTAAGGGATCGGTCCGGCTCAGGCACCGGTTCACCAGTTTTTCGGATTAATCCGTCGGCCGAGTCAGGTTTTAAAACACTGCATTTAGGTGTGTCTTGACTCATATTGTGTATCTTGAGTTTCGAAATAAACATATTTTATTTATAGAATAAGATAATATAAAGTTATTCTTTCACGGGCGAATATAGTCTACCACACTAACCAAACCAAACAAAGGATTTATATACCAAAATAAAAGTGTTTTGAACTCGATATTTTGTCATTGAGTTTTTAACATGGACGAGGACCATCAATGAACAAAATGAATAGAACAAGACTCAACAACCCGAATTAATTAATCCAAACTAATTTGAATTGAGTGCGAAATTAACTTGGACAATACTTAAGTTGAAAGTCAAGCTTAGGCTGGATTAGAATTGAAAGTTTTATAACTTGGGTTGAGTCTGAATTGATCCCCTAACCCTTTCAAGTTACTCGAGTTGCACCCTTAGCCGAGACTAGAACTCATACGGTTCATTTAAAATAATTGCTACCATTACCCATCATTAAAATTAGTAGGTGATTTTTTTTTTTTTAAAGTTAACAATGACTACAAATAACAACGCAGTTGAGACCTAACAATGTAATCTTCATGGTCCAATTGTAAGGAAAAATTGATGGATGTAATGCTGGTGGTGAGCCACTCTGGCGATGAGCATGGTCTTTCAGAAACCGACTTACTAGTAAGGTCGTTAATGAGTCGGGTCATGTGAGTTCTGATTATATTTTTGTTGCCTTGTGTCAAAATTTATTCGATTCATATTCAATTAATTTATAATCAATGTCGGCCCTAGGCATAGGAAACTAAGGTGCTTGCCTAGGACCCTAAATTTTGTTATTATAATAGGTCTATTTTTTTAAAAAAATATAATCAAAATTGTTGAGGCTCAAATTTTAGAAGTTCAATTAAATATTTAATTTTGTTAGGTCTAATATTACTCTCAACTTGGTTAACCCAAATTTCAAAGGGTTCTCAAAAATTTACTAATTTTTTATTTTTTTTGTATTTTAGATATGATCCAAATTTTAAGAGTTCAACTTACTATCTAATTTTGTTTGGTCCAAAATTACTCTCTACTTGATTAAACCCAACTTTTAGAGGGTTCCCAAAAATTTACTTTTTAGTATAGTAGGCCTAATTTTGATTTTGTATTTTAGATATTTTTCAAATATTTAAGACCCAAATTTTAAGAATTCAAATCAATATCTAATTTTGTTGGTCCAAAAATTATTCTACACTTTGTTCAAAACTTAATTGATAATATCTTATTTACGATCAATTAAGGTTGAATGAATTCACCATATTATCTATTGATAAATATTTATTGTCAAAACTTAAATATAAGAACTTGACCAATATTTTGTATTTAAAAATTTTAAAAATAATTTTTAAATAAAAAATTAAATTAAAAGAATTAAAAGTAATATATATTAATAGGCAAAATATTAATAAGGTCGCATGTAAAATTTTCGCCTAAAACCTCTATTTACCTGCTGCCACCCTATTTGTAACTCCTCTCTTCGTGATAAGATGTGAATATGCCACTATTGTTGATATCATAAAGCACTTCTAAGGCAAAAATGCTTCAATATCATGGAGAAAAAAGTAGTAGATATGTGCATCGAGCACATCTTGGGCACGATTTGGATTTAGACGTAGGGTCATAAGGAGCAACAATGCATCAAATTCTATCAAAATACTGTAGTTAATCATGTTTAGACGAGAACAATACTAAGATAGATGATTTCCTTACAAGTTTTGCTTTTAGAGGAAAAAAAGAAGATTCAAAGTGGAGCAATGGGCAATGCTTTTGAGTACGTAGACATACTCCTAGGATAGGAATATATGAACCCTTGAGAAGAATCTGAATTGAACACAAGAATTTAGTTTTTAATATATCTTGATAACCATATTTGTGATCAGGGATTAAAAGATATTGTGTCGGGATATCACATGTGGAAATCAAACATCTAATAAAAAAAATGATCAGAAATGTGTTAAAATATTATAATCAACTCACTCAACATATGTTCAGATACGACAGACATCCAACCATATTATGGATAATGGATGATTATAATTGGGTTTGAGATATAGTGTTAGAACACGTGGTTCATATGTAATATAAGGAGAGATATATCAAGTTCGAATATAATGGGCTAGTTGTCGGAGTGCACGTATCTTTGGAATTGCCCTATATTAAGTTGTAATCCTGTTTTAGTGTGGAATAAAAACAAGACAGCCGTTCTCTCGTGGACGTAGGTAAGTTGTTGAATCACATAAAATTTTTGTGTTTATCTTTGAATTTTTATGTTTATTTGATTGTTCATCACACACAAATCACAACCGATATGTTATATTTATCGTGTTATCTCATGCATAGAGAATGTATACAAGATTTATTTTCAGTGGAATTTTAAAGGTCAGAATTAGAGATTTTAATGCACAATAAGAGTCAAATACTTTTGATCACTACCTTTATTCAATTTGACATACCAAGTGGTAGCTTAATCTACCTTTACATGCGCCCGTCATAATGTCGAGCTAGAAGGCAAAGAGCATTTTTCTTGTGCATTGTTAGACCGGTGACTCATCAGTGCCTCTATCTTCCTTTCTCATTCCATCAGGAAGTTCCCAATCAAATGTGTATAGTAAATTAGCAAGTGCAAGTTCTACCACCACAGATGCGTAGCTTTGGCCTGGACAGCTTCTCCGACCTGTTCCAAATGGAATCAACTCAAAATTTTGTCCTTTGAAGTCTACACACCTGTCCAAGAATCTTTCAGGCAAGAACTCTTCTGGATTTTCCCAATACTCAATGTCCCTCCCAACTGCCCATACATTCACTAAAACTAGGGTTTTGGGTTGGATTTCATACCCATCTATAATGCATTGTTGGATTGGGCGATACTAGATGCTTGGGGGGATAGCAGTTGGAATGATATTTTGTTGCAAACTATGTATTTTGTATTTTTAATGAACATAATCATGATGCGTAATTGTGATTATGCGCCTTTTTTTGTTGAACATTATTGTTTTTAATGAACATGATCTTTTTTACAAGTCACAACACTATACAAAACCCACAAGTTTATTCACAACACAAATTTCATTAATACACCATTGTTCTTACATCTCTACTTCACTAAAATTACAAACATAAGCATCACCACTAGTAACGTGGCTACAAACATATATGACTTCATTGCTTCTTCATTTGCCTCAACACGTTGAACGATAGTAGAAAGTTCTTCAACTTCAATGTCAATACATCTTCTTCAATTCGTTGTACATCTATCCTTTCATTTGTAATTTTCGAATAAGGCAGAGTAGTAGAAGTCATCCACTTAAAAAATTAACATCCCTCGTCCGGACATTTGTAGTATAATTTNTTGATGAACATGATCTTTTTTACAAGTCACAACACTATACAAAACCCACAAGTTTATTCACAACACAAGTTTCATTAATACACCATTGTTCTTACATCTCTACTTCACTAAAATTACAAACATAAGCATCACCACTAGTAACGTGGCTACAAACATATATGACTTCATTGCTTCTTCATTTGCCTCAACACGTTGAACGATAGTAGAAAGTTCTTCAACTTCAATGTCAATACATCTTCTTCAATTCGTTGTACATCTATCCTTTCATTTGTAATTTTCGAATAAGGCAGAGTAGTAGAAGTCATCCACTTAAAAAATTAACATCCCTCGTCCGGACATTTGTAGTATAATTTTCCAAGATTTTTTTTCAGATTTAAAAACTTTGATATTCGCTCTTTTCTTACATTTTGTGCATTGCACATTGCGATATCTTAACTCTCCGTTACTTGTTGTCGTGCTTGAAGATGTCATTCTTCAACACTACTAATATGAAAGGACAATGGTAATTAGTGGTAGTGCTCCAAACAAAGGATTCTAAATTATTCTATAAGCATATAGATTTGAAACCACCATCACAATCACATTTTTACTATACAAGAACAATGTACAAGAAACAAATACAAAATCTTTCTACAAGAAGCAAATACAAAATCAATGTACAAGAAGCAAATATAAAATCATTGTACAAGAACAATGTAAAAGAATCAATGTATACAATCTCTCCAAGTTTACACTAGCTAGCTTTNTTCAAGATTTTTTTTCAGATTTGAAAACTTTGATAATCGCTCTTTTCTTACATTTTGTGCATTGCACATTGCGATATCTTAACTCTCCGTTACTTGTTGTCGTACTTGAAGATGTCATTCTTCAACACTACTAATATGAAAGGACAATGGTAATTAGTGGTAGTGCTCCAAACAAAGGATTCTAAATTATTCTATAAGCATATAGATTTGAAACCACCATCACAATCACATTTTTACTATACAAGAACAATGTACAAGAAACAAATACAAAATCTTTCTACAAGAAGCAAATACAAAATCAATGTACAAGAAGCAAATATAAAATCATTGTACAAGAACAATGTAAAAGAATCAATGTATACAATCTCTCCAAGTTTACACTAGCTAGCTTTAATCCTTCAAAATTTTTGAAGGTATTTCCATTCCTCTAGGGCTCCATCCTCATTCTAGAAACCAACAGAACAATAATCAGTAGTTCCGGACCCTTCATCAAAATCATAACAGTCATTGACAACTAATTCAAGCATCTCTTAATTCATTCCTTGTCATAAAAAACTAATACCCTCCTCTTCCTGACCACAGACAAACCTTTTTGACTCTACAAACGAACCAACTTCAATGCTAAAGGCAAGGACATAGACACAATAAAATCAGAAGAGTGACCATCCTGCACTGTTATATTAGCCAACTGATCTGCTATTGAATTAGCTTCTCTATATACATGTCTGAACTGGAAAGCTAATCGACTAAGTTTCTCTCTAACTTTATCCAAAACAGACCACAAAGGCCAGACACAGTTGAACACACCCAACACAAACTTCACCAGCATCAAAGAATTTGATTCAATTAGAATTCTATATACACCCAAACCATATTCCTCTATTAACCTCAAACCATCAAGAAGAGTCCTAAATTTTGCCTCCATATTAGTACAGACACCATAGTAACAGGCTGCAGNCATCTTCTTGACCACAGACAAACCTTTCTGACTCTACAAATGAACCAACTTCAATGCTAAAGGCAAGGACATAGACACAATAAAATCAGAAGAGTGACCATCTTGCACTGTTATATTAGCCAACTGATCTGCTATTGAATTAGTTTCTCTATATACATGTCTCAACCGGAAAGCTAATCGACTAAGTTTCTCTCTAACTTTATCCAAAACAGACCACAAAGGCCAGACACAGTTGAACACACCCAACACAAACTTCACCAGCATCAAAGAATTTGATTCAATTAGAATTCTATATACACCCAAACCATATTCCTCTATTAACCTCAAACCATCAAGAAGAGTCCTAAATTTTGCCTCCATATTAGTACAGACACCATAGTAACAGGCTGCAGTACTAAATATATATATATATACGAACTAAACTATCAAAGAGAGAAATGAAGAGTACCTGATCTTGGTGTTGGAGTTACAGAACCTTCGTTTAGGATTTTGATGAATTTTGGGGGTTTTTGAACGAAGTTGGGTCTAGTCTAATTGAACAAACGACGTCGTTATTGGTCTTGATTTTTCAAAAAAAAAAAAAAATACCACAAAACGTTATTGTTCAATTAAATCACATATCATACAGTTGGTCACTTACCGTAGAAAAGCCACACCCCAGAACAAGGGGCACCACTACTCGAGTGTATGCACATATAACGTGGGACAATTCATGTGGTGTGCAGTAATGAGAGAATTTTTTTTCAAGGGTACCACTTGATTGAATGCACACACAACGTGGAATACTCTACGTGTCAATAAGTATTTATCACATTTTTTTGACTATTTATGCCTTTTTTTTTTTGGCCTTTATAAGCGGGACTGGACTACCTTACCCAAACAAATTTGGTATTGTATTTTTTAAATTTATTATTTTAATAAGTATTTTTAAAAAAATTATGGGTCACTTTACAATTAAAAAAATTATTATTTTTATGAATAATTTATTACTTTTATGAATACTTTTGGTATTATTGTAGTAACTATTTTTATTACCTTTTTTTAGTACAATTTTTTTTATCACTTTTATAAATTATTTATCACATTTGTGAGTATTTTTATTATTATTATGATATCTATTTTTATCTCTTTTTTTTTTCGATACCACAACAATAATAAAAAATACCACATTAATAATAAAAATAGCTAAAAACATAATAGATGTCGATGTAATCTCGATTTTTTTTTCTATACCATAGACAAGACAGTGAATCGATAAGGTATCTATCGTCGCATTGTTTGACTACGTTTGGAGATATTTTATTAAACCTCCAAAGAATTAGGAAGCAATTTGGCTTTCCCCGAGAAAACAACTCCAATGAAAACATAAAAAACAAAACAATCAAACGAATCGACACTATAAAGTCAGTCGAGCGTCTATCTTGCACAGCTTTAATTGCAAATGGTAATATTACTTAGATTTAATTTAGTGTAGTAGTTGCCATCCACAATCAATTTAATGAATGTAATTGATTCGATCAATAAATTTGATTTAAATAATTTTATTATTCTTTTAAAGATCAACATGGAAAATATCTGCATTGGTTTTATTACGCGTGCTACTGTTTGATATTATTATTTTTTTATTGAGCATGTTACTGTTAAATGTTACTATACATACATATATATAATAAAATAGGAGTGTGATTGAATTTTATCCTAGTCATATTTTTTTTTTCAAAATCATCACCAATCACTTACCTCACCCATTATCCATTTGTCAGACTCAAACGTTAAATCACATCACTCATTTTTGTCACATATTTATTCATTTATATATTTTTGCCTTAAAAATATCACATCACTCATTTTTATCATATATTTAATTATTTAATATTTAATTAATTTGTAATTAATATATTTTAAAAAAATTTAATATNACATTTGTGAGTATTTTTATTATTATTATGATATCTATTTTTATCTCTTTTTTTTTTCGATACCACAACAATAATAAAAAATACCACATTAATAATAAAAATAGCTAAAAACATAATAGATGTCGATGTAATCTCGATTTTTTTTTCTATACCATAGACAAGACAGTGAATCGATAAGGTATCTATCGTCGCATTGTTTGACTACGTTTGGAGATATTTTATTAAACCTCCAAAGAATTAGGAAGCAATTTGGCTTTCCCCGAGAAAACAACTCCAATGAAAACATAAAAAACAAACAATCAAACGAATCGACACTATAAAGTCAGTCGAGCGTCTATCTTGCACAGCTTTAATTGCAAATGGTAATATTACTTAGATTTAATTTAGTGTAGTAGTTGCCATCCACAATCAATTTAATGAATGTAATTGATTCGATCAATAAATTTGATTTAAATAATTTTATTATTCTTTTAAAGATCAACATGGAAAATATCTGCATTGGTTTTATTACGCGTGCTACTGTTTGATATTATTATTTTTTTATTGAGCATGTTACTGTTAAATGTTACTATACATACATATATATAATAAAATAGGAGTGTGATTGAATTTTATCCTAGTCATATTTTTTTTTTCAAAATCATCACCAATCACTTACCTCACCCATTATCCATTTGTCAGACTCAAACGTTAAATCACATCACTCATTTTTGTCACATATTTATTCATTTATATATTTTTGCCTTAAAAATATCACATCACTCATTTTTATCATATATTTAATTATTTAATATTTAATTAATTTGTAATTAATATATTTTAAAAAAATTTAATATAGTGCGATCGATTTTTTAGACACTCGAATTTTATATTTATCGTGCTTTCAGCCACGGGTTATGACTAGTATATATATGAGATAGTAAAATAATTTTAATACTAGCACAATTCCCAAATTATGAATTTTTATATTTGAAAACATTAAAACTAACAATGATAAGTAGTATACAAAAAAAAATAAAATTTGAAATGTGTACTTAATGACAATAATTTGATGAAAAAGAGGACTTAATAGAGTACAGGTCTGGCTATGGTATTTAAAACCAAATAAGTTCTAAAAAAATTATTCATTGTCAAATATCCGTCTAGAATCGATCGTATATTTTAAAAATTATAAATTATATTTAAAAAAAATTGTGTATTAACCTTAAAAAATTATAATTTTCTTTTGTAAAATACCGTCGGCGGTTCTATAACCTTTCCCCGCAATTCGTGTTGTGGCCCACTGTACCAGCAAAGTGAATTAATAAATGCACCTTATCTACTCCCCATGTTTAGGACCCGTGTATGAGATAATGATAGTGACGTGGACGTTGAACTGATAAAACCTGTCCTTATCTTTTGCCCTAAATAACTAATCTAACTACAAATCCTAACTTATTGACAGCAAGACGGTCAATGTTGTGCCACGTCTTCTTGGGTCCCACTAAAAAAATTATGCAANAGACGGTCAATGTTGTGCCAGCCACGTCTTCTTGGGTCCCACTAAAAAAATTATGCAAACGAAAAATAATTTTTAATTTAAAAAATATTTTAATTTTTTTTATCTTAATAAGTGTAAATCACCCACCTATAATCCATAAAGTTTTTTCTTAATATTTTTAGAACTAAATATATGAATAGTTTTTTTTTTATCATTTGGTACATCAAATATGGTGAATGATCGATCGACCTTCCTTTAAATATTATTGAAAAGAAAATATCGAAGGAAATGTTATGGTTCCATTAAAATGTTATACATGTGAAACAATTTTGTTTTATTGTTTGCCTGGGCTATAAATACTTAAAATTTCAATTTTTTATCAAAATTTTTTTTTTATGTGATATTATATAATGTCTAGTCTTATGTCAATTACTCCCCTAAAATTGTATACTGATTTTCGTAGTCCGATCACATTTACGACATGTTCTTTGAAGAACAAAATTACTTATCACTTGAGGCGTTTGAATTATTAGAGACCAGTTCCTAAAGGCATTTGACATTATAGTTAGATCTGCTAGATTTTGAACGTACATGGCAGGCTATAAAGTAGAGAGAGAGAGAGAGAGAGAGAGGGAGAGAGGACACAATGAAATTAAATAAGGTTGAAAAAGGCCGACAAACAAAGGGTGGTTCAGATAGATTTACAACCCCAGCTTAAACCAAAATAGGCCCATATTTTCACTAGTGGGTTTGTGTTTCACTTCACAATTGAAAATTTTTAGGCCTTTCAACACCAGCTGCAGCCCAAAAAAAAAATTAGGCCAGAACAAATAATAGATTTGGCCCAATTTGGCAAGGTCACTATTCAACATCAGAAAGAGACCAATGGGCCATTGACCTATAGATGGGTGTACCTCTCCGCTTTTTACCGCCCTAAAAAACACACAGTCTTGACCGTCAGATCAAATCATTCAGCTTTCCTATATTTCTCCTGATCGCAAAACCCTGTTGCGCAAACCCTATAAAACGACACGTTTCCTTGGTAAAGCTGCTAAACCCTAGAGCTCGCGAGTAGCCGTTTCATCTCTGTCTTTCTTCGAGAAACATCTAGTTGAATGTGTGTTCTCTCTCGTTCTTCATTCGTAATCTCAATTTATTTCTTGATTTAATTTTGTTTTCTGTCAAAGTGTTCGATCTGTAAGAACAGTATCGTTGGATTAGGCCAAATGATGTAATTTTTGATAGAGATGAATGCTCATATGCTTGTTTTTTGAGTGTAATGATTCTCATCAGAATAGGAAGATCTGATGCCTCCATTGTATAATTTTTTCTCTAATTTATCTGTCTTTCGATTCTTTATTTCTTCTTTTTCTTTTTCCTTTTTTTGATTTATTTTGAAGGGTTTTCTTTTGATTTCTCATTCTTGTGGCATGATAGAATAGATATTATTTGAAGGGTTTTCTTATTATTCTAAATTTCTTCTGATATCAGTTGAGTGATTAGCCGATGATGACATTTTGTTATTCAACAGAAATGCAAGTTTTTTAAAGTTGCTGTAGTGTTGAAATTCTTGAACTAGGACGGTCTGAGGCTTTGCATTTTATTTGAATTTTGTTATTGAGATTCATACCAGACTTAGTGTATACTTTGTTGATTGTTAAGTTTAGTTCTGTGCTTCTCTTTCTTTTTTAAGTTTTTGGTGTTTTAAAATCTATGCTGTGTTTGTGGATGATGAGAAACAATTTTTTTCACAGTTATCCCTGTCTGATAAATTTGTGCTGACTACTTGTGATCTGACACAAACTGTAAGATTCAATATTTGATTTTATGAACTGATTGTTTTGCTTTAGATTCTTTTTCACTTTGAAATAGCTTGATTTCGTCTTGTCGTGCTGGCATCTGATTTGGGTATCTATGCAATTGGCCAAGTGATCATGCCGCAATTTTCATAGACATTTTTGTGGAATGGATTTAAAATTTGACTTGAAGATTAAAATTTTAACTAGGAAATCCCCTAATAAATAGGAACTTTTCTGAGCTTTAATCAATTAATACAGTTCTTGCTTTTAGGATTTAGCATTTTGCAAAGCAATGAATTTTCCTCTTGGATTTGCCACCAAACTAGAAAGAGCTTATTCTTTTTCTCTTTTTCTGTATCATAATTGTTGTAACTTTCTCTTGATACCAGTTGACATTAGCCCATGATGACAGTTTGTTATTCAACTGAAATGCAAGTTTTAAAGTTGCTATAATGTTGAAATTCTTGAACTAGGACGGTCTGAGGCTTTGCATTTTATTTGTGTTTTTTTTTACTCCTTGAGATTCTAACCAGACCCAATATAGGCATTATTGAATTTTTGTTTTGTAGCTTTTCATTTTCGCTGTTTTTATAATATCTATGGTGTTTGTGGATGATGTGAAACAATTATTCACAGTTATCCCTGTCTGATACATTTTGTGCTGACTACTTGTGATCTGACACAAATACTAGGATATTATGTTTGGTTATATGAACTAATTGGTTTTTCTTTTAATTCTTTCTCTGTGGAATAACTTAGTCTACAAGTGGTGGTTCTGTATTGGTTTTCTGTGTCGGAATAACTTAGTCTACAATTTTCATGAATATATTTGTGGAATTTTCGTAAAATTTCAAATAATTATTAGAACTTAATCTAAAAGTCCCTCATTATTAATCTTCACATTTCTCACTTTTAATATCTTTTATAGTGTTTCATGAATTCTCTTTCAAAGCAATAAATTTTTCCTCTTTGATTTGCCAGTGAAAATTTAAAGAGAGTTTAAATATGAGCATTTCTTTGCTTATTGTTTAGAAGTTGAATACTAGGAAGGTTGGAGCCATTTACCTTTTCTTGACCTTTTGGCAGTAGTTGATCCAAGACTTTATTGATTTATCTCCTTTCATTTCATACTTGCATGTCACTGCCGCTCAATCTCAATGAGAAATGGCTCTTCAAAATTTGCATTCTTGTGGGGCATATTTTATGCTTGAGTTTGTTTTAAAATGGCTAATAAGTTCTAGTTTTTTAGCAGTGCAACTTAAGAGGATGACTCTTTTATTGCAGAGACTGAGGAGATGTCATTTATTCCATAGCTGCTATAGGGGTGGGATTGCAGTGCTTGAATCCAGACTACATGGCAGGGCAGTGTCGCTTTTGCCTTGAAAGATTAATTTTCCTTGTTTGAAGATATTAAATGAAAGAAGTTTTGAATATATTTTTTTGGATTTGTATTTGGAGGATATGGGAAACTCTGTATAAAATTGTAAAATGTTCTTCACCCTTCCTATGGTTCTCTCATTCTCATATTATGTGCTTGTGGCCATGTTTATTGTATGGTATTATTTGGTTGATGGAATGTGGTTGTCTTTGGATGCTGATTTTGATCCAGGCAGTCATATAGATGCTCAAGTTAACAGGTCAATAAGCTCATATGCCACCAACTCTTGCTTCTTTGTTCGTTTATGGGGTGGAATCTATTCACGTCTATTAACTTTTGATCTTGTGCTTCAAGTAGCTGATGGGTTCAAACTCAGATCGAGCAGGCCGGTAATGGACTTCCCTTGTGTTCTGTTCGGTAGGACATGAAAAAATAGAAGGACAAAAATTGAGAGTAATACACTTTTTATTTTTAAAAGAATAAATTATTTTTTTTGTTTTTTTGTGTTCGGTAAGAGAGATAAAAAGTAAAGACAGGATTAATTTTTTTGTGTTGATAAGTTGTAATTTTTTTTTAATTTTTAATTTTATTAAAATAATATAAATATATATTTTATTATTATATTTATATATGCAATTAATCTATATAATAAAACAGGAGCGTGTTTGAATTTTATTCAAGTTATATTTTTTTCCTCAAAATCATCATCAATCACTTATCTCACTCATCATTCTTTTGTTTAAATTACATCAGTCATTTTTATCACATATTTAATCATTTATATATTTTCTCCCTAAAAATATCACACAACTCATTTTTATCATATATTTAATTATTTATTAGGGTTAATCTCATTTTGCACCCTAAAAGATTGTTCAAATCTCAATTTGTACCTTCAAAGATAAAAAATCTCAATTTGCACCTTCAAAGATAGATATTTGTATCAATGTGCATCCCCAAAGATAAAAAATCTCAATTTGCATCCTCAAAAATAGAAATTTGTATCAATGTGCACCTAAAATTAAATTGATAAATTATACTTAGATCCACTTATGTTTGTCACTTAATCATTTGAACTCCTTCACATTTAGAATATTTCCCTTACATCTCACGACGTTTGTGCATGTGTAACACATAACCACTTTTCGTTGATATCTGTTAATATAATCGTTAAAAAATATGATTTTATCCTAATAAATAATTATAATTTTATATTACCTTTTATTTTGTGGATTCGATATACTCTAAAGTTGCAAATCAAACTTACCATTTGAATGTCTAATAAAATGTAGATATTTATATAAAAGGTAATATGAAAAATATTATATAAATATTTATATTTTATTAGACATTCAAATGGTAAACTAGATTTTGAACTTTAGAATATATTGAACCCATAAAATAAATGGTAATATGAAATTATAATTTTTATTAGGATAAAATTATATTTTTTAACGGTTATATTAATAGATATCAATGAAAATGGGTTACGTGTTATACGTGCACAAATGTCATAAGATGTAGGAGTAGTATTCTAAATGTGAAGAGGTCTAAATGATTAAGTGACAAGTATGAAGGGATCTAAATATAATTTATCAATTTAGTTTTAGGTGCACATTGATACAAATTTCTATCTTTGAGGATGCAAATTGAGATTTTTTATCTTTGGGGATGCACATTGATACAAATATCTATCTTTGAAGGTGCAAATTGAGATTTTTTATCTTTGAAGGTACAAATTGAGATTTGAACAATCTTTTAGGGTGCAAAATGAGATTAACCCTAATAAATAATTAAATATATGATAAAAATGAGTTGTGTGATATTTTTAGGGAGAAAATATATAAATGATTAAATATGTGATANAAAATTTTAATCTTTGAGGGTGCAAATTAAGATTCGAACAATCTTTCGAGGTGCAAAATGAGATTAACCCTATTTATTATTTAATTAATTTGTAGTTAATATATTTTAAAAAAATTTAATATAACAAGATTTATTTTTTGGACACTCAAAATTTATATTTTATCGTGTCTTCAGGCACGGATTATGACTAGTGTATATATAATTTATAATTGACACAATTATATAATATATCAATTATATATTATATTTTTTTTTAACACAATTAATTTTTTATTTTTATTTTTTAATATTGAAAGGATTAATTTTAATGAGTTAGAAAGAAAGATANAGGCAATTAACCAAAATCCCTTCTTCCCCTATAATCAAAGAAGAATTGAGGACACGTACCTGATCACCATTCACCAGATGCTGTTTCTGGATTTTCACACTTTCATGCCAATTTCTAGACATTTACTTAATGGTGATATAGCGATTTGTTCCATGCTTCGCCCAGTTGTCCTTCAGATCAACTGGATTCGACAGATCATGGCCTTCTGCAGCAAGCCGGCTAATCAGTTTATTAAATGCACTCCCACTCATTTTCCGACCACCAACTCGGGCATGACGCTTGTTNATGGACAGAATTACTTTTGAGGATGCTATGGTGGTTTTGCAATCCTAAATGAATTATCTCAATCAGTGTCCGAGAAAATCAGGCGAGGAGCACTTGTAGGTCCAGTTTGTTGGGTCGTAGTTCAGTTGTGATGCTAAAGCAAGTCTAGTGAAAAAGGAAACGAAGGGTAAATGGTGGACATATAACAAGAAAATGAAATATCATGAACAAAAAGCAATGCAGCACTTGTTTAAANTTGTGCAGCACGAAGATTGCCAACCTCCATTTCCCCATTTGTAGCATGGCCTTAGGAATCCAGTGCATGAACAAACTGGCACTGGCATGGTTGAATCATCAAATGCAACCTGGTTCAGCCCCAGGTCTTGATCTTTCCAATCCGGCTTNCTTGTTTAAAACATATTAAGAAACGAAACAACTCTTGATCATCGTGATTGAAGGGACATATAAACCCAGTTAATTCCGGCCCAGGGTATGGGCATAACCATCTATATAATAAAATAGCTAGGTGTTTGAACTTATGGGGAGTATATTTTTCCCCCCAAATTTCACACACCCATCACACACTTTCTCTCCCAAATTTCACAAACTCAATACAAATACTCTACCATACATAGCTACACATATTCCAATACACACTCACTACAAACATTACAAACATTATATATACACTCCAGCTGTACACACACANCCTGTTATTGTATGAAGCTTCACCCAATTGTGGCTGATGATGTATATGCTGCTGCGGATGATGCATGTGCTTCACCCCACGTGTGATCTGGCATCCCGGTGGACATGGAGACATATTACCACTATTCATGGAGTTCTCCCTATNAGTGACATAGTTTAATATTCAGTGACTTCAGTCGCAGGATATTGCTAGTATTATATATAGGCTGAAGAAAGAAAGGACTGGACAAACAACACTATAATAACTTTAACAATAACGTTAATACAAGTACAACCAGACAATTTGAGGTACGTACAACCTTGCTTTACCATTATCTCCAGTCACGGGTAGATGCTTCAAGTTCACCAAATTTAGCTATTGATATACCAACAAAATGCCAACAGCTCTTCATCCTTCCTCCAAATAATTTTACAGGGGAAAAGAGAAGGGACAAAAAGAGGGAAAGAGAGCAAGTGATTACCAACACGAGGATGGCAAGAAAAGGGCACTAGCAATTTTTGTTTTTGTTTTTTTTTTGTTTGGGAAAANCATGAAAAGAAGTAAATGCAACTTTAATATTCCAATCTTAGAAAATAACATGGAGAGAGGGGGAAAAATTGTAACAGCATATTACCATTGCAGTAGATATCAGAAGCAGAAGGCCATCTCTTTGGAGAATGTCTGTCAAGAAAACTATTCCAAACTAAGCTCAAAATACAGCAAAAAACAATCCAACACTGAGTAACAATCAAATCCCTGGGTAACTGCAAACGAACAGCATGCTTCAGCTGAAAAGCATCCAAACAAATAGAAATTCCACAGCAGATGCATTAACAACTAAGACTTTTGAAAGAATTTCCACTTACTGCGAGCAGGGCCAGCAACCAAAAAGTAGAAATTTGATCAATAAAATCCTAGAAAGTGCTTAGAAAATAGAAGAAAGCGAATCCCCTTGACAAATGCACATGTATCTATGTGGAACTTAGGAGTCAAAGCAGACACATGCATATCTCAAATGTATTACTGGGAAAGGGAGGAGGCAAACAAACGTTTTTCACAACCTTGGCAGCAAAATAGAATGCTGTTATTTTGCAGTCATAACAGAGATTAAATATTGCATGCTAAGTCTTTGTACACCTGCAGGCTAGTCACAGATAGGATCAACATAAAGGAAACAAAAATTACCAAGCAGGAATACCAATAAACATAGACCAAATGGCATAACTCAGTTTCCATTTCAAAGCTGGGACCTCATATTACAAACCCGCCATATTTGGAGTCAAAGTTTCTTCCAACAAACAATCAAGAAATGGGTCATCCTCCTCTCAACACAAGTTAACCAAGCATTATTATTCTCCAAAACAAATTCTAAGCATTTCTTTATGGTGAATATGATTTATATACAAATTTTCAACTATATCTGGCACATTGGCAGAACTTGGATCAAGAGTTTTCAAAATTTTCACAACCACCCGCCTCTGACCAGAAGATGGAAGTAGCTACTAGTCGAAAAAACCATAACAGCAGTACTAAAGATTGTCTTTTAAGCACGAGCAGAGCGTCAAATTCAACACTGATCAATTAACTTAACCAAAAAAAAAACGAATGCAAGTCAACAAATCAACCATACTCGCAGAAAGAACAGACAATAACAACATACTTTGCTGAATTCAACCATCAAAATTCAAAATTTATCCATTCTCATATCAATTCTCAAATTAGAATTTACTCCAAAACCCTAAAAGCCCCAAATCACTCAGGCCAAGCTCCAAACCAGTGCAAAATGAAATTAACCAAAATTAAAGGCGCAATAAACACTATTAACAACACACAAAAAGCTATCATTTTTCTACTGCAGAACTCAGTTCAAGGAATAAACCTCTCACCGTGACAGTTACCGTAGGTAAGGAAACAATAAACGACAAGGAAGCGAAGAAGCTACAAGAACAGAAACGAGCTAGCTACTAAGAGAGTCAACGAGAAATCGAAAGCTTACATAGAAGAGTGAGAGAGTGAATCTCAGATGGAGAGCGACACAAGAGTCAAAACCCTAGTAAATCGAAGGAAATGAAAATCTGGGAAGAGGATATAGTTGGTAGTACAAAGGGACGACAAAGACAAGTAGCCCACTTTTTGTCCGAGTTTCACAGGATTACCCGTCCGAGTTTCACAGGATGACCCATCACTATTTTTTCTAAATAGCTTCTTTATTGTACCCATCCATCGCTATTTTGGATTCTACTGTTGCTTTTTTTTTTTTTTTTGAAAAATTTCATGAACACTTCTTCTAATTTTTTATATTTTCAAAGACATCTTTTATATTTATTTGAATCTTCGTTAACACTCCTATCAGATTAAATTATAAATTATAATATAATTTTATTAAATTCTTCATAATATATTTTAAAAAAAATTTTATTCACACCCCCTTTTAGATACATATATCTTTAATGACACTCTCTTTATTTTTTCAATTTTTTACATATTAAAATTCAGGTCTATTAAAATTCAATTTGAGCTAATTAAATTTTTTTAAGTATCAAAATTTGAGTCGATTAAAAATTATAATTTTTTTCATATTGAAGCTCACACTTTATCAATTTAATTATTTTTTATTGAATAGTGACATCATATAACAGTGATGATGTTAATTAAAT
Source organism: Ilex paraguariensis (assembly GCA_963454935.2). NCBI lineage: Eukaryota > Viridiplantae > Streptophyta > Magnoliopsida > Aquifoliales > Aquifoliaceae > Ilex > Ilex paraguariensis. Next base: position 433,753 of record CAUOFW020001726.1, on the reverse strand, counting down.
ATAAGTTTCATTTAACATTAAATTCATAACAAATTCAATGATTACATTGAATTAAGTTTCTGATTACGTCTCCAAATTAGATCCTATACGTGAAGATTTATGCTGCAGGCAATGTTGAAGCTTTCTTATAAAACCAAATGCCAACATCAATCCATAACTCATAGCCGTGCAAAAGGAAGAACAATACCATCAGGTTGCAACCAGCAACAGAACCCATCAATGAACTAGGAGATTCAGCTCACCTGTCATTGACTTCGAAGGAACCACGCCTTGACTAGCACAAATCGACCCAGAGGAACCCAACCCAATTGATAGTACAACCTCCTCAATTACACTTGAGAGGATCATGAGAATGTGTCCCTTTACCGAAAACAGTTGATATGTGCCAAACTAAAAGTATAAATTACAACAGGGTTGGGTCAGGCGACTAATTCTTCCCATGCCAACACCCCAAACACGTTCTCCCTTGTTTGCACAAAAATGGAAGGATTAATTTCTATATCTCACAATCCCTGCCTAAACCTGTGCTAGTCAGGAAGGCAGCACCGCAGCATCTGTTGATTCTCGGCTGGAAGTAGCATCTAATCTGTGCGTGTCTTCCCTTCTATACTCGACTTACTGAGAACAAATACGCCAATTACAATGAGGAGGGCACCTGCAAACCACTGTACAAGCAACTTGAGTTCAGAAATGAAACTAAAAGGATGGACAGGCTAAATACAACTCCTTGTGATAGATCACAATCCCGTCATAAGTTCCCAAAAGTGTCCCACTTAAAAAATTGATGTAGAAAATTAGGGTTTACATTTTTTTTCTTCATAAACTTGTTCAAAAGCAAACAAGTACTAGTCAGAAATAGCAGATAAGAATCGGCATAGATAAGGCTGCAAGCTCGGGCAGGGACTTTGAACACAGGCCTATGCTATACCATACAAACTCTAAGAGACACTGTGCTGGCTGGCATCTTTAACTCTACCATCAAGCAGCAGTCTTATAGTTTATCAGCGTGCGTGTGTGTGTGTTTTTGTCTGCATGGTTGAATGTGTGCACATATTTGTTTATAGAGCACTATAATAGAAACCAGCTGTCTAAGTTCTAGTTCTAATATGGGCCCATAAAATTGCACATTTGAAGTTGTTTGCATATTCTACACCTGAATAAATATGTGATCAGTGGCTAAGATATATCTCGAGTAAAGAAATAAGGTTTAGACAATTGAAGAGCAGATAATATCCCATGAAACAGTTGGGTCATGAGTGAAGGGCTGAACCCAATGATAAAAAAGCTGCCTCATGCTAAGAACCTGCCAGTTTATAAGCATCATATTCCTCTTACTTGGCAAAATGGACTCCTCCAGCAATGAAATTATGAAGCCCACAGAGAACTAGAGAAGATCAGAAAGTACAGAAACACATAATAAGATCCACAGACATCTTAAGTAATGAATTGGTCAAAATACCTGAAAGGATAATGCTTCTTCAAAGAGGAAAAACCCAGCTAAACCCGAAGACAGAAAGTTGGTCGCAAAGTTTGTCACAGTAGCTTGTAGAGAAGAGAGAGCTTTCAGGCTATTAACATAACATCCCCACATTATCACATTGAAGAGTATGACCAGACCGTACCTAACAAGCTGCTAAAGTCAAAAAAGCAAATGTTATTCAACTATGAAAGGGATGCAGGTTGACATATGATTCTATTGTGACCTTAAATATCTAGCCCGACATATTTGGTTTTACAGTTTCATCACAAGGAAAAAAGACATACTGATACTTTGTGTCTATATGGATCTTACCGATGCATATGCACAAACATTAGATAGAGCGATAGAGAGAACTTTGGTCATGAACACCATAAGCCCACCAAGTTATAGGACATACACTTGCAACAAAGCATTGCACAAAGTATGGGTTTTACATTAATCAGTTATACTTGTAGCAGAATATCAATATCATATCCTCTCTCTACATGAACCACTGTAGAAGATGTTAGGTCTGAGTAGTTATGCGACCGAAAAGTAGGCATCAAAAGCAGCAGCAATCCACTCTGCTTTATGAACGCACAACTAACAAGGATATCTTCAGCATTTATGACACCAGTCACAAGTTCCAGCAGAGACCTAACTGGTTGCATTATGGAATAGTTACATTTGATGAGTGGAAACTCATTTTTGCTTTCAAATGTTCCTAATTACATAGAAAAAGAACCAAACAACAGTGCAATGTAGTCATCTCAGAAACTCATAGGAATTAGTGCCTCGATTCAAATAATGTGTTATTATGATACATGTGGATGGTGTGAGGTACAACTGCCCTATTGCTACCTGAATTTTGAATGATATGTGAGGTGATGTCTTACTATCATCAAATGCCCTTTCTTTCCTCCCGTATACTCACTTACCGAAAAAAATTTCTGTGTCACTTTATTTGGTATAGCCAAACTGATATCCATTGATAAGGCTGTAATTGCAATAATTGGCTAAAACATTTGGCTAAATCCTTTCAAACTAGTAAAAGGACTACACTCATGTGAACCTTATTTTTATTTTTTTAAAGCGCAGTGCAATAATATACATTAGGATACGATAATATGATCTGTTATATAGTTAAAGAATGAACTTGTCTTACATGTGGATAAACAAATAGATCTCCAGTTAGTTAATAATAATCATGGAAATACAAAAATGACTCTGAATGCAATCATCAATTAGAATAAGCACATCTGGGAAACGATTGAAGAAATCAGAACAATGGCTAAATCATACACAATATGCGTGATAGTCACAATCTCAGGAAATCAATCAGCCTTACCACTCGCCCACTCTTCAGCTCTTCAATATGTCAATCAATAAGGAGAACCGTGGGTGGGTTGTATTAGGATTACGATTTGCCGATGAATTTGTAGGATCTTGAGAGCGATTGCAAGTTGGAGTAGTGAAAAGATGAGAAGGAGTACCTGAAATGAGAAAAGCTTAGCGGAAATGGCAGCGAGAGCAGCGTTGAGTCCGGCTGAAATCGCCCATGCGTAGCCTTTCTTCTTGCTGCTCTCCATTTATTTATTCAACTCCTACTACTTCAATTCAGTCTCCGAAGTTACTGCGAAACCAGATCAACCCGTCGAATTATTATGCATCGCGGGTGGCGATGGATTGGATGTCACGAGTTGTTGAACGACGACGGTTGATCAGGTTTCTGTCTTTTTCAGATTAAAGGACGATGATTTGCTATACAGATGGGTAGCCCATTACCAGTAGTAACCCAATGGGAAGGCCCATTGCAATATTGAATTGGGTCAATTTCAATGAATGGTCTAATTACAGGGACACTACCTATACCTAGAAAATCACTGTCATTTCTTTGATATTCACTGTCATTTTTTTTAGTTTATATGCCCATTTCACATACTACCCCTACAAGGACGTTATTGACATATCTAAAAAATAATGAAATTCAATATTAATTTGAAGTTAATGGGATAAAATTGAATATTAATTTGATATTAAATCAATAAAAACATATGCTAATTTGAGAAAATTAAATTTTAATTTGGTGTTAAATTGATGAAGTTAGTATTAATGTGATGAAATTAATATTCAAATTGACGAAATTGAATGTCAATTAGTGTTAATTTAATGAAATTAAATGTTAGTTTGATAAATTGGGGGTCAATTTTTTTTTTTGAGGGGGGGGG